>JAVJIF010002461.1:0-134730 GCA_038442645.1 Agave tequilana | reverse complement strand
TTCGGTCAAAACAGTTGTCCCAGAACAGACACATCCATTCGGTCAAAACAGTTGTCCCATAACAGACACATCCATTCGGCCGAAATGAATTGTCCCCAAACATACACATCCATTTTGTCAATGGCGCAACCATTCCAAATAGCCAATTCATTCGCCGAACAGACGCATATATTCGCATATCACTTCCAATATTGGAGTAAATAGATTTTACTCTTTTTGGTCCCATTAGCTCTTATTTTAGACCAACTTCTAACTTGAATATCTCAATCGTTCAGAAGTGGAATTGAATATGTGAATATAGCGCATTCATCACCAGTGAAAGGAGATAATACTTCAACAATCTCCCGCGCATTTCGAGCAACAGGTCTTTCCTGAAATTCAGTTCATATTTTCTCAAAAAACTCACTTGATTATTTTCAAGTTTCCAACAATCCCTCACAAATGAATAAAAATTTTAGAAAATATACAAACTGTGAGACAGACTCTATAGTGAAATACACTTTAGAAAGAACTACTGCATTAGAATAAATGAATTAGCTCTTAAACTTTCTGTAGCGAAAATCTTATAGGACTTACTAACCAATCATAAATTAGGGCTGGAACTGTCGTCTGTTTTGTGTAAGCTAAGAAAACAGGCCTACATAGTAACTTTTCAAAATCAACGATTGTGTCCATTTCGGCCCCGGGACATTCTTGATTTCAGAGTGTATTTAGGAATCACAGCCTCCGCAGAGACTCCCAAAGAGCTGACCCAACTCTACACTCACATAGGTGATCACCCTATTAAGAGTAGTCTATTTTGCCCCACTTGTTTCCATAACAAGATATAGGCATCATTACAAGCGTTAAGCTTATCTTAAGCTCTTTTGTAGAAAGCATTTGGGTGCATCAGAGAAATGAGTTGGAGTTAAGCTCCAAGTGCTTACTTGCAGAGTCAGTCATAATCAGTTTTTTCCTCTTGAATTTAGTCTGTGGGATCTACAGTCACTAAGTGGGTTTTCATTAAGTTGACTCGGTATGGTTAGGATTTTAGCCTCATTCCCTCGATGCGCAGTTTATTCTCTCTCTACTTGTTGTTGGCCCAAAGGCCATTAGCCCTATATCTTAATGGATATTTTGATAATAACAAAACATATCTAGTTATGTATTTAACAATTTTTTTTGTTTCAGAATTTCAGGTTAAAAGGTCGTTTTGACGGCTCCGCAAATAAGACTCACACGTTTGGAGTTCGCCAAGTTTTGCATTCCCAAGCTAAGCACAATAGGATGCTTTGGAAACAAGATGTTAAAGAGAAGACCAAGCCAAAGATCAAGTTTATGAAGAACATCAAGATTTGTATTTGTATTTTTGTTATTTTAGATATTTTTGTCAAAACCTAGATGATAGAAGTAGAGTTATGGGATTTACACTTACACACACTTTTTATATTGGTTCTAGACTTCAAAATAAGTTTCAAAATTTTATTTCCAAGTTAGAGTTAAAGATAAACATGTTTTTGGAAATAAGTTTAGAAACTTAAATTTGGAAAAATAATATTTGGAAAAAACAAGTTTTTATCAAAGGAATTCTATCAAAATGTTTTAACCCTATTAGAGTAGTGACATGTGCTCACACTCTAGTGTTTACAAGATCCAAAACTTTATATCTTAGACCTATACCCTAAAATCAGGTTTTTCTAGATTCTGGCAGTTCTGATTTTTCAGAACTGACAGCGTCCGGTCGACCGTACGGTCGACCGATGCACACACATTCTGTGCATGTGTATCAATCGATCGACCCGGTTCGACCGAGCACTCTGCAGTGCTCTCGGTTAAAGTGGGTCGACCGGGCGGTCGACCGAAGTCCCCCAACGGTCATATTTTCGACCGTTGGCGGTCGACGGTAGCTGTCAGAATCTCTGACAGATTCCAACAGCTAGTTTTTCTGACAGATTCCTTTTGTGTTTTTGACCCCAACGGATTTCTGGTGTAGTTTTTGGCCCCTATAAATAGGAGGTCACTTCATATTGATATGACAACTATTTTTAGAAGGATATACACATCATTTTCAAAGGATTTACAAGTTTTCAAAAGGCTTCCTTTACACAAGATTTTCTCTCCAAAAGCCCTAAAGTTTTAGACACCTACTTGAAGTCTTTACCTCTACTTCTCTCTAGCTTTTGCACTACACAATCCCATAATTCCACATCTACATTTTGGTTCTAGGATTGTGCAAAGTGAGCGTATTTGTGATCAGTGTGATCAATCTTCTTTTGAGTGAAGTTGTAGAGGCATCGGCCTCAAGGCGAGCTAGTGTGCTCAAGGTGGTGTTGCGGCATCACGAGAGACGGGACAAGTGTGTCCTTGTATTGGTGATCCAGTGGATCTTCAATAGTGGAAATCCTTCAGTGTGAAGGCGGGGACGTAGAGCGTGGCTCGAACCTCGGAAACATATTTGCGTGTTTGCGTTTGCTCAAATATCTCTAAACTCTAAACTCCTTATTCTTGCACTGTTGATTGCTTCATTTATTGCAAGTCTTTCATTGAGCTTATTGTGTTGGTTAATTTTAAATTCCGCATTTGTGACCATTTACATATAGCCATCACCTATTCACCCCCCTCTAGGTGATTTCAATTGGTATCAGAGCCAAACCCTACATTTTTGGTCTAACAACCTTAGGGAGATCCTTATTTGGCTATATTCATTTGTTGCATTCATTTGTTATACTCATACTTATTGTGCATTCATGGCTTCACTCGACTTTTCTAGCATCAAGTCCCCACCCAAGTTTGATGGTTTGAACTTTCCTATTTGGAAGGTCAAAAATGAACCTATTCCTTAAGTCCCTAGGAGTTAGAGTAGCTAGGGCCATAACCAAAGATTTCATTGAACCTACCACCGATGAGAGCTCATGGTCCGAGGACACCTCCAAGGATTATGAAGCTAATGCTAGAGCCCAATATGCATTAACCCAAGCATTAAATGAGGATGATTTATCACGCATCATAAATTGTAAATCCGCATTTGAGATTTGGAACATTCTAATTGTGACTCATGAGGGAACGTCACAAGTCAAAAGAGCCAAGGTTGACTTGCTACGTTCTCAATATGAGAACTTTTATATGTTTGAAAATGAGAGCATTGATGACATGCTCACTCGTTTTACTAAGATCACTAACGCTTCTTCTTTAGGGGACAGATCGACAATGACCAAAAGATTCGCAAAGTCATTCGGCTCTTCCCAAAGCTTGGGAAGTCAAGGCTACAACTCTCAAGAGCTAAACGACAAAGAGGAGATGGACTTCTCCGGCTTCATTGGTAATCTCAAAACCCATGAGATGGAGATGAAGGTTAGAGAAGAAAGGAGGCACCAAGAAGAAACAATCGCCTTCAAAGCCACTCCAACCACTATTGAAGAGGATGACTCATCGGAGGATTGCGATGAGGACTTCGCCATGCTCATCCGGAAGGTGGGCAAGATGTTCTATAAGAAGGGACGGCAAAGCAACTTCCGGAGAGGGAAACCTCAAGGAAGATATGAAAGAAAAAGAGAGGAGCCTGGTCCTTGCTTCCATTGCAAGAAGATCGGACATCTCATAGCCGATTGCCCCGCTCTCCAAGCCACAACTTCCAAGAATGGGCCAAAGAAGAAGAAGGCTATGGTGGCCACTTGGGATGACACGGAGTCGAATCCGAGGAGGAAAACGACGCCGCGCACATGTGCTTCATGGCACATGGGGAGGATGCAACCAAGGTAACTCTTGACAACTCAATAGATGATGATGAGTTAACATGGATGAGTTAGCTCAATTCTTTGAAGAGTTACAACATAGATATGAGATTTCTCAATCTCATAATAAAAAGTTGAAAAAGAAAATGATGCTTTGAAAAATAAGATGGATATTGTAGTTAAAGAAAAAGATGATTTAACTAAGGCTTTTAAGAATCTAAAAATTGATTTTGAAAATATAAACTAGCTTGTAAAGGTAAAACCCCTATTGCATCATGTAATAAAAATGAATTTGTAGAAATTCAAAAACGTGTTGAAAATTTAGATAACACTTTAAAGAAGTGTGCTTTTGATCTTAAACATTTGCATCTAGATTTCCTAAGGGAGTAACCCAAGGAAACATACACACCATGCACATGCACGGAAACATGCACACACCATAAACATGCATACATGTATGGTAGTGGTAGAATTTATATTTGCATGCATTGTGGCCGCAAAGGCCATTTAGAAAAGTTTTGTTTTGCTAAAATAATGTGCATAATAAATATGTTTGGATTCGTCCCGGTACTAACCCTAAAGGACCAAAAAGATATGGGTACCAAAAGACCCACCAACTTTAGATGAAACAGGTGGATCTTCTTCCTCCAAGACTTAGGGGAGACGGTGCCCGGGTGGTGGATGCAACAAAGTTAAAAGAACAAATCAGTTTGCATCGCTATCGTGGAGGCACCTAGTTTTGGAGATTGCCCATGTTCGGTAACTTCTCCTTTAAAAGTTTTTGATTTTTGTGTATGTATACAATTGCATAGAATTGTTAGTTTACTTTTATGCTACAATGATACATGTTAACTATACATCTCTATCATGATTGTGTACATGCCATGCTTATTGTAATTTTATGTCTTTCATGTTACTATATGTCCACATGTACAATTTTGATGATATACCGATACACTATTTATTTCAAAATTAAAAATAAATTTTGTAAGATTTCATATTTAAACAAATACCTTAGAGATGGCAATTGCGCACCTCAACTCATATCCAGAGGAATCAAGAGGATGAAGTTTCAGAACCGGTCACTGGTATTCGGCTTCAACATCTCTAAAACTTTGTCTAAAATATGAAAAATAAATAAAAAGGATTGTATGTAATTTTGGATGATATGTTAACTTATCAAGACTAAAACATATGTTTGATCCTGTGTGTTAAATATACCATACTTACATTTAATTAATTCTCTTTTAAAATTTTTTTTTTTTTTTGGACTGCTGCTTCAGACTGTCTTTCAGGCAAAGACGGTCGACCGACGCTAGATGCGGTCGACCGACTTTGCGTGAAATAAATTAACTTTATTTCTGTTCTTTTATCGGTCGACCGAAAATAGGTTCCGGTCGACCGCTGTAAGTCTGCTGAACTCTCGGGTTGTTCGGGTCGACCGACCGGTCGACCGCTCTGAGATTACAGAGCTCTCGGGTTTTCTGGGTCGACCGGGCGGTCGACCGGGCATCGCAATCAGTCCAGATCGGCTATTTATTTGACTTTTCTCTCTCTCTCTCCTCTCACTCGCGGCGACGGAACCCAACTTCCTCTCTTCTCCAAAAAATTTCTATCTCTCAAATCTCTCATCTGATCTCAAATTAATTTAAAAACCCACTTGTATTTCCTACTTCTAGTGCCGGATCTTCAATTTCAGGTGCATCCATCCGCTGGATTCGAAGAAATTCGGCCTTCTCTGTTCTAGGGTTTTGGTTCTTCACTGTTAAGGTAAAATCGAATTTTTCTCCTTGTTCTTCAGTTCTAGCTTCTAGATCTACTATCCTTTGTCAAGATTTTAGGTTGCTAAACTTTCTAGATCGTGCCCTAACTTGTTTGACCTAAAAATCCTATTTTTACTCAAAATGTCAAGAGGACTAGGACTGAGAGGGGAAAGCTCTTGCTAACCCACTTCATCTACACCCAAACCTAAGAAACTTTTTATCAATGAAACTGCTGAAAATTGGTTCATCCACCTTTCTAGAAGAAATATCAATTCGGGGAGATTTGTTGTAATTCAAGATTTTGAGCACTTGGACATCCCCCGCATCTTGCATAACAATTCCTTAGACGAGTTCTTAACCATTCGAGAACAAGTCTATACCCCTCTTGTGCCCTACTTTTATACCAATTTTTCTTTTGATGGAAACCGCATCTCTACTAGAGTTCTAGGTAGGGATATTAACATTAGCATCAGTCAATTTGTTGATTTCCTTCACCTACCCACTGGTGGTGCTGATGTGTACTCCTTTGATCTTCTTGACTTTGAGTTTCCGGAGGGTGAGTCTTCCCTCACCGCATCCACATTGATTCACGGGGATAATAACCCCGGTTTGGTTAGAAATGAA
Organism: Agave tequilana; assembly: GCA_038442645.1. Lineage (NCBI taxonomy): Eukaryota > Viridiplantae > Streptophyta > Magnoliopsida > Asparagales > Asparagaceae > Agave > Agave tequilana. The sequence goes on along the minus strand of JAVJIF010002461.1, from coordinate 128,633 downwards.
GTTGTGAGCAGATACACCCTCACTTCTCAAGTTCTGGCCAAAATCATTTTCTTCAACATTGTCCCCAAATCTGGTGAATACAGCCATGCTAGGGGTCCTGTGCCTTTGATCATCTATTGCCTTCTGCGAGGCATTAGAAAATTTTCCCCGTCTCATTGCTTCACATATGGCTTCTGACCAGATCCGTCTGTCCGGTAGGACCTTGCCCTATGGCATGGTGATTACCCATATCCTCAAAGCTCTAGATTTTGATCTTTCCTCTATCGATTCCGATGAGCCTACAGTAGATATTGACGGCTCTCTCTTTTGAAGAGGATGGAAGCTCAGTTGTGTAGACACGCTCTTGAGCAACCTCCTGCTCCTCCAGCTGTCCCAGGTTCATCTGCCCCAGGGTCATCTTCGGCCCCAGGCACTTCATCTGCTTCTGCCCCAGTTTCACCTTCTATATCCTCTGAGGTCCGCTCTCAGTTCGAGGCACACCAGTCCTGGATTGAGCAGCGAGAGGCAGCTTTTCGTGCGGAGATGGACGCCCGTTTCCAGCAAGAGGCAGCTTTTCGTACTGAGATGGACGCCCGTCTCAAACAAGAGGCCGCTTCCCGTGAGGAGTTGAACTCTCAGATCCAAGGAATTCGTAACGACATGTCCTACTTTGCCGACTCCATGAGATTCATGGATACGCAATTTGAGGCGCTCTTTACGAAATTCGATATGTTTACTCCTGATCCCACTACCATTGCTCGTCCCCTTCCCTCCACCGGTCCTCCATTTCCTACCAGAGCTCCTTCAGTTCCCCACCTCGGCCGAAGGTGCTCGGCGTTGGTCCCGAGGAGGTAGCTTCTTCTTCGGAGGAGGAGGAAGACTATGATGGTGATAAGAAGATGGCTGAGGACACTGCTGCTGGTGATACGACGATGGCTGAGGGTACTTCTGCAGGGACCTCTTCTGCAGGGACCTCTTCTGAGAGGATGATAGTGACGATGGCAGTGATGCTGCTGCTGAGGAGTGACCCCCCTTTTGATGATGTCAAAAAGGGGGAGAGTTATTTAGTGGAGAGTTATTTTGTGTTTGGTCATATTTTTGTGTTGGACATACTTTGTGACATGGACATGTATTTAGTATTTATTTCTACATGTAGTTTCTATTATGCTTTATGGACATGTTGCCTTTTTATGTATCTCTGTTATTTATGTCATGTATGAACCCATGTGTATCCGTATCTATGACATGAGTATTTTTTTGTTGGCATGAAAATATGGTGATCTTTACTATGCCTGAGTATGATACTATGCCTGAGTATGATGTTTTAGTATATGCATGTGTTGAGGGGGAGCTTCATTTGAAACTCTACCCAAAATATTTGTGATAACTAAATATGTTTTGTCATCATCAAAAAGGGGAGATTGTTGGCCCAAAGGCCATTAGCCCTATATCTTAGTGGATATTTTGATGATAACAAAACATATCTAGTTATGTATTTAACAAGTTTTTTTGTTTACAAGAATTTCAGGTTAAAAGGTCGTTTTGACGGCTCCGCAAATAAGACTCACACGTTTGGAGTTCGCCAAGTTTTGCATTCCCAAGCTAAGTACAATAGGATGCTTTGGGAACAAGATGTTAAAGAGAAGACCAAGCCAAAGATCAAGTTTATGAAGAACATCAAGATTTGTATTTGTATTTTTGTTATTTTAGATATTTTTGTCAAAACCTAGATGATAGAAGTAGAGTTATGGGATTTACACTTCACACACTTTTTATATTGGTTCTAGACTTCAAAATAAGTTTCAAAATTTTATTTCCAAGTTAGAGTTAAAGATAAACATGTTTTTGGAAATAAGTTTTAGAAACTCTAAATTTTGGAAAAATAATATTTGGAAAAACAAGTTTTTATCAAAGGAATTTCTATCAAAATGTTTTAACCTATTAGAGTAGTGACATGTGCTCACACTCTAGTGTTTACAAGATCCAAAACTTTATATCTTAGACCTATACCCTAAAACCAGGTTTTCTAAATTCTAGCAGTTCTGATTTTTCAGAACTGACAGCGTCCGGTCGACCGTACGGTCGACCGATGCACACACATTCTGTGCATGTGTATCAGTCGACCGACCCGGTCGACCGAGCACTCTGCAGTGCTCTCGGTTAAAGTGGGTCGACCGGGCGGTCGACCGAAGTCCCCCAACGGTCATATTTTCGACCGTTGGCGGTCGACCGGCCGTCGACCGGTAGCTGTCAGAATCTCTGACAGATTCCAACAGCTAGTTTTTCTGACAGATTCCTTTTGTCTTTTTGACCCTAACGGATTTCTGGTGTAGTTTTTGGCCCCTATAAATAGAGGTCACTTCATATTGATATGACAACTATTTTAGAAGGATATACACATCATTTTCAAGGATTTACAAGTTTTCAAAAGGCTTCCTTTTACACAAGATTTTCTCTCCAAAAGCCCTAAAGTTTTAGACACCTACTTGAAGTCTTTACCTCTACTTCTCTCTAGCTTTGCACTACACAATCTCATAATTTCACATCTACATTTTGGTTCTAGGATTGTGCAAAGTGAGCGTATTTGTGATCAAGTGTGATCAATCTTCTTTTGAGTGAAGTTGTAGAGGCATCGGCCTCAAGGCGAGCTAGTGTGCTCAAGGTGGTGTTGCGGGCATCACGAGAGACGGGACAAGTGTGTCCTTGTATTGGTGATCCAGTGGGATCTTCAATAGTAGAAATCCTTCAAGTGTGAAGGCGGGGACGTAGAGCGTGGCTCGAACCTCGGAAACATATTTGCGTGTTTGCGTTTGCTCAAATATCTCTAAACTCTAAACTCCTTAATTCTTGCACTGTTGATTGCTTCATTTATTGCAAGTCTTTCATTTGAGCTTATTGTGTTGGTTAATTTTTAAATTCCGCATTTGTGACCATTTACATATAGCCATCACCTATTCACCCCCCCTCTAGGTGATTTCACTTGTAACGCCCTGATCCCACGGATACGGGAACATGGGCATACGAGACGTACACACGCACAGTGGAGATACCCTCACGTACGTACGCTCAGTAGCAGACGCAGGTGGGGCGAGCGTATGCGGTCGCCCCCACTGGAGTTGGGTTAACTAAGCAAAAATCCAATTTGGATCATTTCTCCTGATCTCCACAAAAAAAAAAACCCCTCTAGTTTCTCTAATGACAGATTCTCAGTCTCTCCTCTGGGGATTGAGAACTCTCACAACCTCTCTGCAATGAAGTTTATCAAGAATTCACTGCGTAATAGAATGGGTGATGAGTTGATGATGATTGCTTGGTGACATATATTGAAAAAGACATATTTGACAACATTGACAATGAATCAATCATTCAATGATTTCAGAATATGGCTCCTCGAAGGGGAGCATTATAATTTAGAGTGAGATATGTTGTCTTGAATGGGAGCCCCTCTATTTTTTTTGTAATATCAAAACTTGGAATATGTTGTTTGATTTTTATAAATTTTCAATTTTAGTTCAAAATGTTTTCGCCCCCACTTAGTGAAAATTCTACGTACGCCACTGCGTACGCTAAGTCTCAGTATAAGAAATACCCTCTATATATACAAAAGTTCCAGCATTAAATAAGTACAAGAATACCTGCAAAAAGATGTTAGTGATCATTATAAATATTAAAAACATGGAGATATAAGAAAATGAAAACAAATAATAAGATATACCGATGAATAGGAATGAGTGGAAGTCTCGATATCATATCTCGAGAAATTTCAGGTGCTACGAAATCCCGGATCTCCAACCTGGACACTTAAACTCAGGATCGTCAAAAAACGACCTAGTGAGTGGTAAAATGAAGGAGGCAGTAATATGTACTATAGTAATATAGGCACAATAAGAATATATATTACATGTTTATGTATCAGTGATACTATATAATATGAATTTAATAATCAGTAGAAATATAAAAATGTCATATTTTAATACCATCACTACCTAGCATGTTATCATCAGTGTCATGTCTATAGTATATCCAGTTTTATATAATAAATACTATTGTATAGTGGTAACGTGATGGAAATGAACATGCAGATGTGCATATGCAACATGACCATACTACTGTGTTGTACATATACAGTAATGATGTCTGCAAGGTATACATAAAAGCAAAATATTGCAATGCAGAGTATACGTGTACGTGAATAATGTGTACTACATCAATGTAACAAGTATCAAGAAGTGTAGCAAAATATAATAATTAAAATATCAGAATGATAACAAGAACATTAGAACGGTATCATACATGTATCAAGGCAAGTCATACTATTACCATTTTATTATGTTAATTAGAAACTCAATGGTCAAAGAGCTCTAATTGGGTGGGTGTATCCCATGCATACCCGGGATCACGGCCTTAAACAGACCCCTGGCTGCTGAGACCAGGGTCAGCCCACTAAGACTGTAACAAGTAACGGGAAACGGGAGCTTAATGAGCAAATACAATAATGGAAAACAGGAGCTCATGAGCTATAACAGACGGTAGCCAGCACTACCCCCGTCCCCTGCAGTGGGACAAACAATGGATCCAGACATCCACCAAACAAGATCTAGTCAACCATCAAGTCTCCCCCAACCCCATCTTATATTTAATACATTTAATGTACACAGGGTATCAGAACAAGAACAGTACATGATACATGTAACACGATAACAGGACATGAGCTCTGTTTATAGCATGAAATAAGATAACGGGAAACGGGAAACAATATATGTGGGATTCCACACATCGCATATCAATAGCTCAAATATCCAGTAACGGAATATCAATAGCAGTAACGAAAAATAATCATGTAATGGGAATACATGACTACTCATGTAACAATAATCCATATGACATGAACGATGTTCAATGTAACGAGAATACAAAGACAATCAACACATATACACCGGTGAGTCTATGTACAATACAGGATCCGTGTCATGTGTCCGCAATTACATGCAATAACAATGTTCAATAAAACATGTATCCATGTGCGATAACTGTGTCCCGTATCTTGGAGTATCCATGTAATGTTGGTACTAAAACGTGTCAGAATAGTGATAGCGCAACAGTGTTACAATACATGTAATACTGATAGTGTCCAGAATACAAAAGTGTTCGTGGGACGATGATACTGGCACGTGAAATGACAGTGTCGAGTATCCATGTATCTGTGGTCATGAACATAATAATATGTCATGCGTATCAGTATCTGTGTAATGACGGTACACGTACATGAAACAATAATATCTAGTGTAACAGATATTTACATGCAATATAGTGTCCAGTGTATCGGTGGGTCGGTAATGGTGACAGTGTAATAGGTATAATGGTGTACGCATTTATCAGTGTACATGTAGCAATATTGCATAACCATAATAGATGTCCATAAAGTGACAATGTCCAGTGATGTGATAGATGCAACTAAAATATGTGGAACAGATAATAATTCTTACAGGATTTATTAAAATAAATGAAATTTCTTTAATTAATCATCTATCACTTAAATCATGAAGCAAATGAAAATATTATTTTATTGTTTATGTTTACTAAAATATCAGGCATATTCTTATTACAGGACATGTCTTCTCTAATTAACATTTATAGTGAGTTACTCATATCCACGATTTATTAACTAAAGCAATCACTCAATTTATTAATCATGAATAAATATAATTTTATAAGCTAAAAATACTCACAAAATGTCCATGAGAAGGTAGCTCTCTTTTCCACGATCGCAACGGTTCCAGAATCGTCCAATTCGAATTCTGAATGCTCCAGTTATAGCCCGAACACTAAAATCATATAAAATAGGTTAATTAGGTAATAAAAAGTTATAAAGTGCAATTATTAGAAATTGCAAGAGATTTATATGTAAAATTAATTTTATTGGGTTTTATTGGTATCGGTCGACACCGACTTTGGAGATTTTCTAAAATAATCCAGAAAAACTTCAGAAAATTCTAAAAAATCTAAAATATTAGAAAATGATATCTGAAACTGATACCGGCTCCATCTGACTACTAGAAGGGTCAAATCAATTTTGTATGTCGTATCGAGTATTGATATTGTGATATGCACATCAGAGATCAGGGGTTACATTTCTTCCCACCTTAAAAAAATTCGTCCTCGAAATTTCAATTCAGGTGTGAGAATAATATTTAAAGTCCTGAAGCCTGAATGTTATGGGCCCCACGGCGCTTCCGTTGCACCACTCTGATATCAATAATGAACTCGGTGTGGAGAATTAGTGTAGTGAACTCAAGCTAACGGATTGGAAGCAATAGGATGAAGAGAAAGCGAGAAGGAAATCAGATATTCTGGTTGACAACTGTAATTAAGGAATAGAACGGAGTCAAGGAATGAATTGTCAATGACATGGTATTCTTGTACTCGTCGCTGGAATCCCTAAATTCAGATACAAATGAGTTTTAATTTGAATCTGATTGTACTGTTGTAAGAGCCCGAGCATTGACCAAGGTGGTCACCCACACCAGGGGTGAACCTAGGCTCTGATACCACTCTGTAACGTTCCCGTATCCCTGGGATCGGGGCGTTACACCACTCAAATTTTTAGTAAATAGATCCAATAGGTTATCTTTTGACAATACAAAATTAATAGAGATAACTCCATTTGTGAGTAACTGCCTAACAGTGTTATGTTTATGGTGGACGTGTCTAGACTTACCGTTATATAGAAAGTTTTGTGTTCTACTTATCGCTGCTTGATTGTCGCAGTGAATACATATGGCGGGTACTGGTTTAGGCCAAAGTGGTATATTCTCCAAAATTGTCGAAGTCATTTTGTTTCTTCTTCAACATCATCCAAATCTATAAATTTCGATCCCGTTGTGGTACAGGCTATGCAAGTTTGTTTGGATGATTTTCAAGATACCACAGCGCCTTTGAGAGTAAAGATGTATTTGCTGGTTGATTTCAATTCTTCAGAATCTGCAATCTAATTTGCATCGTTGTCCCCTTCAAGTACAGGTGGATATTTTTCATATCTCAAAGCATTATTTGATATTAGATACATTGCCTACTACTCGTAGTAGGACAGTCCAATGATCATTATTAGGATTAATAGTGTATCTGCTCAATTTGCTTACGACATAAGCTATATCAGGTCTAGTCTAATTCATTAAATACTTTAGACTTCTAATGATTTGCAAATATTAGGCTTTTCAGTTCTTGTATTCTTATGAAGGTGGATGTGTGGAGGAAAAAATTGTATTCTCTTTGATCCCATGTTCCTAGAATTTTTCTATCATCTTGTCCACGTAATGTGACTAAAAAATCGATTCCATTTGGTGTTCTACTAATTTTAATTCCTAAAATTATATCAGCAATACCAGATCCTTCATATCAAAGTTGTTAGATAACATTATTTTAATAAACTTAATAACTTCAATATTAGTCCTGAGTATCTACATGCCGACGTACAATATATATGCATTTTTAACTATTTTAGTGTAAACACACTTATCGCATTCGTTGATAGTGAATCCATTCTTGATCATGACACTATCCAACTTCTCATGCTACTATTTGGGAGCCTGTTTCAGATTCTTTCCACATTTGTGCTTATGGGGGTAGATGTAGACTCCTTAAATATTTGAGGTTCGCTTTCAATCGCATATGCTACGAAGCCTGGTCCAAAGGATTTTGAGATTCTCCATCTCTGACTGTAACGCCCTGATCTCGTGGGTACGGAGACGTTACTGTGACTTATATATGCAGGTCAGAAATACCCCACATATATGTGCTAAGTATCAGTACAAGTAAGAATCAGAATACCAAAGTACACGGTGCATTATACATTCCAACATATGAGTACAATTTTAAAGTTATCACGAGATGTGACATAATATTATAAGAGTATTACATCACCGATAGGTGCAAATGCGAAAATACAAAGAGATAAACAAGTTTGAATAGTGCAAAAGACGCTCACGAGTCATAAAAGGAAAACTCGAGACATGAGCAGGGGGCCTGAAAGGATAGGGCTTCGGACTGGTCTGCCGCTGATCCACGATGCTACTGCAACGCCACTCTAATCAACAGGAAGTCCACCTCGGTCCAAACTGTAAGATCTGAACATGCAGATTCAAAGGAGTGAAAAACTCCCCAATGAGTAGTATTATGAATACCAAGTGGCGTACAGGGACAAGCACGTGTGAATTGATAAATGCAAGTCATAAGCATGAATTGAAAACTGTGTCGTAAGCACATGCACACAGGAGCAAGTAAGGAGGCAGTAGGTAAAGTAAATATAGTAAAGTCAGTTATATAAGCCCAAATTACCGATTCATGGGATTAGTACGTCAAAGAAGTAATCCAAACAAAGAAACCCTCACATATACACACACACACACACACACACACCACACACCCCTTATACCTCACGTCACCGTATCATGAGTTCATATAACCTGAGTTATCTTCTAAACTATGAGAACATCATAAAGCTGATAGAAAACCGATAAAACTGATAATACTGAATACAGACAAAACCAAAACGCTATACAAGTTTAGATTACGGTTTCATGAGACTAGTACATCAAAAGAATAATTCAAAGAAGGAAACCCTCATCTATATACCCTATGTCTCATGTCACCGTAGCCTTAGTTCACACAATTCGAATTGCAAAATGAACAAGGAATTATTAATTAATATCTTTTATTATTACTCGTCTGACTCATATATCTAAGTATGTGTCCCGGCGTAAGACTCAATGCACATACATCCATATATGAGTAAGTCGAGGTTGGTTATTGGAAACTGATGATGAGACCAACGAATTATATTTACAATGGATTCCGTACATGTCAGGAACAACGACCCAATGCAGGAGTAGGATCAACGACATCACTCATCCCGTGCAGGAGTAGGATCAACGACAGGTGCGGCAGAAACCAAGATGGTCACAGATACGTCTGGCGCAGTCACTGTCGTAGCAGCCTCCATGGCGACTGGAGTAGCAGTGAACCTGACTTCTTCGGAACCCTCGGTCGAAGGTTGAATTGTATTGCCTGCGGGTTCAACGCTGACTGCCAAGTCCTCTACCTGAGCTTCCTCAGCACTCTCTGCAAAGCACCAAAACGTCAGTCATGACAATAAAAGAAAAATATTCAAAGCGTCAATATTTCCTTACCAAGCCGAGGGTCCGAAGACGGCAGATCCCTGGGCAAATCTTGCAAGTTTGAGGTCTCCCCGACCTCAATATTTGCCCTCTCTTGAGGCATCTCAGCAGCAGCCTCAACACCCTCCTGCTGGGCCAGCTCCTGTATCATCTCCTCGATATGGGAGGAAGTCGCAGCCTCGCTGTCCGCAGCCAACCCTGCGGCATAAAGGAAAACGTCAGAACCTGTTCCTAATTAAAAGGGAAACCGGGTCAACAAGACGATAAGAGTACCTTCTGCAGGAGCAGTTGCCGCTTGTGATAACGCCATCACAGGGTCGCACCTGTGTATTTCTTCCTCCGAGATATGTGAGAATTTGCTCGGATCTGGAAGAGCGGGTTCATCGCCAAAATCGACTTCATCGCCTGAATCATATTCGTCCTCTCCGGACGATGAAGACGATAGTTCAACGCGAGAAGCCTCGGTAATTGAGGCCTTGCCACCAAATACCCCAGTAGTAGGACTAGGGTCAACTACTCGCGAGCTGGAGATTAATACACCAGGAGACCCAGGCTGTTGTGCCTCATCTCTCCTTTCATGAGCCGAAGAAGACCCTGGTTGAGTTGAGACCCATGGAATCTCAACATCATCCCTGCCCATCAGGACAACCTCGAGCTGTTCGGCCTCATCAGTTGCGATGGGTTCATCAGCAAGCTCCCCTTCTTCTAAAATTACGGGGCCCTTGCTGCGCAATCCATGAGTACGAACAGGGGGGAATCATCTTCCTCCTCCTCTTCTTCCCTCTGCTCTTCGATGCCGGAGGGGACGGTCTCTTCGACCGCCAAGTCTTTCCTGGCCTTCTTCGGGGCAGGCTCAGCCGTGGAAGTAGAAGAAGGCTCAGCTTGGAGAGTAACGCCATGAGACGTTTATGCACCGTCTGTCGACGCCTTCTGGCAAACTGCTCCCTGGGTACTGTTGCTCTCGGCTCCCCTCTGGCCTCCCTCTGAGCCGCCTGATATTCATCAAGGCCTCGCGAGCGCTTGTTGGACGCCACCTTCTCTTCATAAGACGCATTAATGCTTTTAATGCATGAACGCTCCATTGAGTAGCCAGGCATCTTGCTAGCCTGAAAATACCAGGTGCAGAAGCTAAGGCTTGCATAGCAGTTTGGCGTCTTATGAGGTAAACGGAAAAAGAGCCTGTGTCCCCCCAGCTACGCTGTAATACCAAGCTCGAGCACCTTCAAACAGATTTCCACTGAAGGCAAGCTAAGCGTTAGGGTTACCGACATATAGTTGGTCATAGCCGAACTGTCGGGCGAAACGATTCGGCATATAAGGCTCGATCGTGCACGAATTCCCTTACCGGAAGAGCAGATACCCGGGCCTGATATTGATAAGCCACCAGAAGACTCCTGATGGCAGCCTCGCGTGAAGTCGTCCGGACCCACAATGTCGGCGAACTTATCCCCATAAGCAGCTTCTGTAATCTCGGGGAAGCAACGGTTGAGATGATAATTTGAAGCGTTCAAAATACACTTCCGGACGTAGAACATATAGTTGTTGCACCAGCTCGAACTCTCCAGCCGCTGCACAAAAGGGACAAACCCCTCGCATCGGGACACTGGCGTCATCAGTGAGGGGCAGTGCATCACGTACCAAGCCATTAAGTACGTGTAGGGAAGCTCGATCCGAAGGTTAGGGGTCTTCACTCTCGGCCTTCCCTCTGAATCGACCTCCGGTTTACCTTGAGAGTCGACGATGGCCTCCACCCTGCACAGGCTCTGAGTCAGGGCCCGCAACCCGCTTTGGATACCAGCCACCATTACCGGAAGGAGAGCTATGGACCTACCATAGGCCAGCAGCACCGCCGATACACCACGTCGGCAACAATCACCTCATGCGCCAGTGTCGGCACTACACAGCGCTTCAACCACAGCATGAGGAAACCCGCCAGCAGTGCCCGGTTAGAAATGAGAATCTGGGCCTGGTGATGGAAACTTTCGAAAACCGTGTCAGGTTTGAAAGTGTCTTCGTTCGACTCTGTGGTATAAGAACTCACAGAGACGTCGATCCTCTCGGCGATTTCTTCGTCAGAGCTGGGAGCCAGACTTGTCACTGAGTGATCTTTTCTCAGTGATGCCATTAAACAAGTAGCTCGCCCAAGACAGCTGCTTGACTCCCCTAGCCCTCCAGGAAGTTATTTGGCCGCAGATGTGGAAATGACACACACCCTCCCAGTAGGTCTCATATACACGAGGCACTCTTTCTTCAAGAGATGAAGCTCCTCAGAGGTGGGGACGTATTCCTCATAAGGAGCATCTCCCATTACCAGCCCCGAGACTTCATATAATTCATGGAGGGCAAGCCCCATTTCTCCAACCGGGGTGAAGAACGTCCCGTCGAAGGGTCGTAGTGCTCCAGGATCCCAAAGAAATTTTGGGAATTCTGTGGGATGCCATATTGCACAGCCCTGACCGCTTGGTACAGTCCCACCTGGTCAACAGACCTCCAAGTTCAGCGAGGACAAAACTCACCATCTTGCCCCACCAGTACTTGTCAGTGGAATGAACCCACCCGAGCGGGCGGAAGTCAGTGGGAAAATCACCCCCAACCTTCATGAATTGATTAATAAAGGTAGTGCTGAGCTGAGGGGTTTCTCCTACTGGGTAATCAGACCTGATAATTCAGGAAACAAACCAAAGATCTCCCTCCCTGTCCACCCGAGTGCACCTTCCTGGCGCCCAGTATGCCAGAGAGAGACACTGGGAACAGATCGGGCAAGATCCCATTCCATTGCCCGAGGGACAGACATGTGCTGAATGTAGGATAGGGGATACATTCTCTCCATATTTGAAAGAAAGAATTTCCTATCCCCTATCTGGCGAAGCCACTTGTAGTCGCCATCATGCAAGTCGTAACCACCCTCACCATTATTGTCGCCAAAGAAAAAGACAGGTTTCTTCAATGGAATGCGTGAATCCGTCTTAAATTCTGCGTCAGTCATAAGTTCCTGGAGTGTCGCCACGTCGACTTTGGAGAGCCTCTCCCTTCGCTCCTTCGGCTTGTCAGCAGTCACAGGAGCAGTCCTTTGCAACACGAAGGTTAAGTTGCGGTCAGCACCACCTACGTGCCCGAAGTGACACTTTTTGGAGAGAGGATCAGCGGAATATCGCACTGCAAAAAGGAAACGACATTTGATCAGAAATCTGAAAGGAAATGTTAAGTGTCCATAACTCAAACACAGAAGTAAACTCAGACGCGGCAATCATCAAAATCTGCGTCCAGACCCGAAGATCGTGAGGCTAGCCTGGAGCCCGCGTTTTAAAATCCAAGACTTATGAAAAATCTCTAAGTACTTGGATTCAGACGCAAGATTCATGAAGACCAGCGTCTGATTTCACAAAACGCAAGAATCATAAGAAATCTGCGTCCGAATCTTTCATACTTAGAAACATTCTAAGTGTTGAATCCGAAACGCAAGGCTTACTGGGGCCCTGTGTTCAACAAGCAGACGCAGATTCGAGCAGATAAAAACAAGGGGCATCAAACCTACGCCTTGTTTATCGACTCAAGGACCGCGTCTGAAGATCAAACATGGGCTCGAGCCCGCGCTGACGGGTCAATTTTAAAAGAGGAGTCCAAGAGTTCAGAGAACTCTATAAACCCTTTTAATGGTGGGAATCAAGTCCGATGGCTTTATACCTGAAATAGGGGCTTCCTGCATGGAGGAACCGCCCCTTTGAGTCTCAGCGACGACCGCCCGTGAAGATGAAGCAGTTTGCTTGGCCTTTGGTGCCATTGCGAATCAAAGAGCCGTGTTAGAAGAGGTAAAGAGAACAAAGGAAGTTCCTTTCTCAAAACCCTAACAGATGCACACGAAGACGAAGGAGAGTCTAATGATGACTCTTGAAAGACTTTGCCTTTTATAGGCACAGTGATTCGCAAAGATACGCGGCGCTTGGCTCGACGCCTAATCATCGCCTGACGCGTGGACAGCGTATTAAATGCAGCGTGAAGCCCGCACGCCAAAAAGAGGATGTCCCCTTAATACAACAGGACACGTGGCAACATACTCATGGCACGGATTCACATCCAACAGTCGCGTCTTCATCCCAAAAGACGCGTCCCTTTGATGGACGCACCCTTTTAACTCGGCCAAAGTCGCGTCTGCCCCATGGAGTAACAGTCGCGTTGTCATCCTTAAAGCAGTATCACCCCTGCGTCCACAGAACTGGCGTGTAGTCCTTACTTCTGCAATTCAGTTTAAAAGCACACTGGCACAAGCAGACGACTGCCCACCTCTGGTTTAAAGTACACCAACAACAAACTTAAAGCATCGGGGAGGTTTAGACTGTGTATCTAGACACTCCACGCGATCAGTTTTGGCGGCTTCAAAGAGTTCCACAGTACACTCACGAAGGCCATACTCCAAACAAGATCAAGCCCGAAGCTTTGTCAGTCCAAATCATAAAAGTGGATTCAGCTAGAGTCCAAAGTATTTCGAAATCCGTCCCAGCTAACTGCGGAATATCAAAAACTTTGGAGGGGGTTCTGTAGGCTGTCTAAAACATTAAAGACAAGTCATTAGAAGCAGAGTCCCAAACTCCAGACGCAGGGCTAGTCTCAACCAGCACTGCCGCACCAAGGCGCGAGGGTCGAAACCCGCGTCTCAGCAGCACCAAGGCGCGAGGGTCGAAACCCGCGTCTCAGCAGCACCAAGGCGCGAGGGTCGAAACCCGCGTCTCAGCCGCACCGCCGCACCAAGGCGCGAGGGTCGAAACCCGCGTCTCAGCCGCACCAAGGCGCGATGGTCGAAACCCACGTCTCAGCTGCACCAAGGCGCGAGGGTCGAAACCCGCGTCTCAGCAACGCCAAGGCGCGAGGGTCGAAACCCGCGTCTCAGTTGTAACCGTCCCGGTTATAGGGTCAATCACGGCCCACATAACGGGAAAAGTTAACCCCCATTATGGAGTGTTTTTAGGAGGCACGTACGCCCTTGAACCTCTATAAATAGCCCCGTTGCTATGGAGAAGGGGTCGGATTTTCTGAGAGAAGAACTCTGAGAGAAAAGAGCTTGACTTTAGAGCTTCCAGAGAGAAGAAAAGAGAGTCTAACCCTTTAGACAACTTGCTGCGTACAAGTTAGTCTTTGCCTACAATCTCTTTGAGATTTCTGGCCGACAGAGCTGCGTTACTCCGTCCGCCATTCGAAGAGAAGATCCCCAAAAGTTTCGACGTTCACCCGTCAACGGAAAACAAGATTCACTTTCCATCGCCACCTGAAGAACCCAGCACTAAACAAAGGGGGGATTCAAGATTCAACATCTCCCCTCCCTTGTAGTCGGAGTATAAGTTTGTTGTAATCTTTCAATTGATTCAAGGAAAGTTTGCACCGAATGTCTCTTCTCCGTACCAAACAGTATATGAGTACATATTTCAAGGACGGATGTTGCACTGACTCCTTCTTGGTTCAACTCCGCATTAACTGTATGTTCATTGAGTCTTTCGTCCCTGAACACTGTTTCATGTGTTCTTTTCTTAGAAGTCTTATTTTCTTTCGTTCGTACAAAATTTATCTTCAAAGAACATATCATCTCTTGATTCAATAATCATATTCACATAAAGATCAAATATTTTTGATTGTGTGCCAGAAATCTATAGGCACTGCTATTCACGGCATAGTTAATGAAAATGCAGTCCATCATTTTAGATATCTCAATTTAATCTTCTTAGATATTGGCTCATGTACCTTTACTAAGCACCCCTTCATTTTACATCCCAACTTAATCTTCTTAGATAATGTTATGAAGTAGTCACTCCACAACTCAAATGGAATAAGATCAAATTTCTTATTGGGTATCTTATTTTGTGGTTAACAGGACTTTCTCCCACAAATTCTGCGATATTCCAGAACTTACGAGCATGAAATGATCACCTGTTATAAAGTTTTGTTCTCTCTTTCAACAGTCTCATTCTGCTAAAGAGTGTATGGTGCTATATTTTGATGGTTTATACCAAAGTTAGCACATAACTCCTTGAATCCATTTGATTCATATTTTCGCCTTCGGGATAGAAATGGGAACATACATCACAGTTTGGTTCGACACGCTCAGTGCCCCATTGGTACTTTCGTGATTAGTATCAATCATTTTCTTCAGTTCAATGCAGAATAGAAGTTAGCAACTTCAATACACGTCCCCGGTAATTTTGAGAAAACTGAAAATTGTCAAAACAACTTTCATAAATAGATCGAAAAAGATCTCCTCTTGGTATTTTATAAAATAGAAATTATGAGATATGAAATCTCGATAAATAAAACTAAACCACTGATGCAACCTGCACTAGAAAATCACATAATAGTCTTAAGATTATTGGTCCTGACAACCAATTAGAGATCAAGCGGTCCAATCAAGCAGGTCGGTGAAAATCAGGTGAGAGATTTTTTGATCAGTTGAACGTTCCTTAATTACATAACCACCTTTCAAATCCCTTCCTTAGACACCAATCAGACTGATATTTAGTCAGTCTCATATTAATAATAAATCAGCAAGATAAATAATTGAATAATAATTTATCTAGTAATAATATTTATTAAAATAAATATTCCAGCATGAATACTTCATTTAGCATAACCCCTGTAATAAGAACGTTAGTTCAAAAAGACAAAATATATTGAAATTCAATAATTTCATAATCAATATTTATACAAGATAAATATTTATTAACAATAATTCATGCATAAGTGAACATTAGTATAAACGGACAGATTAATAGAATAAGAACCGGATGTTTGGAGTGAGGTACACATAAATCCTTAAGACAATTACATCCCCAGCTACCGTGCATGCGGGATAATGGACGCTGGTCTCTCAAGATATAATACTCCTTCACGTGTTCTGCGTAGCACTTGGCAAAATCATATATCGTCGAACCAAAGTTGACCGTGCCTTTCACTTGACTAAAAGTAGAAAAAAAGACATAGACCAAAATCAGATTGCAGACACAATTCTAAAATCTGAACTTTAAAGATTCGTCTTTAAAGAATTTAATTTATTCATTATAGTTTATTGAGTTTTGGAACTTGTTTGAGTTTTTTTGGATGCAATTCTGCCCTTTATATAGGAATTTGGAGAAAATCTTTTAGAACGGGTGCAAGCTTCTGAGCAGATATATCTGTTTGATTAGAACGGGCATAACATTCTGAATAGATACATCCGCTCACCGAATAAATACATCCATTCAGCTGAAACGGGTTATCTCCGAACAAACACATCCATCCAGCCGAAATGAGTTATCCTAAACAGACACATCCATTCTGTCGGAACGGGCGCAACCGTTCCGAATAGACATATCCATTCGCTGAACATTTCGCATCACTTTCATTGTTGGATTAAATAGTTTTTACTCTTTTTGGTCCCATCTAGCTCTTATTTTAGTCCAACTTCCGACTTGAATATTTATTCATTCGGAAATGAGATTGAACATGTGAATGTACCACATTCATCACTAATGAAAGGAGAACATATTCCAACTATCTCCCGCACATTCTAAGCAGCAGGTCCTGCCTAAAATTCAACTCATATTTCTCCTAAACTCACTTGGATAATTCCAAGTTTCCAACACTATTATGTTATCTTTTTTATAAAATGTAATTTATTTAAAATTATAAGACATACATAAAATAGTAAGAAAGTGAATGTTAAACTAATGTGTATCTAAGTTTAAGAATGATATATAGCTTGTTCAAAATGAATATAAATATTTAAAAACTATTACAAGTTGATTTTACTATCGTTTATTCCCAAAAAAAACTTAAATGTATAAAGGATAATTAATAAAATCATATTTTTATATATTTTTTAAAATATAAATATTCCGTTATTAGTGTGTATTGTTTTTATGCTAATTTGTGAACCCGAGACAACAATGACTTATTTATATTAACTATTTTTTTTTGTAATATATAAATAACATGCTAACATTTGAATTATTTTGTAAATAGAAAATCCATAACAATACTAATAATGAGTCTAACAACTTTTTTTTTTTTGAAGCTTGGGTTTAAATTAATTTTCTTGATTGAATTGCAGAATTCTCTTAAAAAAAATCATTTATTAGAATAACAAACTTGGATATTTCTATGTCATATTATACTTTCAAATAATTATTTAGAATATTTTGATTTATCTATTTGTTATCTGATAATGAACTCGAACTCTAGCTAACAAGGAAATTGTTTCAAATAAAGATAAATACAGTGTTTAGTTTGCAATAAGACTGAAAGAGATATAAGAAGAATAGATGTAAATATTTAGTTAGCAGATTTCATAAGAGAATATGAGGAAGAGAGACTAGTTATATTTGGATAACATCGAAGAAAGATTAACCTTGTTTTAAAATTATATTTTTAAAGTTTTATAATAGTAATGTAAAAAATTTCGAGTCGGGCACTACTGACAGACACAATCTTTTTTGTCACATATGAACTAATACTTTTTATAATAGTATAGATATACATATGCACATATATACGTAACATGCATAAATATGCATGCTAACACGTTTAAATGTATAAATATTTAATTAAACAAGTATAAGGTCAAGTCAACATATACTAAAAAGGGCGGGTTCGAGCTGGTTCAATCTCGATCTCGGGTTTTGTTGGATTCAGATCGGATGGGTTTTGGAAAAATAAAAATAAAAATAAAAATTCCGTCAAATCGGATTCGTGCGGGTTTTAGACTACCAAAAAACTCGAGAGTTTGAGTGGATTTAGGCTTTCGGGTTTATGCTTGATCTGTGAACAACCCTAATTTCTTATTCTAGTTTTTTTTCCAGTTGATCACCACATTTTGAAACTAGCGGAACAATAATAATAAAGTATTTAATTTATGCAAGTGTCATTGTAGCATAGATGGTAAAACACATCTTTATATTAGGTTCGATTTTTCGCTTGCATCATGCTACTGCCTATATACGATTAGTTTGTAACTTATAAATTTGATGGAATCTATTGTATTTTACACGCTTGTTTAATACTTTATGCTGTCATTACAAAATGACAGTGAGGATAGTTTTAAATAAAAATAACATCTAAGAGCACCTTTACCCATGCAATAATTAAAACAAAATTTCCAATATAATGTTTAATGGAGAATGAGAGTAGGCATGGCAAAACAATGGGTTTAACCCGTATCCGAATTAAGATCCGGTCCGTTTAAAGCGGATTCGATAAGGAAATTTGTACTATTAACTCGATCTAGATCCGTTTAAACGGATCAGATCCATTAAACCTATTTCGTAACCATTTAAGATCGACCTGATTAAAAATTAACAAAAAATATTTGTATCTAGATATTAATTAGTCTTGAAGTTTGAAATGAGATCATGTAGTTTAAATTAACACTCAATGAATGAATATTTTGGAGAAAAATATTTTCTTTTGTTTTTTTGCGCAAATATTTGTAGGATATTAACTTGAAGTAAGTCAAAAAAAAATTGAAAAGACTGTTATGCAATTAATCAAATTTAGTTAGATGCGGGTCCGTTTTGAAAAATTGTTTACAGTACATCCGATTAACAAGTTTCCGGTAAAACAGGTCAGACCTCATCTGTTTACAAAACAAATTTGGTCCGGATCCACTCTCTCAAAACCCACGGGTAAACCGGTCGGATCCGAATCTGATTATGTTAAACGGATTTGATTTGGCACACGCAAAACCACACCTGACACGCACCGTCTGCATGCCTAAATGAGAGAACACATTTATATATATAATAATTAAAACCAAATTTGTGGAATGAGGATGAGAGAGAAAATAAAGGTTTTATAGGTAAATGTATCACCAAATCAGAGTGGCGCAGCGGAAGCGTGGTGGGCCCATAACCCACAGGTCCCAGGATCGAAACCTGGCTCTGATACTTTCAGTGAAAGCTTCTGTTTGTATTTTGAATTAAAACCTTTTTGGGGTTAGGCTTGGTGGGTGGGTTTTTTCTTCTTCTTTCGGGTTGGGCCCTGTTAGAGTTTTGGGCTTTTCAATTGGTGCTTTTTTTAGGTCATTTCTGAGGGGCGGGCCTTTAACTAGCTCCAAAAAGACATTTTGAACATTCCGAAGTGGGTGTTATATGTCTGATGGGTCAACACCAACACTTGAATCAAACGCTCGACAAAGCCAAGTGTAGCTTGAAAGAATATACAAGCACCCTTCATGTGGTTGGTCACTATTTTGACACAACCTAAAACCTTTGAAACATGTGAGGGTCATTGCATCATTGGGTTAGACCCATATTATATATATCTTTGTTTGGTTTAATAAGGTTTTATTTTGTGTTTTTTCATTATTTATAAGAATG
Source organism: Agave tequilana (assembly GCA_038442645.1). NCBI lineage: Eukaryota > Viridiplantae > Streptophyta > Magnoliopsida > Asparagales > Asparagaceae > Agave > Agave tequilana. The sequence goes on along the minus strand of JAVJIF010002461.1, from coordinate 109,147 downwards.
CCCAGTCACCGGTAATAACTAGGTGATTTAGACAGTTTTGTGTGCGTGTGTCGCCATAGTTTTGTATCACGCTCTCTGTTGTCCTGTCCTTGTTGTATCATATTTTGTCGTGTATGTATCATATCTGTGTCCTCTGTAGGTGTCGGTTAAAGGCATGGTTTAAAGTTGCGGTGTCGATTGCCGACTCGGCGGGCTCTAAGACGCATCGGTCCCAGCGTCTCGGATCTTTCTCAGGCAATACGCTACATAGAAATCACAAAAAAATTCTTAAAAAATCGCGATAAATTTTAAAAAAAAAATGTAGACATCAATCACATGTCCAAAATATATCACTTAACACGCTCAATATAAAGAGAGAGGGTGAGACTCAGTCTGTCTATGTAAGACTCTCTCTCTCTCTCTCTCTCTCTTTGTGCGTGCGCGCGCGCGTCTCACTCCCTCACTCTCCCTCCCTCCCTCCCTCCCTTTCCCGATCTCTCTCTCAGCACTGAGGGAGATCAGGACAGAGGGGGGGGCGAGAGAGAGAAAGGAAGAGACTGTGAGAGAGAGGACAGAGAGGGAGGGGAAAGAGGAGGGGGGGAGAGAGAGAGATCGGGAGAGAGGTGAGACAGAGAGACAACGGTGGCGGGTGGCGAACGACAACAACAACGAATGACGGCGATGGCAACGAAGACAGACGATGAACAACAGCGAGCGATGAACAGCGGCGGAGACAGGGAAGGAGAGAGACGGTGAGACAGATAGGTAGAGAGAGATAACGACTACGGGAGGGCGGGCGACGGCGGGAAGACGGGCAGGCGGGCCCTAATTCCAGATCGTATAAGTTTTTCCTTTGTATAAACTGACTCGGGCCAAGTCGGCCTCGACTCAGTTGACACGGCCGAGTCAACCTGAGTCGTATCGGAACTCGGCCGGGTCGGTCAAAAATCGAATCCCAGAGTGTCTCGCGTCTCGGTCTCATCGCGGCGCCCCTCGGGTCGGAGTTGACTTGACCGAGTCATCTCCGACTCGGCCGATACTTCAAACCTGGTTAAACGTGGTGAATCCGACCTTACTTGACAAAACATTTGTTTGTCTGTTAGGGAGGAGAGAAAGGTCATTTCAGACAAATCGATCATTCTTTTTGTTCACAGATTTCCTCTCGTGTACTTGCTGGTGTTATCAACCACCTACACATATTATGGTATGCTAGAAACTCTTCAAAAAAAATATCTTAAGAAAATAAATAACATTAAGATAATCCCAAGCTATTTAAGTGGATTGGGCTCATATAGTTGATAATGTCATATGAGTCATAATTGAAATTTTATTTTTTATATTTTTTATTAAATATAAATCCGTTTTCAAGCCAAACAGCCTAGAAAACCATTCGATTTCATATATGTGATTTTCATACAATTTGGAGCTAATACATGGTGCTATTTGTGACTCAAATGGGATAGGCACTAGAGGTGGTAAGAGATATTTTGTCACTCTCATAGATGTACTCTAAGTATTTCTATACTCATCTTCTTAAATTTAAGAATAAGTCCTAGATAAATTAATTTTAAGACCTATAAGGTTGTGGTAAAAAACCAACTTGAGAGGAGCATTAATATCATACTGAGATGGAGAATACACTTCGAATGACGTGATCCTCATCTCTGAAGAACGTGAGATAATACACGGAATTACTACCTTTTACTCATCTCAATCTAATGAGGCTGCTGAAAGAAAGCATCGTACTTTAATATGGTCACTGCCTTTCTTATTAACTCTGGCGTATAAGAGGATATTTGGAAGGAATCCCTTTGACTGCATACTATATCCCTAATAAGATGCCCCATAAAATAGATAAGATCCCTTATGAATTATGGAAGAAGAGAACTCTTAAACTTAACCATCTTGAGGTTTGGGGCTATTTAACTAAAGGTAGGAATACCTGATCATAAAAAGAAGAGAATAGATACTGGGACTACAGATACAGATGCTATTTTTGTAGGATATGCCATAGACAGTAATGCAAATAGATTACATATAAATCACTAAAATGGCTCTGAGACCATTTTAGTGACTTTAGAATTTGCTTTACTGTCAAGACCCTCTATTGTCTAGGACATATCTTATAAAAATAGCATCTACAGTCTTAGGACCTACATTTTTTCCTCTTAGAATCAGGTATTCCTACCTTAGCTAACAACCCCAAACCTTAAATGGTGGTTGAGTTTAGGAATTCTATTCTTTCATAATTCATAAGGGCTCTTGTCTATTAAGGATATAGCTGGCATGACAAATGGCTTCCTTTCAAAGATTCCTCTTAGATGCCAGAGCTCAAGAAAGGCATTAACCATATCTAATAGGTACAATTCTTTTTAGCAACCACATTAGATTGAGGCAGTAATGTCATGTATTATACCATGTTCTTTATTGTAAAATAGTCATTCATTCGAAGTGTATTCTCCACCTTGGTCTGATATTAAGATTTTAATGCTCCTCTCGAGTTGATTTTCTACTTCAGCCTTATAAGTCTTACTTTAAATCTATATAGGACTTCATCTTAAGTGTAGCAATATTTGGAGTGATCTAGGAAAGTGACAAAAATGACTCGTACCATCTCTAGATATCTTATTTGAGTCACAGATATCACTATGTATCAGCTCCAAAAGATTTGAATCATGATGTTACATTGACTCGAATGGTTTCCATGTCATTTGTCTTTAAACACGGGTGTATCTTTAATAAAATATTTATTAAAAAAAATTCAATTGTGACTCAAGCGATCTGAGCAAACATATGAGCCAACCCATTGAAATTAACTTGGGCGTTGCACGAGGTGGTGAACTGGGTCTTATTGCAAAGCAAGATCATCTCTCCTACGCAAGTCAGTCAATCTCTTTCTAATATTTTATTATATATCTGTGTGATTTCGAGGTGGTTTTTGGCCACATCCATTTTCATTATGCCTTGATAACTGAATAGGCAAATTCCATTTTTTTTTTTGGTGGAATTTGCAACTCTGGAGTTTTCGAGAACTGTGTGATTTCGAGGTGGCTTTTGGCCACATCCATTTTCATTGTGCCTTGATAACTCTTGCCAAAATTTGATCGTTTGACAAGAGTTTGCTGGTATTAGATGAGTTGTTGAGCTAACTCCACTTGCTAAACAAGCCCTAAGCGTCAAAGTTTGAATGGTTCAAAGAATCGGCTGATTCTAATACGAATCGGCCGACGCCAACAGAATCAGTGGATCAGAATCAGGATCGGCTGGAATCAGTCGGAACCGATCAGGATCGACCGATATTGGCCGATTCCATTCCGATTCTGATTGATTCCATTCTGCTCTCGATTATAAGCAATTAATTTATTTATAATTTGTTCACCCCACTATAATTAATTAATTTATTTAAGAAATATTAGAAAAAGGTGAAAAAATAGTTGTCATGTATATAATTAAGTAGAATATAATTAGTATGTTAGATTAATTATACATTAGTCTGCTAGATTAATCATTTAAACTTACTTTGTTAGAAAAATTGTCACAAAATGGTTGTCCTGAATACAATTAACTAATTAATTTTAGAAAATGTTAGAAAATATTAAAATGATTGCATGGATATAATTAGTTGGTTAGCTTAATTGTGTTGTAATGTCTTTGTAAATAGCTTATTAATTTATATTTTTGCATCAACTGTTTTTGCTCTGTATTGTAATATTTTGTCTAAATATGATTTAAATTTCAATAATTATTCTACAAAAATATATCAAAATGCTGCTAATTATTTGAATATTTTTTTAATTTTTTTAATTTTTTTTACCGATACCAATATCACCGAGAGACGAAATAGCCAATATAACCAATCCAATACCTAAAACTGGCGGCAGATTCTGATTTCAAGATTTGAACCATGATTTAAACCTCAACTTGACTAATTTTATCCCTTTAATGAATCTCTGAACTGTTCTTTTCTTGTGCTCATGCCTTCATCTAAGTATTCATCTCCTGACTCATTTGAGGTTTCGCAATATGTGGTATATCGGCAGATGGTAATGTAAAATTTTACCGGATATCATTTTTGGACCGATATGGGCCTATATATCGCCACGTGGCCGATATATCGACCGATATCCGAGATGAAAATATCTGATATATCGCCTACAAACACATTTGAGGAGCTTTTACAACGCATTTGAAGAGTTTTTATAAAACTAAGTATCTCCTATGAGTATATGATCGTAAACTTACTTTAAATAGTTTCATATGATTTATGTAGGCAATCACATATATATATTCTTCATTCCGTATGATGTCTGATTTGACGTCCGGTATTTAGTACCATATCACGATATATCATCCGGTATCCGATATCCGGTATAGAATTTTGCTGACCAATATATCACCGATATCCGATATTTAAAAACACTGATCAAACCCCTTTCACATGATTTCACTTGCTGGTGCTTCAAAATTACCGTCAAAGGATGTTGGGTGCAGTTCCTCCTTGTGCGTGTCAAGGAGCAAATCCTTGTTATGTGGTACCCTTAAATTACGGGTCTGTTTGGTTGTCGTAACTGGCCATAATTCGTAGTTGTAATTGGTAAAGTCTTTTACAATTGTAAATGAGTTACATGTATGTAAATTTTACGGTATTTGGTTGGTAATATAAATTGTAAAGTGGAAAAGTGTATTGTACTTTACGGTATTGGTTGTCGTAATGTATAGTCGTAAGTAAAAAAGTTGACCACAAAATTAACTATTTGGTAATTTTAAAAGTTTTAATGCTGCAAATAAATATTAAAAAATTAAAATATTAAAAAAAATTAATATTAATAAAAAAATATTACAAATTTGTATGACCACAAAATTAACTGTAACTGGCCTGTAAGTGAGTGGTAACTGGGTTGCAAGTGAGTGTTAGTTGAGTTACGTAAGTCTTTTACGAATTACGGTCTAAACAAACGCCCATAGTAAGTCATTTACGAATTACGGAGTTTACGCGAAACAAACGGCCCCGTAGTTTGCCATAGGGAAAACCCTGGTACATGAGAGCTAGACCACACATTTGGCATATAGGAATGTCTCTCGATTCTGCAGCTTTAGTTGAGGGTTGCACGTGAATTGAATATCAATGGATGAATTACCTCTCCTTTTCTTTATCCTACTCATTCTTCTCTATACAAAGCTAAAAACCGAGCTCATTCTCCTTCCTACGCCTATGTCTCGACTCAGGCCTCCTTTGTTGTTGTTAGAGAGAAGAACAAGGGTTTGTGGGTTCGATGGAGTTTGAAGAGAGGAGTGAGAGGGATTGAGGGATTAGAGAAAGCCCACCATCTCACAAGAGATCGGGCATTCTGTTCGTTTGTTTGATGGAAAGAAGTTGAAGAGCAAAAGGGGTGGTGAATTTGTGATTATTGATCCTTCTTTTTTATTTTTATTTTCTTCTAAATCCACTACGAGCACCACCTTTCTAAATGAAAGGTTAAACTCTTGATATTTCTTTTCTTTTTTCTTTTTTCTTTTTTTCATTTTTCCAATAACTTCTTTTAGGTCATTTTTTCAGTTCTCTCTAGTACTTGCTCAGTTGCTATCTGTTTAGAAACGTACAGCTTTTATATATGATAAAAATAAAATAAAATGATGAATTTTAAGATAGAAATAATAAGTTACAGCTAGGAATAGAAACTTAGAAACCTACAAGAAATTGCAAAAGTAAAGTAGGTTAAATCAAAACAATTTAAATTTTAAAAAATCAAGGATATTTTTTTTTTAAAAACTAATTTCTTCACAGTCCTTAATAAATGAGAATTAAGTTGATTAAGAAAACTTCTCCCCAAAAAAAAAAAAAGCTGATTAAGAAAATATGTGCATGAAGAATATCATAACCTAAAGACATGATGCCACAATTATCTTTTGGTTAACGGCCCAGTGGAATATTGGAAGGAGAAAAGTTAAGGGTAGTAGGTTGAAAGGAAAATTTGTACAGCTTTTTTCTTCTTTTTTTTTTGCCGAAAGATTTCTCACAATGTGGGAATTTTTGATTAATGTCCCCATTAACTTTACAAAGTTCAAAATTGTAGAGACGGAAAAGCACCACAAAAAAAAAATAGCCTGAGACGAACACGAAGCAATAATACAAAGATGTTTACAATGGTAATGAAAACATCTAGAGACATGCCCTTTTTTTGTAGCTTATAAACGATTGTTCATAGAAGAAGATGCTTCAAAACTGAGCTCAATGGCTCAACAATGTGTCTCAAAATGAAGTTTTATTTGAAAGAGTTATATCGAAAGCTATTTACGCCAAAGAATTTCCATTATATATATACTATAGTTCTCTACGGCAAAACAAAACTAGTGGAAGAATAAAAACCACATCAACAGAAAGGAAAACAAATTACAAGGGAAAGACATCCATCATTCAGAATTGCAGACGAGACTATCCACAGCAAATATGCTTTTGGAACACCAGAGAAAACATTAGTAATTAACTGGGAAACAGAGCCTAGAAACTAAAAATGCCGGGGGAAAAAAGAAAAAGAAAGAAAACCTGAGACTCACAAGCATCTTAATGTGTAGATTGCCTGCATCCATGAAGGTTTCTCCCTCCTGGTTGTTTCCGAATCCCTATTTCTAATACATTCAAATTCCACTCTTCTTTCCCCTCAAACTCTGGACCTCTTGTTGTTGTTGTTGTTGTTGCAAGCAGGGCATTTGTACTGCTTGATATGCTCAGCTCTCGCTGGAGTGATTCGGACACATTTTCCATGGAACCATAGCTCGCACACATCACAGCAGATCCAGAACTCGTCATCAGCATAGTTCTGCCCGCAAGCACCACACAATGTGTTGGCATGCTCATCGTCGTCTTCCTCACCTTCCCCACTGTCTTCTGCCTGTTTGGGGGAGCCATCCTCGTACCTGTTGCCTCTGATTGCCGTGACTGGTTGATGAGCACATAAATCAGATTAAGATGCTAAATGAAGGGAAAAGAAAGAGAGGGATCAATTTACTAAATAAATTCATATTCACCATTTTTGAGCCTGACTTGTTGCTCCTGTTGCTGCTGTTGGGTGTTTTTTCTTTTGTTTGCTTATTTGCAGCTCCATTCACAACCTCAAAGACAGTAGGGAGACTATTGATCATGTTGAAAAGCTTTTTCCTGTGAATGTGAGTCCACGAAAGAGAACTTTCAGGAATTGACGGGATATTTTTTGTACAAGTCACAGTTCAAATGTCAAAATTATACTTGGATTTTATCAGAATGCACATAATCAAATAAGTTAAACCGGAAGTTCTTAAGCCAGACCATCTCAGGAAGAAAATTAAAATGAAGGTATGATTTTAATCAATTAGCTGTAGAACTAAAGACAAATAAGACAGAAAACAAACAGCAGTAGCAATATGAATGAGAATGTTAAGGATAATGAGTGAATGAATCGTTCCTATTCAGCTACAGAAATTATTTGAAACACAGAACTGTGATGCTATAGTACTCTTACAACCCACAAGGAGACAGACATTCATTCTTAGAAGATACAAAGACAATGGACTTGCAACAAAATTTGCTCCATTTGCTCGACGGTATAAAGAGAAAGTTACAAAGGAAGGCACTAGATCTCCATGATGATTATTATAATAATAGGTTAGTTGTACAACTGTATTTGTAGCATATTTTTCAGAGGAATTAATTAGTAATAAATGTATTATCAGTTTTCAAAACTATCATTGCAACTTGTCCTTTTGTGTACAATGTTGTTGGATAGACAGGTCAGTTAATGGTATTATTGGTTTCCTTTGTAACGTGTCCTGTTAAGAACAATGTACTTGCTGGTTCATTCTTGCTCTGATATCAACTGAATGGCATTAGATATGTGCAAAGATGAGGTTTAAAGAGATGTATATATTGTTGTTTTAAGAAGGCTCCATAAGAAGGGGGGAAAAAATCTAATACAATAGGTAAACTAATTAATGCATTAGATACCTACCGTAAGCTACAAGTCTGATAAAGTGATCCAAGGATTATTAATCCTAAAATCACTAAAGGATTGAGGAAATTCACCAGTTTCAAATCGAGTCTCCATTATATAAAGTGTTGAAGATCAAGAATCCTCTTTACTGATGAATTTTACTTGCTAGGCTATACACAATTTTAATTAGCTTTAACAGTTTAACTACCCTAAGTCGACAGTGCAACTCAATTGACCTGACCCAGCCCAACCTAACCCATTCTCAACCTGACCCAACACGTGGTTGGCTGGTTTTGCCTAGCGTTGAGGGTTCAACATTTTGGGTTGTTTTAGGGTTGACCCAACCTGATCGTACCTGCATTCATGCTGGTCCTACTTTTAGCAGTTAATGCAAAGCCCACTCCTCTCTCTATCCCTACAAAATTTCCTGTAATTTTACAGCGTATAATAGTTCAGTTCAGTCCCCCCTACAGAAAACTTCCAATAAAATTACAACTTACAGTTCAAATTGATTCTTATCTTATTAAGTTAAACAACACTAGTAACTACAGAAAAAGCTACACCTCATGAACATCAACAAGTATCCCATCTACGGCGTGGATGTCTGATAGGTTGGTTTGACAACTCGCAGGCTCGGCAGTTTCGATAGTTTCCCCCTTTCCTTTCGGAGCAGTGGGAGCAGTGGTTGTAATCTGGGAGACGTTCTTCCTTAGTGGAGCCATATCAGTAGTGCGGGATTGTTTTGAGGAAAGGTCAGAGTATTGGATGGGGAGAACTTAAGAGTGTGAACTTAAAAATCTCAATGAAATCACCAAATGCGATGGATAATTTCAGGAGGAGTTATCTACGCATCAATTTGCGAGGAATTAAAGAATTAATTGCAAAGTTCAAACAAGAGGACACACATAGATTTATGCGAGAACTCGAAAAGGAAAAACTACGGAGAGAATTCCACTATAATTTGAGGAAGCTTACAATGGTAGCCACCTAATCTCTAGTGCTACTGAGAGTAATTGATCGTCCCCCCCTCGTAGGAGGAGGTTCTTTATTTATACAGGTGCCAGTCTTTGGATAAGGTTACATGATTCTTATCTAACTGAACATCTTATCCTATCTTAACTGTTTGTTATGGAGGCGGTTTGGAGCCGAACATTCTAATTTGAATTGGTAAAACGCACGTTCATCTTGATTGTCCAGCTGCTGATATGATCCCGCTTCGGAGCTGTAGCCGTTAGGTTCAAATGTGAATTTGGCCTGGAGATAGGGTACTTGCAACCGACTCTATGAATTCTCCTTTAAAGGTTCTGGAGAGGGCGACGTGTCACGCATCCACCCAGGGATTAGATGGACATGTGTCGTAATCTCACGGGGTCGGAAACTGACCACTACAATGAGAAATGGTACATGGGTCTAGTTTTGACTTATGAGTTAAGATAGTTTGCATAGTGTATTAGATAATTACTAGTTAAGTAGTTGTTAAATCGTACCTCACAGTTGGGCCTTCATTTGTGCCTTATACGGACCTTGACGTGCGGTGGATGCGAGCCAAAGCACGGCCCGAAAGAACCTGGGCCCTAAATTTGAGGCCCCTTCACAACCCAGAGAGTACGTTTTATACATCCATGTACCATAAATTTTTTGTGCCAGCTGGCCCGGGCTCATTTCCAATCCTACGAATACAACTTCAAACTCGTTTAATAGGCTCTATCAAATATTGTCATGCACCAGTTCTTCCCCATTCAAATTTCTTGTTCTTATATACAAAAACTCAAAGAACAGAATGATCTCCTCCTTTGCCAGTAGTACAATTGTAAAGATCGGTTCTGAAATCAATGATGGAAGAAGTATGATGTGGCGGCTGGAGGGGACTAAACAGAGGGTTGTTTTGCATCTTTGGAGAATAACGACGGTGATTATTTAACTATGGACAACAATTGGATGGGAACAGTTGTGCCTCACTATAGTGAAGCGCATCGCCTCGCTTGCCCTTTGCGCCTCGCACACATTAAGCCTTTTGCGCCTAGCACTGCGCCTTGCGCCTCAACAACACTGCTTTTGGCCTGTTTCATTCTGTTTTGGCCCAAACATGCTAGGTACATATTGTAATAGAGTGAAATCTTAGTATTCTTTTAAAAGAAAGATTAAAATAGTGTTTTAGTGATTAATACTTATTCATCAATGAAATTTGAACTAGATGTCAAAGATACATACATATATTACAAAGACTGGATAAAGATTTCTTAAACAAAGCTTTTCTAAACAAAAAAGAGAAATTGAGTAACATATAAATATTGAAATTGTTGAAAATAACTACTCAATTGCTAATCTTATGCCTCAGTGTTGAGTCATTGATATCAATGTTGAAGATGCCAATCAACTCAAGCCGAATTTAAGTCGAATCTAACACTTATGCTCAAAGACGGTATGAAAAATCAAATATCTTCTTAAATAGGGTTAGGATTTTTAGAGATTCTCAAACTCAATAAACGTGAAGGTTTGAGAGATCCTCAAACTCAGTAAAAATAAATGTTGAGAGATTCTCAAATTCAATAATAGTAGAGAACTTGAGAGATCTTCAAACTTAGTAGAAAATTTTTTTTTTGGAGATCCTCCAACTCAACAGTAAAGACTGTCAAATCCAAGTATTCTCACTCTTTCTCCGCCTCGCCGGGCGGTGCTAGCTGCTGAACCCTAGGCCCGGCACACCATCGAGCAACTCTCAAGATGCTTTACAGCCTGCAAAAGCAGATAGAGGATCAGCAAGCACTAAGAAGAGATGATTCGATCTCCGCAAGATGGCTGCTCTTGAAAAAGGCGTAGCGGCTCGTGTCCAGACACGACTACTCAAACAAGTCGATATATTGCAGAAGTCGCAATCTTTCCGTACCGCCGAAGAAAGAGCTCGGACTCCCTTGTCACCACAGCATGACAGGGACTCCACGCAATCCACCAGCAACTCAAAGCACGACCGATCAGAGACTCGCGACCATGATGAGCGCTCCGAGGACTCAGAGAGTAACCGAACCCCGAAGATCTCTTGAATTGAAGATATCACGGATCTAGTCCGGATGCGGCTCAACCAAACGGGTCAACATTTCCGAAAAGAATGAAGCGCAGCAGGCTGAGGCCCTCCGACTCACCACTGTCGGAGGAAATCACCACACTCCATTTCCCGATGAAGTTACCTTCAACCACACTCGGGGTCTTGGGGCTCGAAATTCGATGTAATTCCACATTAGTAGTCAACTAAGTCAACAAGGAATACATTGCAAGGGATGCTCAGATGGCAGAGTACCTACAATTGGTCCTCAGCTGAAATCTAAAATCCCTCAATGCAGCTTCAAATGGGTATTCAGATTTGAAAACAATCACGCTAACTCACTTGCCAAACTTGGGATAACCACAGAGTTCCAATTAAGATGAGATATTCCCGTCGAGCACATTGCCAACCCAAGCATCCACAGACCGATCGGAGAGGTTCTTCGCCTTGATACCTCGCCAAGATGGAGGGATCCTATCATTGCTTATCCGGGTCCCTCCCCGACGAAAGAGCGAAGGCACAAAAGCTCTTGCACTTGGCCACCAAATTCAAGCTCCTCAGAGATGTCTTATATAAGAAGTCTAACTCTAAGCTTCATGTCGACCCCTACCTGAGGTGCGCCTCGAATCAGATGAAGCTCGGAGAGTGATGCAGGAAATTCATGATGGTGATTGTGGGAACCATTCGGGAGGTCGCTCCCTCGCCTATAAGGTCATCAATCAAAGGTATTACTGAACCAAGATATTCGATGACGCAAGGATTATGTGAAGAAATACTCGGAGTGTCAGAGATTCGCCCCAGCATCAAACAGACCGAGTACCGACCTTCACACTTTGCGAAGACCTTGGCCCTTCATGCAATGGGGGTGGACGTGGTTGGTCCACTCGAGCGCAGCATCAGTTGCAATTCTTGTTAGTAGCCACCGACTACTTCACCAAATGGGTCAAAACAGGGCCTCTTTGAAGTCACTGGTCAGCAGATTGTCAAGTTTCTTTGAAAGAATATCGTGTGTCCTTCGGACTTCCTCACACCATTATCTCCGATAATGGGACAAAGTTTGCCGCAAGCAAGTGGCCAACTTCTGCTCTAAGTATAAGATCGCTCGCCGGTTCTCCACTCCCTACTATCCTCGAGGCAATGGTCAGGCCGAGATTAGCAATCGCACCATTCTCGACGGCCTGCACAAAAGGCTGGATAGAGCCAAGGGCAAATGGGCCGAGAAATTCTTTGGGGTGCTCTGGGCCTACAGGACCGCCAAGCGCGCCCCGACAGGCGAAACACCATTCTTATTGGCATATGGAACAAAAGTGATTATCCCAGTCGACGACACTCCACGTGGAAGGAGTTGATCGAGATCAAAATGATGCACAACACAGGATCAGTCGGAGGAAAAGCGCAGCAAGCCCATATCTGCATCATAGCATACCAACAACAGATTCAAGCTGCGCACCACAAGAAGGTGAAGATACGTGAATTTCAAACTGGAGATTTGATCATAAAGCGCGTTATTCCGACTACACGGTAGAAGGATCAAGGAAAGCTTGGCCCAACTGGGAGGGACCCTACATCATCATCGCACAGGGAGGCAAAGAATTATAACCTTGGCTGATCAGGATGGGAAGATCCTCAATAAGCAATGGAACTCTTTTTAATTAAAAAGATATTATGTGTAAAATCATGCAATACCCAATGAAAAGATTATACAAGTTTTCTTATTTTTGAAGTTTTGTACCTTCTCCGAGTACCATAATCACTCCTCGGGACCCTGACGGCTAGCCGAGCCAGTCAACAGCCTAAGGGTCCTCCCCTGACAGTTACCCCTCAGGGAGTCTTCTGAAAGACGGAGACTTACTCACAATAACTGCTCAGTATCAGCCAATATAGGTTTTTCACCCTAACGGCCAATCGAGTGAATCAACAGCCTATATTGGGTCCTACCCTGATGGCGACCCTTGAGGAGTCTCCTGAAAGAAGGAGACTCGCCCACAATGACTGCTCGGTATCAGCCTATATCGGGTCTTTACCCTGACAGCCACCCGAGTGAGTCAATTCGGGAGTCTCCTGAAAGATGGAGACTCATTCATAATGATTGATCAATATCAGCCTATATCAGGTCTCCACCCTGACGGCTACCCGAGTGAGTCAACAGCCTATATTGGGTCCTACCATGACGGCTACCCTCGGGGAGTCTCCTGAAAGATGGAGACTCGCCCACAATGACTGCTCAGAGCTCAATCCATGACTACTCGAGCGAGTCAACAGCCTATAACGCGTCTTACCCTGACGGCTACCCCGACAACACAACTTCGTAGCAAGGATTTCCCCCACTCAGGTAAATGTTGTAGTTACCACTGTGGGACGAAACCCACTCGGGAATTACACACCAATCAATTTCCAACGTCTCGAAGCCAAAGCAGCTCTCCAAGCAGACATCCAACAAAAGACATCGAAAAAAAATAAGGCAAGATCCAAACAATATTTCCATCTCAATTCACTGCTATATCATAAAGTTTTTTTGATTACATCCATCCACATACAAGCATTGTTACATCTAACAAGAGTAATACAAAATCTGTTACATGTGTGTTCTTCTTAAGAGAAAAAAAACAGATACGCTCTCTGTCGTGTCCCTAACAACGTCCAGGAGATGACTCCTAAAGAAACATTCCACTGTTGTTGGGAGGGCAATGATACCCAGAACTCCCAGGAAGATGCCAACAAGGGAGATCACGCCTCGAACTGCAGACCAAAGCCCACATGACAGAGAATACCGACGCCAAGCCCGTAACTCCAAAAATAAACACGGAGCGAAGCCAGGCAAAGCCGTTACATCCAATAAGAGTGCAGACGCTAGTCCCAGGAATCGAAACCATCATCAAGCACGTTTATGCTCCCTGCTCCATGCACGCTATGAGGAAAGAGAGAGGCATCGAGCCCAACCCCTGCCCAGTCTGATACTCTGATCTGATCAGAGACCAGATGTGCAGACCAAGTAGAAGCAAAAGCCCTGTCTGTCCTTCCTGACAGCCGGGCCTCGTCGCGGAAATCAAAGTTCCTTGACGGGCCCATCACGAAAACTGAAGTTTCTCGACAAACGAACCCTTGAGCATCAGGAGCGCAGCAACCGTCTCCATCCTTTCCATCTCCTTCCTCCACTGGACGATGAAAGAAGACATCACTGCGCACAGAACAATGTGAAATCTCAGAAGCAAGAAATTTTCAAGAAGCAACGCATATCTCCCATTAAGTTTCGCCCTATTTATGAGGGGAAGAAAGCCCAAGCATCAATTGTTAAAAATTTTAATCCCCAAGAAGACGAAGAGCCACTCGATTAGGAGCCTACCCGTGTCGCAACGGTTCGGATCCGAACGATCGCGTTTGATATGCCGCACCAACCTCGAGCGCCGTGACTTTTCGAAAAGTGACGGTTACTTGACCGATGTGACGACAGATTGGATGCGAATTTAAAGATTTGCCAGCCTGTAGGGGCACGCCACAAAAAGACAAATATCAAAGAGATACAAGCAACCCGAGGCTAAATTCAAGAAGTTCTCTTCCCTCCCTTTCTCTCGTAGCTCACGGGAACGCATAATTCCCTAGGATACGTTCCCGACCACCCGTCAAAGAGAGAGAAGCAGAGAGGACATCTGTAGTGGTCAGTTTCTGACCCCGCGAGATTACATGTGTCCATCTAATTCCTGAGTGGATGTGTGACCCGTAGCTATCCAAAACCTTTGAAGGAGAATTTCAATCACATTCAAACTCCATACAGTTCAAACAGTTGGAAGATTAGAGATAGAGTTGGTTGCAAGTACTCCTCTCTCCAGGCCAAATCCACATTTGAACCTAATAGTTACAACTCTGAAGCAGATTGATCATATCAAAAGCTGGGCGATGATCTCTAAATAAAGACGAACGTGCGTTCTACGAATTCAAATCAGGATGTTTGGCTTCAAACCGCCACCATGACAAACAATTAAGATAGGATAAGGTGTTCAGGTAGATAAGAATCATGTAACCTTATCCAAAGATAACCATTTGTATAAATAGAGAACCCCCTCTTACGAGAAGGGAACGATTAATTAATCTCAAAAACCCTAGCACACCACCGTTGTAAGCTTCCTCAAATTATAGTGAAACTCTCTCTTCGTGATTTTCCCCTTTCGGATATCCATGTAAATCCATGTGTCCTCTGGTTTGATCTCTACAATTTATTCTTTAATTTCTTGTAAATTGGTGCATGAATAACTCCTCCTGGAATTACCCACCGCACTCATCTAGAAAAGACAACTAAAACTACCCAGTAAGTTAAACCTTTATTGAGTTATTCAATATGCTTCCATTTAGTTTTATGTTGTTCATTCATTAGGTAATATGGTGCTATCTATTTAGTTTTATATTTATTTTATTTTAGCTTATCAGGTTTTATGCCATTAATTCTACTTATTCAGTTTTATGCTTTCAGTTTATTTTCTTTTAAGCTTGTCAAATATTGTGCTATTTAGTTTTATGTTAGTTCAAGCAAACTATACTATCATATATTAAAATGATGCTCAAATTAGGCACAGGAGGCCCAAATTGAGCACGAATAGACCGACGCGATCTGAGGACGAATAGAGGCACGAAAATCGACCAATACATGGACCGGCCCAATATCCAATGGACTAGTACATGGGCTTATAGTTTAGGTTCATACAATACTTTGGGTCGTAATTGGGCCTAGCTATTTTGATGTGGGTCGTGTCTGGGCATGGCTAAGCACAACATGACACGACCCACTTCCATGTTCCAACCCTACGTACTTCACATCAGGTCCAATTTAACTAGAAGTTCTTTGTTGTCCTACTTGAAAATCCGAGGTCAAGGTTTCTCCAGCCATGAGGGATTTTATGTTGAACTTTAGCGTGATGTCAATATTCCTAGGAATCTGCATACCAATTACCTGCAAATTTCTTTATAATTTTTAAATTCATTTGTTTATCTTAGCATATGTTTTCCTTGATGAGTGGGTTACATATTTGATTTGAATATTTGTTAACAATTGGTTAGAGATTTGACCCGATTAGTTGTTATTAGTTAGTTGAAATTTGAACTATTAATTTTCATATCTGTTAAATAGAAGATTGAGATATGAATCTAGTTCCATTGATATGCACTTGGTCATGTTTGTGTGTAGATACAATGTATCCAGTCTTTTATACAGTAGAACCCCTATAAATTAATCTCCTCTAAATTAATAACCTCTCTAAATTAATTAAAAATCCCAGTCTCGACTTAGGCTAGTGTAAAAAATTAATAAACTCCTTTATCGTAATAATTTTTTTTTTGAAGCCTAGTGTAAATTTTGATCCCGACTGTCGCATAAATTAATAATTTCATAAAAGTAAAATATATTGCATACAATATTTAAGAACTAGAAAAGTACTTTAAGATGCTAGTTTGCACAAAGCCACCATGTTTGATATTTTTGACTTCACCCTTCATCTTTTAAATTGTCCCTAAGAAATTATTGCGATCACTTTCTTATTGTAGGCAGAAGTTCTCAACTAAATTTAGCATTTCAACAGCTTTACTTGTGATAAGATATATTTGCAAGGAGATTTTTAAGGTCCATACCAACCAAAGTGAGATTTTAAAGAAATTAAATGCTATAGAGTCGTTGATGGAGTTTGAACTTTGAAGAACGTGAAACATTAAACAAACGCATTTTCTAAGACAAAATAATAATTTGCAAGGTAAAACCCTAATTAATAACCCCTCTAAATTAATACTCAAGGGTGGGTCCCAAGAATATTAATCTAGAGGGGTTCTACTGTAAAAGGAAGTGGTGTAACCATAATTTGGAGAACTCTATTTCGATGATTGAATGAATTGAGTTGATTTATGGATGTGATTCCATGTACTCTCTTCTAAAGGGTGTGAAAACCAATCTTCATCTTAAAGGGTGTGAAGAGCTATATTTCTCCTAATGTGTCATTCCCTTTTTATTTTTTATTTTTTTCACATCTGCCCACTTTCTAACCTGTTCCCTATTAAGTTGTATACAACAACAACTAAGCCATTTATCCCGAGTATTTGGAGTAGGCTACATGAACCAAAAGAGAATTACGCCAGATCGGGCACATAGATCAGCTTTCTCTACTCATTCCTATTGAGCAATATACCTCACTAAGACCTTTAGCCTCTATATCTTGTCCGATGATTGAATGAATTGAGTTGATTTATGGATGTGATTCCATGTACTCTCTTCTAAAGGGTGTGAAAACCAATCTTCATCTTAAAGGGTGTGAAGAGCTATATTTCTCCTAATGTGTCATTCCCTTTTTTATTTTTAATTTTTTTCACATCTGCCCACTTTCCAACCTGTTCCCTATTAAGTTGTATACAACAACAACTAAGCCATTTATCCCGAGTATTTGGAGTAGGCTACATGAACCAAAAGAGAATTACGCCAGATCGGGCACATAGATCAGCTTTCTCTACTCATTCCTATCGAGCAATATGCCTTCACTAAGACCTTTAGCCTCTATATCTTGTCATATTACCTCCATCTATGTTTTCTTTGGTCTCCCCTGTGCTCTTTTAACTTGCTCTAAATTGATAAGCTCTACTCGCTGGACTGGCGCATCTGTAGGTCTACGTCGCACATGACCAAACCATCGTAGGCGGTTTTCTCTCATCTTCTCTTTTATAGAGGCTACACCTATTTTAGTACGAATATCCTCATTTCTCACCTTATCTCTCCGCGTGTTACCATATCAAACGAAGCATGCGCATCTCTGCTACACTCATCTTCTGGGCATGATGTCTTTTTATAGCCCAATATTCTGTGACATATAACAAAGCTGGCCTAATAACAGTCCGATAAAACTTTCCCTTCAACCATAACGGAATGTTACGATCACATAAAACTCATGTTGCGCTCCATTTCAACCAGCCGGCTTGGATCCTATGGTTGACATCACCATCGATTTCCCCATCCTTTTGGATAATAGAACCTAAGTACTTAAAATAACTGCTCATAGGTATTTCTTGTCCATCTAGTCTCACAATACTATAATCTCGGATTCCCTATTAAGTTGTATATAAAACTGAAATGCAGTAAACTAATTTGGCCTCTGTTGTTTACGAATGAGGGGACCCTGGATGGTAATTCTCAAACAGCAACTCCTAGTCTTCATGTTTATTAAAAGGTACGCACAGGTCTAAAGCTTCTACTTTTCCTGCAACAATGAATTCCATGACAATCTTTGAAGATGTTGCAACATAAATCAAATAAAACAGTAGAAAACCTCATTGCACTATAAAGACGGTGGAAACACGGACAAACACATCAATGCAGTTAAATGGAAATCCTTGAGTTGCACACTGCTTAGTCTAAATGGATATTTTAACTTAAATCAAATTAAACATGATCTTTTTTAAGCACCTGATAGCCTGTCAAAAAAAAAAAAAAAAGCTGCGCTCATCGATAATAACATGCACCAAAAAGTAATAGTTTTAGCCATGGTTTGAAATCTTGGTGTTGGCATCGACCGTAGGCTTGTGGTACCGAAATCGGCAATATCAGTCCTTTATTTGCCATTTCGACTCATCATATCAGCAATATCAGTATCATCTTGTTCATATTGAGTCGTATTGGCAATATCAGGCATAAATATCAGTATTCGATGATATTTCAAACCTTACTTATAGTACACATCTCAGGACTTAGCAAAGCATAAACATAGTGCAAGTCAAGGCCAAATAAAACTACACATACATTACAACAGCATGCATAAGCATCGAGTGTATATTCACTTAGCAGCAATCAAGAAAACTCAGTGCATGCACTGAAAAATGTAAGGATTAATAATACAAATGCACTAAAGGGGGGGAAGATGCTAGTAAAATATTTGATATATACTTAGAAAACAGTCAAAAGCTTTAAACATACCACCATATTTAGATGCCGTACCTGGCCTCTCTATCAAATCCAAAACGTGCTGCGAAATAGAAAGACACAGACAGTAGCCATGAACCACTATGGACAGCAACCAGTGAAAGCCAATCCTTTCCATCCATGCCGTCCCTAGCAAAGTTTATTCCCAAAGCTGGCTCTGGAAGTTCTGGAGGGACTTCCTCAGCAGGCAAGGCCACTTCCCATGTCTCATTAGGATATCCATAAAGACATAAGTTCTCCTTGTCTGCAAGTACAATAATATAAAATTGCATAGGACAGAACCAGAATTTTTTTTTTTTTTTTTTTTGCAATTCAAAACAAAATTCAAAGTGCTAAAAGTAGTCAGTGACTCGCTACATAGGAAAAGTCGTAGCATGGAACAGAACTTCTGTGCGAGCCAATAGCTTTATGACATAGGATTTGCTAATACTTAGAGTGCCTAGAATAAGTTATCAAATATACCCCACTCCTAACATGTTAGCATTCCATTACTTGGTGGAAAAATCAATTATTTGGATGAATGAACCATGCTCAGACACCAGAACATAGTTTCATGCCAAACAACATGGTTTTTAATCTGTAAGCATTACAAGATTTAAGCATATGTTTTTATAAGGTGATCTGCAGTATCTCAGCAGTGCAGGTTTTACAGATCCAGTCCATCTTCTCATTACTATGCAACAACATTGAGCACGGACATGGATAATACAACCTGCTTCCAAAATTTAAAATGATAAGCACAACAAATCAATCTATTATCTTTTTCAAAATAATAATAACAATTGAAATAGCTTTTACATAACCTAAATAGCAGCAGTATAGAATTACAATTCAGACTATAGTGCCTGAAAAGTATGGAATTAAATAAAATGGTTCTAATTTGGAGTTAATATATGAAAACAACAAAAACTAGAACCATGCTGAACATACGCAAGTTATAGGATGGTAGGTCGTAATCTAATTATGAAAAAGTCAAATTGTATGCTACCTTCCTCAAAACTAGCAAATGCAGTTACATTGAGGATGCATGTGGGGGTTGGAGAGTTTTTTTTTCTTGGGGGGTGTTTATTTTCTTTTCTTTTTTTTTTTTTGGTTTCTTTTTTTTTTTTTTTTTTTTTTTGGGGGGGGGGGGGGGGGGGGGGGGGGGGGTGGGCGGGCAAAGATAGCCTGAAACAGAAACTATATATAAAAGAGAAAGTTTGAGTTCAAACATAGTTGTGGAGACACTCAAATTTCAAGCTACATTCCTCTACATATATAAGGCTATAATATCATGCATTCACAAGAATTTCTAGACATAAAAAAACAAAAATGAAATAGAACTCTTTGCAATCAAATAAGGAATTTCTAACTTTTACACATTTGTGGTTAAGTCCTCTTTGCAAGACCATGCTTTTGCTGGTAACATTAAATCCGAACGCTGCCAAGTCCAACGAGAAAATAAACAAAATCCTAGATAGCCTGATAACTTTTAACCTAAGAAGCATGGACACGGACATGGACACAGACACGGCACAAGGGCAGGGGCGGACCCACGTTGAGCCCAGTGTGGGCAGCCCACACTGGGATTTGTAATTTTCCTATAAGCCCATTCAATTTTAAGCTAATTTTTTTTAACCCAATTACTAAGGCCCACATTCAACTTTTTAAAAAACTCAAACTAAAAACTCAAAGGCCAAAAAGAGAAGCGGGCAAATTGCTCCCGAAATCCCGAACCAAAACTCAAAACTAAAAACCCTAAATCAAAATCACCAAATCCCCCCTCTCATCCCCATCACTGTCCATCTCGAGCAGCCTCTGAGCTCGGTCACAACCCTGACAATGGCACCACCCGACTCAGCCTTTTCATCTGCTCCACCCCGCAACATTGAAGTCCGGAATGAGAGGAGAAAGTAGTTGAGCTAGCGATTTCCTGTACACCTACTACCTCTCCATGACGGTACCCGGATCGAGATCTGTTGTTTAATTTTCTAGGACTTCAATAAAGTATGCCAATCTTTGATTCCTCACAATTGAGAGATTTTCAAAAGGTGAGGATTTATTTCTTATTTTCTTTCTTTTGTTTTCCTTTTTTTGGGACAATTGGGGGTGTTTAGTTTAATGATATTTGTGGTTTTGTTGGTGATGGAGGATTGTGCAAGGAATCATTAGTGACCTGAATTCTGAAGTCACCAAGGAGCAACTCTAGGGTTTCATCTCTCGCTACATGCTCCCGGCCAAGGTCAGTGTTGGGTTTTCTTATTAAATTTTCATCATTTTTCAAAAAATTTAAGTGCATTAACACTGGTTATATTGGGGTTATCAACATTTTGATATAGATCATGGTTTCATTTGGCTTAAATTCTTGAATATCAGCAATTTACCTTATTCTATAATTTTGATGCATGCACATGTTAGTCAACTTATATTGTTTAAAGTTCTAAATGTGATTAAAAACTTATATTGTGTAGAACTATGTGTCAAAGCCTTGTAGTTACTAAATTAGATGTTGAATATGTGATGAAAATTTGTACTACTACTTGTTTAGAACTGGTCTCAAAACTGACCACCTTGTTCTAAAACTTTATAATTTGCAGTTTCAAATTCATGCATACAACATGATGTGAAATGTGTATGCATGTGAATCAGAGATCAGTGATAAAACAAAACGTCGCTACGTTTCACCACAAACGATCTTGGGTAGGAAAATAATTAAAACTAATAATGTAACAGATGGATTTAACAAACGTGCAAGTGTAGTTGTACCATCTTAATCTTAAATAAACTGATGCAAATACCAGTTATGACAGTAAAAGCTTGTAAAATCAATGCATATGATCAGTAAACACAAGGTAACCAGAATTCTCACAACCTCATTATATGTGACAGTAGATATAATCGAAAAAATAATAAAGGATAGTTGTAACCCACAAATAAATAGACCTTGTTGAGAAAAATTACCTACCGATGATTACAGGGATATCAGAGATTTGTATAGAATGCCGATGTGTAGAGCTCATCGCCACGATCGTAATGACGCGAAGATCGTCTGAATCAGAGCCCGGGTGTGAAAGTTACGGCCCAAAAATGAAACCTGATCCTTAACGGATATGTTCTGTATTGTAAACCCGTTACTGTAGCAGTGGGTACGGACTCTTCACACACACAAATTGCACGTGTTTTCAAAAGAGTATTTTTGACTCTTGATAAAATACTTTTAAGTCTTATTTCAGTATATGCATACTTAACTTATTGTATTTTACAAAGCCTTACAAAAATCCCTTTGAAAATAGCATATCTTTAAATCAGATTTCTAACCTGTTTTCTGCTTATGACCTATTGCGGTCGACGGGCGGTCGACCGACGGCTCTGTTACAGATCAGAACGGTCAAACGAGCGGTCGACCTATGGGGTGTGCAGGTGTGCACGTTCCCCAGTCGACGAGCGGTCGACCGAACCCCCATTACGGTCGATCGAGCGGTCGACCGACTCACAGACCCAAACTCTCTGTTGGGGGCGGTCGACCGGAGTCAGCCAACGGTCATATTATTGAAAACCGATCGACCGTGCTCTGTATCTCTGGCCAAACGGCTAGATTTTAAACCTGTTTTAAAACGTGATTTTTATTTTAAAACGTGGATTATGCTGGATTTTGGTCAAATTATACCTGCTTAGTCCAGATAGATGTTTACCCTTTAATCCCTACCTAAATCCTATATATAGGAATGGTTGGGGTTGAAGTGAAAAACAACTATTAAAAAGTTTTCAAAGTTTGAGTATTCTTAAAAGAAGTTTTACTCTCAGTCTTTTGTGCTCTAGTCTCTATTTTATTTCGGAAGTTTTTGAATAAATGTTTTGTTTTGAACACAAAAGATAATTTGGGCAAATTTGATGCTAAGGCTTTGGCTATTCTAGTACTAGCAAAGCATATAGAGTGTTCAATAAATCATCTATTACAATTGAAGAATCTATGCATGTTAAGTTTGAGGAATCTAATGCATTTGTTAAAAATGTTATAGAGATTGATTCTTTAGGTGAAGACATGGAGAAAATATCCTTGTAGGACTCACCCATCCAACAAGACAAGTAAGAACCAAATGGTGAAGTTCAAAAAGATGAAGTGAAACCATCACAACCACTTCCTAAATATTGGAGATACGCTACAAATCATTCCAAAGATCTCATCGTAGTTTTTTGCTTCAAAGAGAGTTTGTGGTCTATGCGTTTTGATGATAACAAAACATATAAAAGCTATTTGGTACTAATAGAGGTTCTAGTATGAATTTCAGGTTAGTACAAGTCTTGATAGCTCAAGAAGTCTCAAGCATGTTACAAGGTTGATGGCTCAAGAGGACTCACTCATAGGATAAGAGACTCTAGCTCATTCTATGCTCAGCAACGCGGTTCAGAGACGTCTACCTGTGGATCATTGTCTTATTAGTTGTTAAAG
Organism: Agave tequilana; assembly: GCA_038442645.1. Taxonomy (NCBI): domain Eukaryota; kingdom Viridiplantae; phylum Streptophyta; class Magnoliopsida; order Asparagales; family Asparagaceae; genus Agave; species Agave tequilana. The sequence goes on along the minus strand of JAVJIF010002461.1, from coordinate 85,793 downwards.
AATAGTATATAGTATTAAGCTTAAATACCATACACACACAAAATTGCACATATTTTCAAAAGATTATTTTTGACTCTTGATAAAATACTTTAAGTCCAATTTCAGTATATGCATACTTAGCTTATTGTATTTTAAAAACCTTTACAAAAATCCCTTTGAAAATAAGATATCTTCAAATCAGATTTCTAACCTGTTTTCTGCTTATGACCTGTTGCGGTCGACCGGCTCTGTTACAGGTCAGAACGATCGACCGAGCGGTCGACCGCAGTCCGACCTATGGGGTATGCAGGTTGCAGGTGTGCACGTTCCCGATCGAACCGAGCGGTCGACCGGACCCCCATTATGACTCACAGACCCAAACTCTCTGTTTGGGCCAATCGACCGGGCGGTCGACCGGAGTCAGCCAACGGTCATATATTTGAAAACCGGTCGACCGTGCTCTGTATCTCTGGCCAAACAGCTAGATTTTTAAACCTATTTTAAAACGTGATTTTTATTTTTAAAATGTGGATTATGCTGGATTTGGTCAAATTATACATGCTTAGTCCAGATAGATGTTTACCCTTTAATCCCTACCTAAATCCTATATAAGGGTGGTTGGGGATGAAGTGAAAACAACTATTAAAAAGTTTGAGTATTCTTGAAAGAAGTGTTTTACTCTCGGCCTTTGGTGCTCTAATCTCTGTTTATTTCTGAAGTTTTTGAATCAAATCTCTCTTCTATTTTGTTTTATTTTCACTTACAAACCTTGAGCTTCAACCCAACATATTATTCTCTAGGGTTTTGTAAATAAGTTTTTCAAAAGAGAGTTTGTGGTCTTTTGATCACTAAGTGATTATTGTACTTGTGGCTACACTACCTCTGGACTAGAGGAGTGTGATTGAGTTGGATACTCCCCAGTGATTGTAATCCTTTATGAAAATTCTAGTGGATCGAAAATCCTTCTGGGTGAAGGCGGGGACGTAGAGCTGGGTGCTCGAACATCGAAACAAATCTCTGTGTTTGCGATTGGTTTACTTGTAACTTTTACTTTCTATTCATTCATTCTTATATTGTCGATCTATACTCTTACAGCAAGATTGCATTGCACACCTCAAACTCTTATTTAGAGAATCACGAGGAAGAAGTTCAGAGCCCTTCACGGGTACACGACTTCTAATCTTACTTTGAGTGATCGTTGCATCATCTCATTTTTAATTTGTGCATTATTTGTATATTGATTAGCATTACACTTGTTCACCCCCCTCTAGGTGTGATTTCAATGGTATCAGAGTTAGGACTCTAGTTTTTGGCTTTTACAACCTTAGAGAGATCCTATAAGTTGCTAATCACTATTTTCATATATTCATTCATCCACTTGTAAAGATGGCCGATAACATTAAGACCCCATCCAAATTTGATGGACTCAACTTTCCCATATGGAAAGTTAGGATGAACATATTTTTGCAATCTCTAGGTAGTCGACTACCTAGAGATTGCAAAAATATGTTCATCCTAACTTTTCATAGGAAAGTTGAGTCCATCAAATTTGGATGGGGTCTTAATGTTATCGGCCATCTTTACAAGTGGATGAATGAATATATGAAAATAGTGGATTAGCAACTTATAGGATCTCTCTAAGGTTGTAAAAGCCAAAAACTAGAGTCCTAACTCTGATACCAATTGAAATCACACCTAGAGGGGGGTGAACAAGTGTAATGCTAATCAATATACAAATAATGCACAAATTAAAAATGAGATGATGCAACGATCACTCAAAGTAAGATTAGAAGCCGTGTACCCGTGAAGGGCTCTGAACTTCTTCCTCGTGATTCCTCTAAATAAGAGTTTGAGGTGTGCAATGCAATCTTGCTGTAAGAGTATAGATCGACAATATAAGAATGAATGAATAGAAAGTAAAAGATACAAGTAAACCAATCGCAAATACAGAGATTTGTTTTGAGGTTCGAGCACCCAACTCTACGTCCCCGCCTTCACCCAAAAGGATTTCCGATCCACTAGAATTTTCACAAAGGATTACAATCACTAGGGAGTACCCAACTCCTCAGTCATACTCCTCTAGTCCAGAGGTAGTGTAGCCACAAGTACAAAAATCACTTGGTGATCAAAAGACCATAAACTCTCTTTTGAAAAACTTTTCTTTACAAAACCTAGAGAATAATATGTAGGATTAAAGCTCAAGATTTGTAAGTGAAAATAAAATAAAGTAGAAGAGTGATTTGATTCAAAAACTTCAGAAATAAAACAGAGATTAGAGCACAAAACACTGAGAGTAAAGTACTTCTTTCAAGAATACTCAAACTTTGAAAACTTTTTAATAGTTGTTGTTTTTCACTTCAACCCTAACCACCCCTATATATAGGATTTAGGTAGGGATTAAAGGGTAAACATCTATCTGGACTAAGCAGGTATAATTTGACCAAAATCCAGCATAATCCACGTTTTAAAATAAAAATCACATTTTAAAACAGGTTTAAAATCTAGCCGTTTGGCCAGAGATACAAAGCACGGTCGACCGGTTTTCAAATAATATGACCGTTGGCTGACTCCGGTCGACCGCCCAGTCGACCGGCCCAAACAGAGAGTTTGGGTCTGTGAGTCGGTCGACCGCTCGATCGACCATAATGGGGGTCCGGTCGACCGCTTGGTCGACCGGGGAACGTGCACACCTGCACACCCCATAGGTCAAGACTGTGGTCGACCGCTCGGACCGTTCTAACCTGTAACAGAGCCGATCGACCGCCCGGTCGACCGCAACAGGTCATAAGCAGAAAACAAGTGAGGACTCTGATTTGAAGATATGTTATTTTTAAAGGGATTTTTGTAAAGGATTTGTAAAATACAATAAGCTAAGTATGCATATACTGAAATAGGACTTAAAGTATTTTATCAAGAGTCAAAAATAATCTTTTGAAAACACGTGCAATTTTGTGTGTAGGGTATTTGAGCTTCAATACTATATACTATTCTTTAACAAATTAATAACACAATGATCCACAGGTAGGCGTCTCTGAACCGCGTTGCTGAGCATAGAATGAGCTAGAGTCTCTTATCCTATGAGTGAGTCCTCTTGAGCCATCAACCTTGTAACATGCTCGAGACTTCTTGAGCCATCAAGACTTGTACTAACCTGAAATTCATACTAGAACCTCTATTAGTACCAAATAGCTTTTATATGTTTTGTTATCATCAAAACGCATAAGCCGGAGAGTGTAACCTTTGGGCCAACATCTTCTTCGTGGGTTTATGACTTAAACTCAAAATTTCCTTCTCTTCTTCTTTGGGTGCGAGTCTTGGTTGGGTTTGGATCCAAACCCAAGTAGCTTCAATTGAACCCAAATCTGAACTATGAAACCTAAATTAACTCCTTTTTTATGCTTGCAGGCAACAAACTGAAGTGGATGGGAAAGAATGAACTCCGATGGGGGAAGTGCCGGTCGTAGGTGAAGTCCGGCGATGCGGGAAGGGCAGCGAGAATCTCAGGTGCTCATGATCGAGTGCGAGCAAAGATCAAGAGGATGATGATGTGCTACGGTGAGACGGTGGCTTCGTGGGCGGCAGGTCGAGATAGGAGGACGAGGAAGGAGGTGCATGACCGAGCGGACGAAGGCGAGGAGGGAGGGGTGGCGGGGTCACTTTGGCATCAGGATGCACGGACCAAAGAGGGAGAGGGCACAAGAGTAGTTCGGGGACGTCGTTGGGTTCATTTGCTGTGGAGAAAAGATATATGATGAAGAAGAATAAGAAGAGGGTGGGGTTGACATGGGGTCCACAAAAGGAAAAAGAGAGAAGATGGAAAGAAATTTTTGGCAGTTGTGGGAGAAAAGAAAGAGGAGAGAAAAAGAGAATAAAATAGGGTTAAAGTTTAAATGGGAGAGTAATGAGGATTCTAATCCTAAAAAATTTGAGATAACACAATCTCTAATAACAACTTTTATTCAAATTCTTCATTAATTAAGATAAAATACTTGACCCATATAAGCCTTACAAGCTTGAGTTCTCAAACCATAACCGATGTGATACTAAAATAAAAAAAATACAACTACTAATAAAAACTAAAATAAAGAATATACATGAAAATTCTTGAGCTGCTCAAATCAAACTGGCAATGCGCAGCTTCGTCTCTGTCGGTTCACTCGTCACGACAGGATGCCTGCATCATTCTCCCCGGTGGGAGAAGACTCGACCCCATCAAGTCAGGTGGAATAGTGATTCCTAACTGTACTGAATTAGTCCGCTGCAAATCACCTCAATCTAGTTGTGAATCAACAGTCGTGTTATTTTTTTACAGCGGTCCAAGTACCTGTGAGCTCCATGAGCTCTGGTGGTGATAGTCTCATCCTCTAAAACTTTATCAAACTTCTCCGCTGTAATGAGATGAGTATCTGGGAGTAGGATAAGTAGGGGTCCTCAAAGAATGACTTAACGAAAGGCTTAACAATCAAGGGGCTACAATCAAAACCCTTGTAATCCACTAGATCATTAACATTGAAAGTACAACTAATATCATACTCTAAGAAGATATATAACATAAATATTGCAATTCAGCTTATTCAAGATCTTGAAAGGTCCAGCACTGCGGACATGCAACATTTGAACAGTTCCCGAAGGAAACTGTTTCGGATAAATCTGAACCATCACATAATCGCCTATGAAAAGCTTTAAATATTTTTCTATTGTCAGTTCGTAAAGTAAGCTTCACATTGCTCTATTTATTTCCATCATTGATCTCTTTGTATAATTTGTACACGTGTTTATGTATGCAAATGTAGGTGTAGACTCGAGTGCTTTATATTGGGATGGTGTCAGCAGTGAGGGAGAAAGCGGCTTATGACCAGGGTATGCATGACTAGTGGGAGACAGGAAGGGAGCAATAGTAATGACATGTGGGGAAGGTGGGGTTGGCAGCAAATCAAAGTGGATGTCTGCATGGGCTGTCCAGTCTTGGGTTTTCAACGGCAGTAACTTAATCTGCTTACCCTCATACTCAAATTGACACATGTTAGATCGACTGTAAATAGTGATATTTTTGTCGAACAACCATGGTCTACCTAATATGACTTGACTCACATTCTTGGTGATCACATCACACCAGATATTATCTTGATAATGATTGAAATTGACTAGAACAAGATATCGTTGTTTGGCCTCGAGTGTCGTTGAGTCAATCCATAACACTTTGAATGGGTTGGGGGTGTGGTACAACCTCTAATCCCACATTCTTGTGCAATTTAGACGATATCGCATTGATACAACCTTCAATGCGCACAATCACCTTACAACTCGTATCTCCAATTTTAGTGAATGTGTGGAAGGTAGCACTTTTTCTCTAATCATCCTTGTCAACTGGTTGGGAGGGGACACATCACTGTTCGAAGTATTGGCCGAGTCGGATACGACTCGGCCGAGTCGTATCCGACTCGGCCACCTCCGATATGACTCGGAGGCCCGAGTCGCCCGAAGATCGCCGAGTCGACCCGGATCGGGATCTCTCTCTCCGTCTCTCTCCGTCTCTCTCTCTCTCCCTCTGTCGGACTCTCTCTCCCTCTGTATCTCTCTCCCTCTGTATCTCTCTCTCTGTCGGACTCTCTCCCTCTCCCTCTCAGTCTCTCTCTGTCCCTCTCTCCCTCTCTGTCTCCGTCTCCGTCTCTCTCTCTCTGTCCCTCTCTCTATCTCCGTCTCTCTATCTCTATCGGACTCTCTCTCCCTCTCCCTCTCAGTCTCTCTCTCCCCCTCTCTCTCTGTCCCTCTCTCCCTCTCTCTCCGTCTCTCTCTCCTCCTCTGTGTGACTGTCTCCCTCTCTCCCCTCTGTCTCCGTCTCTCTCCCTCTCTCTGTTCCTCTCTCTCTCCTCAGTTTAATTTTGATACATGAATTTTGATATCTACAATTTTTTATGATTTGTCATGAATTTTCATAATTTTTTTGGCATTCTATGTAGCGTTTTGCGCGTATCGTCCGAGTCCGATCCGAGTCGCCGAGACCGATCCGTCTCGGTGCCGGCCGAGTCGGCGGCCGAGACCGAGACTTTGAACCATGGGACACATCTAACGATAAACAAGTGAGTTGATAGTGTTTGATAAATGCTATTGAGACCAACATCATCACTTGTGGGCTCTTCGTCACCGAAATCTCTTCACCCTTAAAGATGTACACATCAGAGTTGGTTTAGTAACTTCGATGGGTGTTCCATCTATTATGGTGATTCTGATAAGACTAGGACAACTAGATGCTAAGTGTCTATAACCTTGGCATTTGTAGCACTTGGTTGTGGAACAAACTTTGAGAAACTCGAGGTTCCTTCTATTGTCTTGTTCAAGATCTTTCCTTTGACGTCATCCTTATGTGGAGGGTTTTGGGTACCAAGTCTATTGTACTGGGCAGATGAGGAAGTTCTAGACGCACTGGATTTTGAATCAAAAACCCCTAGTGTTATAGTTAGACATAAGAGAATCTAGATCTTGAACTAACGCATAGGCTACCTTTAACCCGATGACGCCTCTAGCTAACATTTCAGTTCGCAAATCGCCTGCAAGGGCGACTCTAAACCTAGAAACATTTGAGCTTGTCCTTCAGTGTTAACTGTTAAGGGTATTCCATCTGATGAGAAACTCATCGAATTTTGCCACGTACTCCTTTGCCAATTTGTTGCGTTGAGTGCATTGATGCCACTCATACATGAGACAGGCACTAAAAGATGGTGGCACATATTTTCCTCTGAGCTCATCTTTCATTCTATATCATGTATCAATCGGTTCTTGACCACAGGCTGCACGCATGATCTCTAAATTAGTCCAGTACTGCCTAGCTTAATCGATCAGTTTCATCGCGGTGAACTTAACTTTCCTAGGCTTAGTGAGATCGTACCATGTGAAGTACTTTTCAAGTTGTTGTGCCCAATTTAGAAAAAGTTGAGGGTCTAAGCGTCCATCGAAGGTAAGGACGTCCAACTTAATGCTTCTCAGGTATTACTGATCAGGATTATGTGCATTGTGTTGGGTGTTTCGCTCGGCATTTAGCTGCACTGGGGGTTCCTCAGTCTTGGGTGGTTCACGTGCAGTCTCTAACATGACTAGTCTCTCCACGGTTCGGTTTGAGGTTTGAGTCAGGACATCAAGCTTAGCTTGTATGTCAGTAAGTATAGTGGCAAATTATTGGGGGTCCACAGGGGTGTTGGTGTAGGGTTCATTAGTTTCTCCTAGCAAGTATAGATTACCACTATGAGTGAACATGCACAATAAGCTCCTAACTAAAGATGGGAATATGCGATTCTAAACTAGATGATTTTTTTAAATGCAAGAAAGCAGTGAAATTTCTTAACAAATGCATACGTGATACAGATCCTACCCTAACCGTACTCTGATACCAAAATGATGTGAAACGTGTATGCATCAAAGATCAGTGATAAAGCAAAACATTGCTACATTTCACCAACAAACAATCTTTAGTAGAAAAATAATTAAAACTAATAATGTAATAGATAGATTTAACAAACGTGCAAGTGTAATTGTACCGCCCTTAATCTTAAATAAGCTTATGCAAATACGTGATGGTAAAAGCTTGTAAAATCAATGCATATGATCAGTACACACAGGGTAACAGAATTCCCACAATCTCACTATTTGTGACAGCAGATATAATCGATAAAATAATAGAGGATAACTATCAACCCACAAATAAATAGACCGTGTTGAGAAAAATTATCTATTGATGATTATAGGGATCTCAGAGATCCGTAGAGAACACCGATGTGTAGAGCTCGTCGCCACGATCATAACGACGCGAAGATAGCCTAAATCGGAAGTGAAAGTTACGGCCCAAAAATGAAACCCGATCCTTAACGGGTCTGTTATGTACTGTAAACCCGTTACTGTAGCAGCGGGTACAGACTCCTCTTCACGGGTTTATGACTTAAACCCGAAATGTCCTTCTCTTCTTTGGATGTGGGTCTTGGTTGGGTTTGGATCCAAACCCAAGTAGCTTTAATTGAACCCAAATCTGAACTATGAAATCCAAATTAACTCATTTTCTTTGCGTGCAGGCAACAAAATGAAGTGGATGGGAACGAATAAACTCCAATGGGGCGAAGCTACGGCCGTCGGTGAAGTCTGGCGATGCGGGAAGGTCGGCGAGAATCTCTGGTACTCGTGATCGAGCGCGAACAGAGATCGAGAGGACGCTGACGTGCTACGGTGAGACAATGGCTTCATGGCCGCGAGGTCGAGAGAGGACTAGGAAGGTGTGTGACCGAGCGGACGAAGGCGAGGAGGGAGGGTTGGCGGGGTCACTTTGGCGTCGGGATGCACGGACCAGAGAGAGGTCGCCAGAGTAGTTCGGGGACGTCATTGGGTTCATTTTCTGTGGAGAAAAGATATATGATGATGATGAAGAAGAGGGTGGAGTTGACGTAGGGTCCACAAGAGGAGAAAAAGAGAGAAGAGGGAAAGAAAATGTTGGTGGTTGTGGGAGAAAAGAAATAGGAGAGAGAAAAAGAGAATAAAATAGGGTTAAAGTTTAAATGGGAAAGTAATTAGGATTCTAATCCTAAAACAAATTTTGAGATAACACAATCTCTAATAACAACTTTTATTCAAATTCTTCATTAATTAAGATAAAATACTTAACCCATATTTATAGGCCTTAAAACCTTGAGTTCCCAAACCACAACGACGTGGTACTAAAAATAAAGGAAAAATACAACTACTAAAAAAAACTAAAAATAAAGAAAATACATGAAATTCTTGAGCTGCTCAAATCAAACTGGCATTGCACAGTTTCATTTTCGTCGGTTCACGCGCCATGGTTGGATGCTTGCATCACAATAGCTAGTTCTACATGCAACTAGACAGATTGCACATACAATTTAATTTGAGCATTTAGCCTAACATTATCAACAAAATTTCTCTGTACTTTGAATCCTTTTGCTTATTCATTGAAGTGAAATGCAGAACATGCACAAATTTGAAAGTTTTGACTTTTGAATTGTCATATCTATTGCACTACGTAATGCATGAAAAAGAAAATTATTAATTTTATATTACGCCCATACTGATAAAAAATCTTGCGTCCGCCACTAGACAAGAGTACGACACGGACACACGTGAGACACCAATTGCTTAAAATGCAGGATACGAGGACATGACACTAGAATATATAAAAATAATAATAGAGTTTACACATACATACTACATATTTGCATCTAAAAGCCTAGACCTCTAATGATATGATGATAACATATATCCTAAAATTTTAACCTATCATGCATATGTTTATGACTTTGCGAAAGAAATAGACCTTGTCTCTTTAACTTTCTACGTGGTAGTTCAATGTATCCAATTCATATATAAAAACATATCTAAACTTATATTAGTTTTTAACAAATCAATGTTTTGATGGAGTTTTCCCACTAAACTCTCTGAAATATACATGAAGGGAAATAAATATTCAAAACATATAATCGGATAAAGACGTGCATGAGAATCATAGGACATGTGTCAAAGAAGTCTTCGACAAGTGCCCTAGACTAAAAAATATGTTTGAAAAGTGTAGAGGACCAAGAAGTGTCAATGTCTGACGCGGATGTCAGAATGTCCAACACGGGTATGGCATCATGGTAGAAGTGTCCATGATACATAGCTTTTAACGCAACAATATTCAAAATGAATATGAAAAACATCAGTCTATCTAGTTACATGCAGTGGGTGAAACGAGAAATTTACATTTGTTATAGCTATTTCTTATCTGCCACAAGCGTTTCCTTTTCTACTTTTTGAAATATAGTAAAATGAAAACAAAAGAGCATGAAACAGTCCAAAAAAGTGGGTGACGGCCTTATTCTTCAAAACGATAAGGGTAAGTTTTGAAGAGTTATAACAGAAGTAATGTTATGTGATTTCCTTGAACTAACTATGAACATTCAAAAAGCCCTACAACTGTAGCTATTCAAGAGAAGGCAATATTCTTAAATTTTTTGAAAACTCACTTAGCAAGGAGTTCCTTACAGATTTTACTGTTTCAATATTTTGCAAAAAGAAAAAAAACTAGGAAACAAGAGATTAAATAAATTGCTCAAAAGAAGGGGATTGGAATGGAAACAACCAAAACGTGAGGAGGTTTTGACATTTTTAACAAAGTCAATGTGTTTTTTGCCAAAAAAAAAAGGAAAAATAAACAACCAGAACTAAAATATACGATAAAAAATACAGTGGAAATAAAGAAAATGACAGCAATCTATTTCACAGAAAATAAACTTCAGTTTCATAAAAATAACAACAACTAAACTGATCAAAAACCCTAACATTATAGAATCAAAACAAGAATCCGACTGCTCACCTGGATCGCAGAGACTATAGAAGTTGTCAACATCTGCTCAAGAAACAAACAAACAAAGCACATCGATTTCACCTCAGAACAACAAATACTTCATCAAAATCAAACAAAAAAATCAAAATGATAGACGCGTCCAAAAACGCTACCGGTGGTGAGAGCTTTGATCATGGCGTTCCTGCGCCCCCTGTAATCCCTAAACACTTCCTCGACCGATTGAGGCTTGTAGGCCCCGTCGCCCTCCTCCATTTCGCGCGCGGAGATTAGGGTTTTTTGAGCCTCTGTTTTCAAATCGACAGATAGAGGAGGAAGAAAGCCTACGGGGATTGGGGGAATTAAGAGCGAAGAGAGAGGGATTTATTGTGGGTTTATTAATTGGTCGCAGTCTCATTTTATTTTGAGGCTTTGACGTATACTTTGCTTGGGAGCGGATAAAGGCAACCCGCCTTTTGGTCAAGGCACCCACAAAATGTGATAAAGGTGCCATCAACACTTCAAAAATACTAAAAAAGGCCTTCTCTTCCTCCTTCCCCTGTCGTTTGTCTCCGCCATCGTCAGTGCCGGCCCCCCTCTCCCCTGACATCCCCTCTTGCGCCCCCCCTCCCCCCCACCGCCCTCAGCCCTCGCTCTCCCCTCCTTCCTCCTCGCCGCCAAATCTGACGGCGAGGAAGACGAGGAAGGAGGTGGAGAGGGAGAGACCCTCAGCCCCGTCGTAACACCCCATCCCCAAAATACATACCCATCTCAATTTATCTGTCGTGTTTTCCTATTTTATTCCTCATATTTATTTTTATTTTGTGAATGTTTATTATATTATTTTGTATGAGACTCAGATTTTTGGACTTAGAGTCAGTACGAACCCGAGACTTGATCCCAATACTACTTGATTTGACTTTTCTGGTTAGTCAGACTAGACCAGTTTCAATTTCAAATATTGATTTTCAATATTATAGAATTTTTAAGGTTTTCTATAATTTTCTGAATTATTTTGCAAATACTCCTAATTTGGTGTCGACCAGTATCACCGATTGATTCCAAAATTTTAATTTACAAACAGTATTAAAATTTTTGAATCTGATTTCACCATGTTCCTCAGTGTAATATTTATATTTTAGAGATTTTTTGAAATTTTTCTAAATTTGTCAAATTTTACCAAATAATATAATAATATTGTGTTTTCTCGACTCCTGAGTTTGGCCCTAGTATTTTCCTACTTCTTTTCTCTTTTCTTTTCTTTTTCCTTCCAACATCTTCCACCATCTTCTACTCATTTCCAATACAAATACCTTCCTCCACTAACTCTCTCTCCCCTCCTCCCCCAAAATATCTTTCCTCTGCTCATTCTCTCTCTCTCCCCTCCCCCTTCTCTCCTCTCATTCTCTCTCTCTCACTCCCCTTTCGCCTCTCTTTTTCTTCTCCAAAATATCCCCACTCCCATTACCTCCTCCTTCAACCACTAACAGCCACTATCATCACTCTCATCTTCACCATCACTTCCACCTCCAACCCCAAACACAACAACCTCCAATTACATCACTTCCGCCATCAAACCTCTCCAAAACCTTCATCAAAATCTATCACCACCATTTCATCCACCTACAACCATTAAAAACTTCCTCCATCTCTATCAAACTCCACCGCCTACAACTTAACCTCCTCCTCCATTAAAATCACCACCACTGTTACCATTGTCTCTACTAAAATTCATCCACCACCATCTTCTTCCTCCCTCAAATCCACCACCCTCTCCACCACTACAACCTCCCACACCTCCTCCTTCCTCCCACTCCAATTTTCCTATCGCCATCTCCTTCCTTCACAAATCTACCACCATCACCAAAACCTCCTCCCACAAATTTGCTCCTCCACAAAAAATTAAACACCACCACAATCACCACAACCAATCACCAAGATTCACCACTGCCGCCACCATTCCACCTTCACCACCACCAACAACACCATCAACATCATAATCACCAAACTCTTAACCCCTCTCCTCCTCCCAAAAGCTGGCCACCCCACGACGGCGCTCCACCACCCCTCGGCCCGTGCCACCCCAGGCGTGGCCACCCTTCTCCTCTCTTTCTCTCTCTCTCTCCTGTCTTTCTTTCTTTAAAGCCTTCGTGCGTTTACAGCCTTTGGTGTTCTTTCACGCACTCACGCGTTAACTCTTTTAGCGTTCTTTAAGGTTCTGTGGCGTTCCGCATTCCAGGTTCGTGACTTTACTCGCCTTGACGAACTTGTGTTGTATTTGGACTTATATTGTGTTTTGGACTATATTTGTATTTCCTTGGAGTGATGTATTTGTATTAGTGTGACGATTTTTTGTAATAGCATATTTTAATACTTGTACATGTACACTACTTATAATATTGCTTTATTACTATGCTTGGCCGACCCTTCATAGTCTTTAGCCTTCGGGCTCAGTCTTTAGACTTAACCGCTCTGCACTTTTATACTACAATCTTTGGGCTTAAACCCTCTGGGTTTTCTAACTTCATTGGGAGCCTAACTATGTCGTGTATCTGCAAGCCGAGCTTAATTGTGTATCCTCGTCAGGCACACTTAAGTTATGCTCCCGCTTTGCTCGGCCTCCGGGCTTAAACCCTCTGGGTTTTACTAACTACGTCGTGTGCTGCGAGCCGAGTTTAATTACGTAGCTTCGTAAGGAACGACTTAGATATGTTTCCGCTTTGCTTAGTCTCCGGGCTTAACCTTCGGGTTTTACATAACTCCGTCGAGAGGCGAGCTTAGTATTCAGCGCTTTACAGCTAACTCACCCGAGCATAACTTCATTGTGTGCATAAACGGACGTTCATACGCTGCTTCACCGCGTGAGTTTAGCTTTGCCGCAAGCGTGACTTCGTCATGTGTTAGCAGAACGTTCATACGCTGCTTCACCATGTGTGTTTAGATTCACCGTGAGCGTTACTGTCACTTCGCCGTGAGCGATAGCCTCGCCGAGCACTTTAGCATTTAGAGCTGCACGCTAACTCCGCCAAGAGCCGAACTCTGTCGTGTACTCAGTATAATGCCGACACGGCTTGGCTTTGCTTTAGCTTGATCAGCCTGCCTGGATAATTAAATAATTTAACTATTATTATTTTCTAGATGGTTGTGAAGAGTTTGAAATCTTCTTATGCTGTTTTTCAAAAACTGTACTGTTTTTCGGTATTCATACCGATTTCATGCATGCTGACCGTTTTCCCGTATTTTGTTATATGACAGTATAACACTTGCCATGTTGATTACCTTTACACCTGTTTGTTGTGACCTGACACCTGCTATATTATTGCATAACTCATGATTATCACATTACGGGAATTTAATAATTGATATCATGTACTCATGTTACCCCAGTACCCCTGTACTCCTATTGCTCTTGTACCATGTCCTATTCATTCATGTATACTGATAATTATAATAATCTGTACTAAAAAAGATAACTTACTCGGGGTTGGGAAAACTGATGGACTTCAATTGGTCACTGTGTTTATATTGGTATTAGGTATGCGGTGCAACTAAAACCTCGGTTCTGCCTGTGGGCCTCCAGGTGTCTGCGGGGGTGTGTTGGCACTCCGATTACCTCTTCTTCCTGAATGGGCATACAATAAGACCCTTCCTCCTGCGCCTCGCGGTAGGTTCCCTATCAACAACGAAACATCATGGGTCATTGTCCCGAGTATGCACGGGACCCATTGTAAATATAATCCATTGATTTTCTCATCAGTTTTCAATAACCAACTTCGACTTACTCGTATATGTATGTATGTGGATTGGAACGTATGCCAGAATATATACTAAGATATATAAGTCGGTTGAGTAACAATAATAAAATAATAAGATTAGAGATATATGATTTGTTTGTATTTTTATCAGTTTTTATCGATTTTATGTTATTTTCTTAGTCTAGGGGCAACTCAGGTTGTGTGAACTCGAGTTATAGTGATGTGAGATGTGAGGTTTATAAATGAGGATTTTCTTGTTTGATACTAATCTTATGAATCCATAATTTGAGATTGTTAACTGATTTTGCCACATTTACTTTACTTGATGCCTCATTGTCTGCTTATGTGTGTCTATACTTACGAAATGGTTTTTGATACATGCCTTTTGATTCAGATTTATCGGTACACGTGTGCTTGCTTATGCACGTCGCTTAACATTCATTTTATCACTCATTGGGTAGCTTTCTGACCGCCCTGAACCTGCATGTTCAGATCTCGGAGTTTGGACCGTGGACTTTCCTATCATTGATCAGAGTGGCGCAGCTGTAGCGTGGTAGACCTGCCGTAGCTCTTTCCTTCCTGCCTCCTTTTGACCGGCTCTCGTGATCTCTTCTCTCAAGATCTACCACTGCCACTGCCACCATTTCCACCTTCACCACCATCACCACCACCATCACAATTACCAAATCCCTCTCCTCCTCCCTAAGGCCAGCTACCCACGTCCGGCGCGCCACCCCCTGTACCCCCCTGATCTCTAATGTACGTATTACAGTATCAGTACTCGATACGGTATACAAAGTTGATTTGACCTTTCTACTAGTCAGCTTGAGCCAGTTTCAATTTCAAATATTATTTTCCAATATTCTAGCTTTTCCAGAATTTTCTGGAATTTTTTTGGATTATTTTGGGTGTCGACCAATACCGGTAATCGACTCTATGATTTTTAATTCACAAACGGAGTAGAATTTTGGGAATCTGCTTTCACCTTATATCTTAGAATCGTCTTATCTATGTTATGGTATTTTTAGAGATTTTTCAATATTTATCAAAAATCGGGCTAAACCGGTGTCGCCAAGTATCGGCGATACGTTCTACGATTTTTAACTTGCAAATTGTATAATATTTCTAGAATCCAATTTCACATTTCTCCTCAACAGAATATTTGCTATTTTTCAGAATTTTTGAGAACCGTTCAGAACTAGCCAAATTTTTACTGAATAAAATAATATTAATTAAAATAATCTTGATTTCCTTTTTCTATTTTTTTCTTCTTCCTTCTTCTCCACACTTCTTCACCGCCTTACCCACCACCTTCTCTCTCTCTTTCCCTTTAAAAATATCTACCTCTCTCTCTAATTCTCACTCTTTCCTCTCTAACTCTCTCTTTCTTTCTCTCTCTCCTCTCTCTGTTTTTCTTTCCAGCAAGGGGGCAGACCGCCAGCGGCGCCGGCAAGCTGACGCGCCCCGGTGGCCGGCGCGCCACCGGGCACCACACCCACATTCCTCTCTTCTTCTTTTCCTTCTTTTCTTCTTCTACTTCTTTTTCTTCTTCTTCTTCTCCTTCTTTTCTTGTTCTTCTCCTCCTCCTCCTTCTTTTCTTTTTCTTCTTTCTCTCTCTCTCCCCCTTAATCTCTTTCTCTCTCCCCCTCTCGTTTTCTGGGCGTCGCCGCCGGCGGGGCGACGCCGTCGCCGGCCGGACGGGGCTGGCTGCCGCCAGTCCCTGCCTCCCCCTTTTCTGTCATTCTCTTTCTTTCTCTCTTGGGTTTAACTCATTAACCCTATTGGGTTAGTTTGAAAACACGTTAACCCATTAACTCATATTCATATAAGTCAATTGGGTTTGAGTTTGGATCTGAACCCGACCCAATAAGCAACCTGTACTCGCACCCAAATGAAATAAATGTAAACCACAGAAAACCCCCTCATAATTTATAAGAATTGCATTTGAGATATCTTTATTACATATTTAACCCATTTCTATTACTTTTAGTGTTCGGGCGATATCTGGAACATTCGGAGTCCGATTTGGACGATCCTGGAATCGTTGCGACTGTAGGGAAGAGAGCTACCTCCTCATGGCTAGTTTATGAGTGTTTTTCTTTTATAACTTATATTCTTCAGATATCATAAATTGATTGATTGCTTTAAGTAATAAATCTTGATTATGGATAAATATTAATTAATAACTTGTAATTATTGGAAACTCATTGTAAAAAGGAATAAACATAATATTGTAAGTTGCTTCCTGATTTAATATAAATATAGGTGATTTAATAATAATAACAACAATAAATACTGAAATATACGGCTCTCACACAGTCATCATACCTGCACAGCCTTTGACACTCGGGCCACTATTGCACCATATTCTTGAACACTATTATTTCATATATTATATCACAGTTAGATAATCATTGTTACATGTATACTGATCCACGGATACTCTATGACACTAGATACTGTCACTAGACATGATACTAGACGCCATTATTTCATACGCTGGTATCATCATTACACGGATACTGTAGTTCATTGGACATGGTATCATATGTTACACTGATCACTGTTATTACATGTACTAGTGATACACAGATATGTTACACGGATTATTGCTACACAAATATGCTACACGGATACACGAATATGATACACGGATACACGAATATTCACTGATATACGTGCATTGATTATTTATATATGTTCTTGCTCCATGTATTTTCTTCCTGTCATCCCGTTACATGATTGTTTCCTGTTACTTCTATTGATATTCCCGTTATTAATATTCTCGTTGCTGGACATGAGTGTTATTGATAGTGATGTGTGAAACTAAGTGCCACGTAGATCTCAGCCACGGGGGCCACCTCTAGAATCCCACATCTCTTGTATATCGTTTCCCGTTATCTTGTTTCATGATATCAACAAAGCTCATGTCCTATTATCGTATTACTTGTACCATGCATTGTTCTAATACTTGATATATAGTGTAGTTCATACTTATATTCTGGTATACCAGTTATTAGCACAGTTACGCCAGCATCCCGCGGAACATGTGTGGAACTAAGTGCCACACGGAGCAAAGTGCCACATCACACCTATCTGTGGTGGGGGCCACCTCTTGAATCCGTGGGGGCTACCTTTAGAATCCTCACTCCGCCTGGTGTTGGGTGATAAGGATATCTTTGGTGCTCTTTTTATTGATATTGTTACTGATCAGACTCAGTATTCTTGTTATATTGTATTCCCGTTATACGCACGGTCATGCTGACGTCCGGCATATGGTGTGTGGAACTAAATGTCACATGGAACAAAATGTTACACCACATACATGGTGGGGGCCACCTCTTGAATCTGTGGGGGCCACCTCTAGAATCCCACATCGTAAGGTGTTGGCATGATGAAAGCATCCTCAGTGCACTTGCTATTCAGACCCAGTACATGATACATTTAATAAATCAACAATAGTGACATCAGGAACACTTGTTATTTGGTCACTCTCTCGTTTGGATAATGGTACCCGTATGTCATGTCCGGATGGGTTCGACTGGAGTGCAGGCTCCAGTACGAACTGCCAGTGGTATGGGACACTGGAAGAGATTGATTAAAATACCAGGTGGTATTGATTGTTATTATTGTATAAATCACCTTACATGCTCAACACATGTATATTATTGTCCCTTTATATTTGTTCCTATTCCTAACATGTTATCCGCAATCATGTCACCTGTATACCTTATTACACTTTCTTATATTTGTTACACACCATGTGGTAACATACTATTCATGGACACATATACTCTGCATTGCATATATTCTGCTTTATGTATACCTTGCAAACATCATTACTGTATATGCATAACTTGGTAGTCTAGTTAACTTGCATGCTACACATCTGCATGTTTCTTTCTATCACGTCACCACTATACAACATTATTTATGATATAAAACTAGAGACTACTGTGGACATGACCCGATGATAACAGACTAGGTGGTGATGATATTAAAATATGGCATTTTAGATTTCTACTGATTATTAAATTTCTATTAAGGTATCACTGATACATAAACATGTATTATATATCATTATCGTGCTTGTATTACTATAATACATATTACTGCTTTCTTCATTTTATCACTCACTAGGTCGCTTTATGATGACCTTGGGTTTGCGTGCCCAGGTTGGAGATCCGAGATTATTTCATTGGATTCACATAGGAGGCTCGTCATCGATACCATTCATAGGTATCTTTATTATGTCGCCTTTATTTCTTTATTTATCCCTGTTTTCATATCTGTTATGATCACTAAACTTTTTCTGCAGGTATTCTTGTACTTATTTAATGCTGGAACTCGTATATATATGAAGGCTATTTCCTGTACTAAGGCTTAGCGTACGTACGCGAGGGTATCTCCGCCCTGTGTATGTACGTCGCTATAATGTCCCCGTACCAGCAGGATCGGGGCGTTACATCACCCACGTACGGTGCCACCCCTGGTTATAGACACCCTTCTACTCTCTTCCTTTCTCTATTCTCTTCACTTTCTTTCTCTAACGCCTTCGTGTGTTTAACGCGTTTGGTGTTCTTTTCACGCGCTTGCGCGTTAACGCTTTTAGCGTTCTTTGAGGTTTTGCGGCGTTTCGCATCCTAGGTGAGTGACTTTTCTCACCTTGAAGAATGTATTTGAACTTGTATTGTGTTTTGAACTGTATCTATATTTCCTTGGACTGATGTATTTGTATTGGTATGATAAATGTTTGTAATAGCGTATTTTAATTCTTGTACATATACACTGCTTATAATACTACCTTATTACTGTGCTTAGCCGACCTTTCATGATCGTTAACCTTCGGTGTAACGGTCCCAGGTTTAATTACCTCAATATCCATAATCATCAACCTAAATATTTATATAAATTAATTTCGGCTAACATCAGCCTACTTATTAATCTCATTTTCATCATATAATTCATCCCAAGGTCCATCAAATAAGCATATACATAAGAGTGCTTCGCTGATATAATATTCTAACTCACAGTGACTAATAACATCAGAGTTTATAAAAAGAATCACATTCTACAATAAGTACATACTGAAATCACCTAGAGGGGGGTGAATAGGTGACTAGCTAATCTAATGGTAAATTAATGCGGAATTAAAACTATTTATGCAAACTAAAAATCTTAAGCTAGACACACCAAGTATAACACAAGAGTGTAGCCAGATTTCCCGTGAAGGGCTCTGAACCATCTCCTCAAGATTCCTGCAGATAAGAGTTGAGGTGCCGCTGAGGCTCTCTTGGTTGAATACAAGTGTGAGCAAACAATCTCCAAGCATATAATCAATAGAGCACAAATATATCAAGCATATAAAGATGAAAACAATTTAAGCATGCAAAATATAAACACAAGTGAGAGATAGATAGAGCAATCGCAAACACAAGAGATTTGTTTCGAGGTTCGAGCACTCTTGCTCTACGTCCCCGCCTTCAATACTATGAAGGATTTTCACTATAAACCGATCCTATCGGATCACTCAGTGTCGCAACACCTATAACGAGTTCACACTAGAACTCCTTGGACTCACTAGTCCCTCTCTTGTTCCCGCAAGAACTACACACCGCAAACACACTAGCTTGCCGAGGCCGCACCTCTACACCGAGCTCCACAAGAACTCGAAACACCGCGAACCAACAAGTCCGCCTCTTCAAAATAATGAAAGAACACTTTAGTGATCTAAACACTTTGATCACCTCAAACACTCTCACAACAAATATCCCTATAGGATGGATGTAGCAATGGATAGCTCAAGTGTATGTGAGAAAAACTTGGATTGAATTGGTGGTGAAAAACTCAAGAAAAACTCTTTTCAAAACACTCTTGAAAATCTCTCCTTTTGATATGAAAATTTTGGCTCTTAAATAAGTGGAGATAAATACTAAAAGATGTATCAAAAACTAGCTTGAAAACTCACTTCAAATTTTGTATAAAACAGTCCATGGGAACCCCAATTTATAAGCATCCAAAAACTAGCCGTTGGGTCCAAATCAGCAGCTGACGCTGTTGTCGGTCGACCGCCAACGGTCGATTTTTCGACCGTTGGGAAGGTCGGTTGATCGGCCAGTCGACCGCCAACTGGGCAATGGCCCAACGGCCGACCACCCGGTCGACCGGGCCATTTCCAGAGAGCAAAGGCTCTCTGGTGGTCGATCGTGCGGTCGACCAGCCCTGGCCATGCACATTTTGTGCACGTCGATCGACTGCCCGGTCGACCGACCTCCGACAGAAGGCCAAAAATAGTATTTTTAGGGATTAAAAACTTGTTATTTTTTCTTCAATAAAATCCCATAAATTCTCTAAAAAATCTACAAAATAAGTTCAGTAATATACTTTGATATACAAACATGTTTGAGTAAAAAATCAAAACATGTTACAAACATTTTGAATTTTTTTTTGACTTAGAAATTTTGGCTTAAAACAAAATCTGTATTTTCTAAATTGATTTTTTTAAAACTTCTCCAAATACAACAACAAGATATTTTAAACACTTTTGGAGCTTAGTGTGTATGGATATGATCCACTACACATATATGATGAAATATCTATATATTTGACAATAAGCACTAACATGGTTTTGGTAAAACACATGTATATTTTGAATTCTAAAAATCAAAGCGGTATTTTTCTAGAACTAAAAATCTTTTATGAAAATACATATAAATCTTTTGTGTGCGTGTGTGTATAAGATACTTGAGCAATCCACCAACTAATCTATCCTTTACATTTTATCTAAAAGTAAAATTTTACTAAAAACAAATCTAGACACAAGTCTTCTCTTGAAGGTCTTCTCTTGAAAGTCTTCTCCTTCTAGACTTGGTCCAAACCTTGATCCAATGAGCTAGACTCCTCTTGAGTACTTGATGTGATCTTGATGCACAAGCTCTTGAATCAACACGTGCTAGCTCCAAAACTTGACTTTAAATCCTTTGTTGAAGCTAAACACCAACTAAGATCTTGATCAAATATCTGAGACTAATTTAAAATAAGATCATTAGTACTATAACTACATGAGTTAATCATCATCAAAACTAGAGTGATGGCCTTTGGGCCAATAATCTCCCCTTTTTGATGATGAAAAAACTCATGGAGTTATATATGTAAGGATTAAAGTTAAGCTTCATAAAAGCTCCCCCTTAACTCATGCATAACAAATAAACAGATAGATATTGCAATGAAGAGCATAAAACTAAACAAATAAATATGCATAAACAAGGTGAGAGAAAATATGCATAAACTAAAAAGGTCTTTTTCCAAAAACCTTCTCCCCCTTTTTGTATAAACTTTCAAAATTATTTTCCCCATTTTGTAAAATATAAGATGCATAAACTCAATATATGCAAAAACTCAAATATGCAAATATAAACTCAAAATCTTTCTCCCCTTTTTTGTCAATCATCAACAAAGGGATAAAATAAAACAAATCAAGAATAAGGATATATATGCGATATAATTCATGAAGAGGAAGACGCTAAGTTAGCTTCCCTGCATACATGCATTATGTAACACCCTAATTTCTAATTAATCATAATTATTGGATTGTTTAGCCATGGACCTAGTAAGGTGATACCTTTATACATATGGGTATTTAGGGCTATACTTGCACATGCATGTATTATGTATAGAAGCTTCAAAAAGAAAAAAAATTTTTAAACATTTAACCATGGGAGTATACCCCAAGGAATACACCCCTATTTCACCAACCATACCTAAATAATCCCTTTTTATTTTTTTGTTAAAATATTATTAGCCTTGTTGTGTTGGAGAGATAAGAGGATGGTTGGGAAAGTGTGTGATGAGGTGGAGGATGAATAGAGCCTAGAAAGGAGATTTTGGTGAGGTGGCTTCTCACTTTTTTTTGTAAATAAATATATATAACTAGGAAAGTTTTGACCTCTTGGGGAGAAAAAAAAGGGGAAACTTTCCATCTTCTTCCTTCAGCCCTAAAAGAGAAAACTCCTCTCCCTAAATTCTGAACTTACCAAAATTACCTGAACCCATCCTCTCCCCTTCTTCAACTCAGCAGCCAGCCGGCAGGGGAGGCGGCACGCGCGACAACCCTGCGCGCGACAGCCGCGCGCGCACAGCCCCGCACGCACAGCCTCGCGCGCAGGCCGCGCGCGCGAGGGGAGGAAGGGGAGGGTCCTCGTGTTGGTTCACTTGGGAGGGAGGAAGGGAACCCAGTTCTGATCCATTAGGGGGAAGATTCAGGGCCAAATCTGAGCTATTTGGACTCAAATCACTGCCTGAAAAGGGGGATTTTCAAACTGAAATTTCAGGTACATATGGGGGCAAAACCCTAAATTTTCTTTCTTCAATTTTGATGATTAGGTACTAACATGTAACCTCTTTATGTTGATTACTAGGGGTGTTATTCGGGAGTCCGGCAAGTGAAGACTAAGTGAGAAGTTGTTGAAAAGATGAGTAAACCTAACCTATTAGGGAAACCATTCATGAATTGGGATGATTAAGGAATTCCTAATTGTGTAAAGAAGGTTGAATCATGATAAAGTCGCTGTTTTTCTCTAATCATTATGATAAGTGAAATCTAAATGCATGTTACATAATTATTACATCTCCTAAATAAGTGGTTGTTGGAATACATGCTTAAAGTTCATGCTTCGTATCGGTGACCCAGTAGATAATAAGCAGTTGATATGGATATCTAAGGGTGTGCATACTCCAACGGGGGAAAACCCCCTTTCACATAGGTATTGTTTGTGCATAATCGAGGAAAAGGGTAACGCATATTTCCATATAAGACTTAGCGTTGTGCATTGTGATTGCCCCATGATGTAGTGAAGGTATTGAGTATGTATCTCCTTTCACTTGACATGTAGTGATTGTATGAATGGCTTGTGAATGTAATTTCTTACTTTTGTGAAGTGCATAATAGCCTACTAACTACATTATGCATATATGTTTCTTTTGGAGGAAGGGGTCGGGCGGGAGCCGGTAGGAGGAGGAAGACAGAGATTTATTTCTTATATGTATATGTATCTTTTGGAGGAAGGGGCCGGGCGGAAGCCGGTAGGAGGGAAAAGATGGAGATTTATTCATTATATGTATGTATATATATGTGTGTGTGTGTGTGCGCGCGCGCGCGCTAAATGGAGGAAGGGGCCGGGCGGGAGCCGGTAGGAGGGGAAAGTCGGGTACTTAATAATATATGTTTACGTATATGCTAAATGGAGGAAGGGGCCGGGCGGGAGCCGGTAGGAGGGGGAAGACGGTGAATTGACTCTAGATTACAGAATTATGCTACTTTGTCTCACTTTGGTAGTGTATGTTAAACCGAGGATGTCATGACTTAATAAAGTGGTAAATTGGTTGGTGTAGATGTATACGTATACACATGTTCGCATGCACCTACATGTAAGTAATTCATTTTGAATTGGCATATGGAATGATAAAACTCATGGTAATTGAAACATCTAAATCATTAGTGATGGAGTCTAAGGTAAAGCAATTGAAAGAAGAAGTTGCATCGCATATTAGTCTTAAATGCAAATACCTCTCCTAAAATGTATTGACTTATGAAGGCCTGTACTAGTATATTCCTAGCATGGTTTACTCATTGAGCCGTCGAGCTCATTTTATTTTCTTCCACCTATTTCAGGTTTGGACAAAGGTAAAAGACCGGTTTAGCCCTATGGATTTAGCGGAATGAGGAACGACATACTATCCGCTTTAGTTTTCCTTTTTGCTAATTTATCCTCGCTTGTATGCTTATTTGCTACCGTTCTAACTTTTGCGTATGGAACACTTATTGCATGTATCTTGTCTTGGGTGATACATTTTGATTTTGGGGAACTTAAGGTTATGTAATATTTTGGGAACCTAGACAGGAAGGTTCGTCAGGGTGACATGATGTATGGAATTGAAGCTGTAGATGTTATGAACCAAAAGTTTGCCTGTGTAGGGCCATGATGTGGATGCATGTAAAAAGAAGTGTGAATTGGGTATGAAGCATATATTGCATCCATTGCTAAGTAAGCCGAGTAGGCTGAAATTGTTAACTGAGATAAGTAGGCTGTTGTGAGCCGAAAGTAATGTCTTGTATCATGAGAAAATGAAAATAATTAAGGGAGGTGCTGCCAAAATTTTGTGAAACATAAGGGGACTTAACATTCTCGAAATCATTGGCCAAACCATATGCTATCTATCTGGGACCGTTACAGTTGGTATCAGAGCAAGGTTGTTGGTTTAGATAGGTGTAGCTAGTACGGATTGGTTGTATTGTTGTATGTACATTATATATGTATGATGGTGAAATTGATATGGGTAATATAGAAAGATAGTGGACCTGTAGGTGTATGAATTACCCTGAAATGTGTGACATTTAACTGTTCCCCTACATTCTAATTCGAGTACCCGCATACTCTAGTTTGAATGGATCCTGCGGGGGTGCGGGCCTTTTGTATGGATCTCCAGTGTATGGGACACTGAGATTGGGGGGCAACGGAAATATCATACAAGTCAGAGTAAATTCAACAGGAAGACCCCTGAGTTCAATATCAATCTAGAGAATTGGAGTGAGAAGGTTTCTAGTACTAAATTTTTTTTATGCAAACTATTGTGTTTCGAGGAATTGAAAAGGTAAATGATCTAATATGAAATTTTATTTCTACAGATGGGAGATTCTGATATGCCAGAATTGTCATCCGATAGCTCCGGGACTGAAAGTCTGAGTTGGATTGCAAATAGCAAGGATTGGGATTACGAATCAGATGAGACTGATCCAGAGACTATCTTTAGTGGACCGAAGGACAGTGTCGATACGATGGGATTGGTAGGACATAACAATAAGGATACCATCAGTGATGCTAAAAGTGTTATAAGAAATGTACCAGTGATTGAGGATCAGGGAGTCGTATCCAATGATGAAATGGGATCTCAAGGGAAGATGTTTTATGAGAGTATTTGGTGGAATTCTACCTGGGTTGAAGATATGGATCTATATGCTGACCACGAGTACTGGAGATGTGAGGATGACACTATAATGGAAGAAGTGGACCCTGAGGAGGAGGATCCAGAAGAAGAACTTAAGGAGGAGGATCCAGAAGAAGATCCTGAGGAAGAGGATCCGGAGGAAGATCCAGAGGAAGGAGGCCATAAGGGGGAAACATCAGCAGGGGATAGCAAGGATGAAAGCTTCACTGATTCAAACACCACTCCATGAAAAAGGTTTCAGTACATAGTATTTTGGGGGAAAGATGTCTTTGCTTGCATATTTAGAGTCTTGGGAGAGATTTTGTATGTTCGTAAAAAAAATGCGTGAAAATGATGTTTCTTAGTATATACACTTGCATCTTTTGTATGAATGTAAGCATGACAATGTAAATCTTGTAACGAAAATATTTTGAAGTTATGAATAGTAGTGATATTTTGTATATGAACTCTCTTTATTATATAAATTTTATTGATAGTAAGAACTGGTTATTCTCTTAGGTATTGATGGACCTAAATTTCCCTCCACCTGATACTAATTCTGAAGGTAATGCCCCACCCCACAGTATGGTCGGGAGTGTCCACCCTCCAACCAATCACGAGGTTGTGACGGATCAACTCAATGCCAACCAGAGAGCCCCTGATAGGATGCCAGATTGGTTGGCGCAGCTGGAAACTATAAACAATCCGCGCAGGGCTCTAGAACAATTTCAGAAGTTGAACCCGCCGGCATATAAAGGAGGAGCGGACCCAATACAAGCAGAGGAGTGGCTTCGTCAAATTGGAAAAATACTAGATGTTATGGAATGCACTGAGGATCAGCGAGTATCTTTCACCTCTTTTATGTTCCGGCAGAGGCGGAACGTTGATGGGAGATGGTTAAAGCTGGAACTAAGTCCTTGGGGGCAGAAATTTCTTGGAAGTTCCTGGTTAAAAAGTTTAATGAAAAGTATATACCAGGAGTAGTAAGGGACAAGCTCGCAAAGGAATTTCAAGAATTGAAGCAGGATCAAATGACAGTGAGCCAGTATGAAGTCAAACTCACTTAGTTATCAAGATATGCTGGTAAGTTAGTATCAGAAGAAGAGGACAGGACGAAAAGGTTTGTAAGGGGTTTGAGGTCAGGAATCAGAAGCCAATTGGTTCCTTTTCAGTTACAAATTTCTAGCCAGGCTGTGGAGAAAGCGCTAGAAGTTGAAAGGGACATGCAAGAAAATTAGGATATAAGAGCAAAGAAGTCACCTCCTGCCAAGCGCTTTCGATATCTCAGTACACCAATAATGGGATCACTCGGCTTCAGGTTCGGTGGAAGTATTGGACCTTCTGTGTCACCCGCTCATCGGACGATGATAGGCTCGTGGCCCAGGGATGCAGGATTCCTTCAAGACTCGCGACACACATCCTTTCCGCATTACAATTCTGCGGGAATTACGTGGTGTCCTAGGTGCAGTCGAAATCATGCTGGCAACTGCTTGGCAAGCAAGCAATGTTTCGCCTGCGGCAAACTGGGCCACATGAGAAAGGATTGTCCGATACTACGTGGGTATCCTGGCGCAAGTAGAGGAACAGGAAGGCAGACCTCAGGTATTGCCCCGGCAGCCGAACCATCGGGGGCCTTCCGGTGACCTGCCAATACAACTCGACTAGCCATGACGCAGGGTTCAGTGCAACAACTCAGGGCCCACGGAAGAATGAATGCTCTAACCCAACAAGAAGTTCGGGCGTCTAATACAGTGGTTGAAGGTACTATTTGCTTATCCGAAAGAATTGCTCGAGTATTATTTGATTCCGGTGCTTCACACTCGTTCATTTCTTCGTCTTTTGCCACAAAAATTAATAAGGAATCTGAACCTTTAGGTTTTCAACTAGTAGTGTCCACTCCGGTAGGTACAAAACTGACCACTGATGTATACTATAAAGGATGTGAAATTACCATAGGAGAAATGAAAGCACAAGCGGATCTGATTAAACTAGGAGAGATGGAATATGATATTATCTTAGGAATGGATTTGTTATCAACATATCATGCACATGTAGACTGTCATCTGAAGAAGATAATCTTTAAATTGGAAGGGGGCCAAGAATATGTGTTTGATGGTGTGAAGAACAAAGTGAGCATCCCAGTGATCTCAGCTCTAAAGGCCACCAAATTATTGCGACATGGGTGTCGAGGATTTTTGGCAACCTTAATAGATAAGAGACACGAGGAGGTAAGAATAGAGGATATAGCAGTTGTAAAGGAATATCCTGACGTGTTTCCCGAAGAATTACCAGGTTTACCCCCTGAAAGGGAAGTAGAATTCTCTATCGATCTTTTACCAGGAACAAGGCCCATATCGAAGGCTCCCTATAGAATGGCACCAGCGGAGATGAAAGAATTGAAGGAGCAATTAGAAGAATTATTAGAACTGGGATTTGTTCGACCAAGTGTATCACCCTGGGGTGCGCCTGTGTTATTTGTAAAGAAGAAAGATGGAAGTATGAGACTATGTATAGATTACCATGAGTTGAACAGAGTCACTATCAAGAATCGATATCCACTCCCGAGGATCGATGATCTTTTTGATCAACTTCAGGGTGCCAGTGTATTCTCCAAAATAGACCTAAGATCTGGATACCATCAATTAAAGATTAAACCAGAAGATGTATCTAAGACAGCCTTTAGAACCAGATACGGGCACTATGAATTTCTTGTAATGCCATTTGGGCTGACCAATGCCCCAGCAGCATTTATGGATTTGATGAATAGAATCTTTCAGTCATACTTGGACCAATTTGTAGTAGTGTTTATTGATGACATACTGATCTACTCAAGAAACACAGAGGAACATGAAAAACACTTGAGGTTAGTTCTGCAATTGTTGAGGGAAAAATAACTTTATGCAAAATTCAAGAAGTGTGAGTTCTGGCTAGAGAAAGTTGGATTCCTCGGTCATATTGTTACTAAAGAAGGAATATTTGTAGATCCAGCAAAGATAGAAGTAATTAAGGATTGGCCTCGACCCACCAATGTCTCGGAAGTGCAGAGTTTCTTAGACTGGCAGGGTATTATCGGAGATTTGTAGAAGGATTTTCCAGAATAGCGGCACCATTATCGCAATTAACCAAGAAAAACCTCAAATTTCATTGGGAAGAAAGTCAGGAGAACAGTTTTCAAGAGTTGAAAAATAAGCTAACTTCAGCTCCAGTCCTAGCTATGCCCTCTGGGACTGAAGGATATGTTATATACAGTGATGCATCAAAGTCGGGGCTGGGGTGTGTATTGATGCAACATGGTAGGGTAATTGCATATGCCTCCAGACAGCTTAAAAACCATGAGAAGAATTCTCCGACCCATGACTTGGAATTGGCTGCAGTTATATTTGACTTGAAGATATGGCGACACTATCTGTATGGTGTATCTTGTGAAATATATACAGATCATAAGAGTCTGAAGTACATATTTACCCAAAAAGAATTAAATATGCGTCAAAGAAGATGGTTGGAACTAATGAAAGATTATGATTTGACCATTCATTCACCCGGGGAAAGCCAATGTAGTGGCAGATGCTCTTAGTCGGAAATCAGGAGGATCTTTAGCTGCAATGTAAACTCAACAGACCAGCCTGCTAAAGGAAATAGAGAAGATGCAATAGAAGTTCAATTAAAGGAACCCGTAATGGGAACCAGTCAGATAAATCAAGTTAGAGTTGAATTTGATCTTTATGATAAGATCAAGCAGGCGCAACAGAAGGATGAACTGATAGCTAAGAATATCGAGAAGGTACAAAGAGGTGGAACACAAGATTTTTTCCTTCAATAAAGGGTTACTAAAGAAGGGAAGCCGAGTATGTGTACCCCCGGACTGCGAACTCAGGGAGCATATTATGAAGGAAGCTCATTGCACCCCTTACACAGCACACCCTGGGGCAACCAAGATGTACCAAGATCTGCGATCAAATTTTTGGTGGAAGGGATGAAGGATGAAATAGCCAGGTTTGTGCAAAAATGTTTAATATGCCAACAAGTTAAAGCTGAACATAAGAAACCCCCGGGATTGCTAATGCCATTACAAGTTCCTGAATGGAAATGGAGCCACATTGCCATGGATTTTGTGACAGGACTTCCCAGATCTTCTCATGGACATGATACCATATGGGTGATAGTCGATCGACTCACAAAGTCCGCGCACTTCTTACCCATTCGAATAGATTACCCGATGGATAAGTTAGCGGAAGTTTATCTCCAAGAGATAATCAGGATATATGGAGTGCCCGAAACTATCGTGTCGGATCGAGATCCTCGGTTCCAGTCAAGATTCTGGGTCAATCTATCTAAAGATCTGGGGACTAAGCTACACCCTAGCACTGCGGCACTCCCGCAGACTGATGGGCAGTCCGAAAGAACTATTCAGATATTAGAGGATATGTTAAGGGCATGTACATTAGATTTTGGGGGCAATTGGGAGAAATACCTACCGTTAGTAGAATTCGCATATAACAACAGCTACCAGTCGACCATAGGAATGCCACCCTTCGAAGCTTTATATGAAAGGAAGTGTAGATCCCCAATCTGTTGGGAGGAGATGGGAGATCGAAGGCTGCTAGGACCAGATATGGTTCAAGAGACTAGGGAGAAAATTTGGATAATACGGAAGAGAATGAAGGCAGCACAAAGCAGACAAAAAGCATATGCAGACCAACGACGGAGATCCCTGGAATTTGCTGAAGGAGACAAAGTTTTTCTGAAGGTATCCTCAATGAGGGGTGTAATGCAGATTGGCAGAAGAAACAAGTTAGGATCTCGGTATGTTGGACCTTTTGAGATATTGGAAAGAATCAGACCATTAGCCTATCGGTTAGCCCTACCACCAGAAATTGAGAAGGTGCATAATGTCTTCCACGTATCCCAATTAAGAAAGTACATATCAGATCCCAGTCATGTTCTTAAGTACTCACCACTGCAAATCCAAGAAGATCTGTCTTACACGGTGGAGCCAGTGGAAATCCTTGACCGCAAGGAGAAGCAATTGAGGAACAAAATGATTCCTTTGATAAAGGTATTATGGAGAAGTCAGAAATTGAAGAAATCACCTAGGAACCGGAGGAAGAAATGTGAAAGAATTATCCACAATTATTTCAAGATACGCCAAGTTTCGTGGACGAAACTTCTTTATGGGGGGAAGAACTGTAACACCCTAATTTCTAATTAATCATAATTATTGGATTGTTTAGCCATGGTCCTAGTAAGGTGATACCTTTATACATATGGGTATTTAGGACTATACTTGCACATGCATGTATTATGTATAGAAGCTTCAAAAAAAAAAATTAAACATTTAACCATGGGAGTATACCCCAAGGAATACACCACTATTTCACCAACCATACCTAAATAATCCCTTTCTATTTTTTTTGTTAAAATATTATTAGCCTTGTTGTGTTGGAGAGATAAGAGGATGGTTGGGAAAGTGTGTGATGAGGTGGAGGATGAATAGAGCCTAGAAAGGAGATTTTGGTGAGGTGGCTTCTCACTTTTTTTGTAAATAAATATATATAATTAGGAAAGTTTTGACCTCTTGAGGAGAAAAAAAAGGGGGAAACTTTTCATCTTCTTCCTTCAGCCCTAAAAGAGAAAACTCCTCTCCCTAAATTCTGATCTTACCAAAATTACCTGAACCCATCCTCTTCCCTTCTTCAACTCAGCAGCCAGCCGGCAGGGGAGGCGGCACGCGCGACAACCCCGCGCGCACAGCCGCGCGCGAGGGGAAGAAGGGGAGGGTCCTCGCGTCGGTTCTCTTAGGGAGGGAGGAAGGGAACCCAGTTCTGATCCATTAGGGGGAAGATTAAGGGTCAAATCTGAGCTATTTAGGACTCAAATCACTGCCTGAAAAGGGGGATTTTTAGACTGAAATTTCAGGTATATATGGGAGCAAAACCCTAAATTTTCTTTCTTCAATTTTGATGATTAGGTACTAACATGTAACCTCTTTATGTTGATTACTAGGGGGTGTTATTCGGGAGTCCGACAAGTGAAGACTAAGTGAGGAGTTGTTGAAAAGGTGAGTAAACCTAACCTATTAGGGAAACCATTCATGAATTGGGATGATTAAGGAATTCCTAATTGTGTAAAGAAGGTTAAATCATGATAAAGTCGCTGTTTTTCTCTAATCATTATGATAAGTGAAATCTAAATGCATGTTACATAATTATTACATCTCCTAAATAAGTGATTGTTGGAATACATGCTTAAAGTTCATGCTTCGTATCGGTGACCCAGTAGATAATAAGCAGTTGATATGGATATCTAAGGGTGTGCATACTCCAACGGGGGGAAACCCCCTTTCACATAGGTATTGTTTGTGCATAATCGAGGAAAAGGGTAGCGTATATTTCCATATAAGACTTAGCGTTGTGCATTGTGATTGCCCCATGATGTAGTGAAGGTATTGAGTATGTATCTCCTTTCACTTGACATGTAGTGATTGTATGAATGGCTTGTGAATGTAATTTCTTACTTTTGTGAAGTGCATAATAACCTACTAACTACATTATGTATGTATGTATCTTTTGGAGGAAGGGGCCGGGTGGGAGCCGGTAGGAGGGGGAAGACAGAGATTTATTCCTTATATGTATATGTATCTTTTGAAGGAAGGGGCCAGGCGAGAGCCGGTAGGAGGAGGAAGACGGAGATTTATTCATTATATGTATGTATGTATATATGTGTGTGTATGCTAAATGGAGGAAGGGTCGGGCAGGAGCCGGTAGGAGGGGGAAGTCGGGGACTTAATAATATATGTTTACGTATATGCTAAATGGAGGAAGGGGCCGGGCGGGAGCCGGTAGGAGGGGGAAGACGGTGAATTGACTCTAGATTACATAACTATGCATAAATACTTTACCTAAGGCAAACTTTCAAACTTTGTCTCACTTTGGTAGTGTATGTTAAACCGAGGATGTCGTGACTTAATAAAGTGGTAAATTGGTTGGTGTAGATGTATACGTATACACATGTTTGCATGCACCTACATGTAAGTAATTCATTTTGAATTGGCATATGGAATGATAAAACTCATGGTAATTGAAACATCTAAATCATTAGTGATGGAGTCTAAGGTAAAGCAAGTGAAAGAAGAAGTTGCATCGCATATTAGTCTTAAATGTAAATACCTCTCCTAAAATGTATTGACTTATGAACGCCTTTACTAGTATATTCCTAGCATGGTTTACTCATTGAGCCGTCGAGCTTATTTTATTTTCTTCCACCTATTTCAGGTTTGGACAAAGGTAAAAGACCGGTTTAGCCCTATGGATTTAGCAGAAGGAGGAACGACATGCTATCCGCTTTAGTTTTCCTTTTTGCTAAGTTATCCTCGCTTGTATGCTTATTTGCTACCGTTCTAACTTTTGCATATGGAACACTTATTACATGTATCTTGTCTTAGGTGATACATTTTGATTTTGGGGAACTTAAGGTTATGTAATATTTTGGGAACCTAGACAAGAAGGTTCGTCTGGGTGACATGATGTATGGAATTGAAGCTGTTGATGTTATGAACCAAAAATTTTCCTGTGTAGGGCCATGATGTGGATGTACGCAAAAAGAAGTGTGAATTGTATGAAGCATATATTGCATCCATTGCTAAGTAAGCCGAGTAGGCTGAAATTGTTAATTGAGATAAGTAGGCCGTTGTGAGCCGAAAGTAATGTCTTGTATCATGAGAAAATGAAAATAATTAGGGGAGGTGCTGCCAAAATTTTGTGAAACATAAGGGGACTTAACATTCTCGAAATCATTGGCCAAATCATATGCTATCTATCTGGGACCGTTACACATTACATGAAGAAGGGATGACAAACCCTAACTCACATAAAACATAATATACAATGCATAAGTGGAGATGTGAAGCTGCTCCTACACACGTGTATCACATAAAGAAGAGATGTCAAGCTCCTCAATATAAGATACACTCAACATGAATCTATATATAGAAAAGATGTTAAGCTCCCCTTGCATATAGGCAATACAAATAAAAACATTTTTAATCATCACTATAAAGGCAAATTTTGATATACCACTTGTAAGTAAACAAAATTTTTAAGATATCACAAGATATTTGATACCAAATGAAATTAAAATTTTGATACCAAATGAAATTGAAACATTTGTAAATTGTGATACCAATGAAAGAAAATATTTTATATTTTAATACCAATTGAAATATATGGTAAATTTTAATACCAAATAAAAGGTAAAACATTTTTTGTATCAATTGTAATCGAAACCCAATTGAAATTGAAACATATTGATACCAATTAAAGTATATAGTAAATTTTGATATTAAATAAATGGTACAATATGAAGTATATTTTGATACCAAATTAAATACCAATTGAAAATAATGCATAAGCTCATTAAAAATACCAATTGAGATACCAATTGAAATTAAGATACAAGGCAAGCTTAGCGTAAACATAATTTATGCTTTAAACATGTAAGGCTATAGTAAATCAAGCACAATCAAATTATATATATGTATGAAAATGAAAATACCAATAGAAATTGATATTATTTGAAGATTTGAAGCATACATATATAAGAAAACATATGAGCATACAAATTAAATATCAATTATGATACCAATTGAAAACACAATGAGGATCAAGTGTATAGCTCATAAATAACCACCCTATTCATGCACATGATAAAAGATTTTCAATAAGGCATACATAACATGGTCGCCCATCCATCCGCCCTAATAGGGTAGAAGTTTTCAAAAATAAATTTGAAAATAGTTATAAATTGTGAAAATACTACCAAATGAAGAATAAATAACTAGTTAAAGTAATTTTAAAAAATTAGTTAAAAATCCTTCAAACATGAAAGCAAATTATATATATCTCATGAAGCATATCAATACACAAGAGTTGACACTCAAAATCTATAAGGCTCATAAAAGTGTTTATGGAACAAAGTCATGAATAAACAAAAATAATGTGAGTGTACAAGTATCATGTGAATAGCATTTTCATGAAAATAATTAACGAGACTCAAAACAAACATGAATTTCTTTTATCAAGAACATGTAAAATTTAAAATTTTAATTTTCATTTAAAAATAAACTTCAAGGTATATGTATGTTTTATCAAAACTAGAAATATGCATACATATCCCAAACATAAAAAGAGTCCATAAAAGTATTTGCATGAAGGCAAGTGACTCAAGGATACACATGTATATTTATTAGTTTTGAACAAAAATTACATATACATGAAGCAAAACATGCACAAGGATAGGCAAAATAAGTGTAAATGAGGAAATCATCAAAAATAGGTTATACATGTACATGTAATGAGTACAAATGGGCAATAAAGTACAAACATATAAGAATCAAATGTTGCTCACTACTTGTACAAGTATATACACATGTCTTGACAAAAACTACATCTAAACAAGTATTTACCACATGAAGCACAAAATAAAAAACATGCTAAAACATTTATGAAAGCATGTAAACTAAATGGAGTATAGAGATAGTTACCAAATCACATGACTACACTCTAAGTCTCCAAAACATGGTGGTCGTCCCACCAAACTTTCTTGATAGCGGTGCATCAATTTGTAGTGTTCGTTTGATCCCATGCATCCACCACCAAGGCACCAACCCTCTCGCGTCATGTGAGAGCCCACACCTACATCAAACACAAGAGGTGGAGATTTTGGTACCCATTTTCTTTTGGGTCCACGGGGGTTAGTCTTATTCGGAACCCAAACATTTTATTAGCAAAATTAATATAATTTATCTTATCGTAACAAAATTTTGCTAAATGGTCTTTGCGGCCGCAATGTGTACATTTGTACACTTTAGAATGCACATGTGAATGAGTGTGATCATGGTGAGCAAAATGTGCATATGTGTGTTGTGGGTGATGTGCATGAACATGTGGATCTTGTTTCTTTTGAAACAAGGTTTCCAATCGTTTATAGTTAAATGCACAATTGCTCAAAGTTGAGCTCAAACAATCTATTCTATTTTTCAAAAATTTTATCTCATTTTTATCAATGGTAGTAGCATGAAATGCATGATCAACAATCTTTTTCTTTTTAAGAACATTTTTCTTTTCTTTTGAAATAATTTTTCTTTTCAAAGAGTTGTTTTCTTTCAAAGCAATTTCTTTTTATTTTTCACTAAACTAATTTTATTTTTCAAAGAAGTATTTCCTTCACAAAGATCATTCAATGTAGAAGTCAAGAAAATATTATCCTTTTTCAACATCTCATTTTCTTTTGAAATGCATTCTAATTTATTTTGAAAAGAGTCATTTTCTTTTAACATGGAATCAAATTTATTTTTCAATTTCTTATTATCCTTTTTAAGCATGTCATATTTTTCTAGAAGTTGTTGACAAAAAGATTCAAGCTCATCATATGACATATCAACATCTTCTTTTAACTCGGATTCGGAGTTTACTTCAAGGGGGTTATCCCCTTGGACAATGTAGCATACGTTGGAAGCATTACTTTCATCATCCGAGTCACTCCCCGCATAGTATTTCTCTTGTTCGCTAAGGGAGACTAAAGTGTTCCAAACTATAAAAGCCGAATCAATGTTAGAAACCCTAGATAAATGTTCATCATTTAGGGTTGACTTTAAAGCATGAATAACTTTTGAGTTAGCCTCAATATACTTGCTATTACTAAAATATGAATTCTTAATGATAGCAAAATAAACATGAATACCTAGGCCTTTGAGGTATAATGACATCTTAACTTTCCAAGTTTGGATGTTAAGAATATCAAAAGTGGGAGGTGACATGAAATCTATGTGTGTGTACAAATATTGTGATTAGCTATAAATGAGGATCTTTAACTCAAGGTTGTTAGACCCAAATCAAGAGCACTTGGCTCTCATACGAATTGAAATCACCTAGAGGGGGTGAATAGGTGACTAGCTAATCTAATGGTGAATTAATGCTGAATTAAAACTATTTATGCAAACTAAAAATCTTAAGCTAAACACACCAAGTATAACATAAGAGTGTAGCCGGATTCCCCGTGAAGGGCTCTGAACTATCTCCTCAAGATTCCTCTAGATAAGAGTTGAGGTGCCGCTATGACTCTATTGGTTGAATACAAGTGTAAGCAAACAATCCCCAAGCATATAATCAATAGAGCACAAATATATCAAGCATATAAAGATTAAAGCAATTTAAGCATGTAAGATATAAACACAAGTGAGAGATAGAGAGAGCAATCACAAATACAGGAGATTTATTTTGAGGTTCGAGCACTCTTGCTCTACGTCCTCGCCTTCAACACTATGAAGGATTTTCACTATAAACCGATCCCACCGGATCACTCAGTGCCGCAACACCTACAACGAGTTCACACTAGAACTCCTTGGACTCACAAGTCCCTCTCTTATTCCCGCAAGAACTACACACCGCAAGCACACTAGCTTGCCGAGGCCGCACCTCTACACCGAGCTCCCACAAGAACTCGAAACACCGCGACTCGCAAGTCTGCCTCCTCAAAATAATGAAAGAACACTTTGGTGATCTAAACATTGTGATCACCTCAAACACTCTCATAACAAATATCCCTATAGGATGGATGTAGCAATGGATAGCTCAAGTATATGTGAGAAAAACTTAGATTGAATTGGTGGTGAAAAACTCAAGAAAAACTCTTTTCAAAACATTCTTGAAAATCTCTCCTTTTGATATGAAAATTTTGGCTCTTAAACAAGTAGAGATAAACACTAAAAGATGTATCAAAAATTAGCTTGAAAACTCACTTCAAATTTTGTATAAAACAGTCCATGGGAACCCCAATTTATAGGCATCCAAAAACTAGCCGTTGGGGTCCAAATCAGCAGCTGACGCTGCTGACGGTCGACCGCCCGGCGACTGCCAACGGTCAATTTTTTGACCGTTAGGAAGGTTGGTTACCGGCCGGTCGACCGCCAACTGGGCAATGGCCCAGCGGTCGACCGCCCACTGGGTAATGGCCCAGCGGTCGACCAGGCCATTTCCAGAGAGCAAAGGCTCTCTGGCGGTCAACCGTGCGGTCCACCGGCCCTGGCCGTACACGTTTTATGCACGTCGGTCGACTGCCCGGTCGATCGATCTCTGGCTCGGTCGACCGTGCGGTCGACCGGTAGAAGGCAAAAAACAGTATTTTTAGGGATTAAAAACTTGTTATTTTCCTTTAATAAAATCCCATAAATTTTCAAAAAATCTAAAAAATAAGTTCAGTAATATACTTTGATATACAAATGTACCACCCTGCTCCCCGGTGTACGTATCACCGTATCTGTACACGATACGACGTACAAATTTGATTTAACCTCTGTAGTATTTCGATTGACCTGATTTCAGTTTCAAAAATCATTTCCTAATATTGTAAATTTTTCAGGATTTTCTGGAATTTTTCTGGATTATTTTGGAAAATCTCCGTTGTCGGTGTCGACCGATACCGATAATCAGCCTTCCGATTTTTATTTCACAAATGGGGTAGAATTTTAAGAATCGGCTTTCACCGTGTGTCTTAGAATCGTAGTATCTACCATAGGGTATTTTTGGGGATTTTTCTGAAATTATCGAAAATCCGGTCAAACCGGTGTCGCCCGTATCGGCGAGACACTCCGGGATTTTTAATTTGCAAACCGGATCGCGTTTCTACAAACCATCTTCATCTTAGGTCTCAGGATAATATTTTCTATTTTCTGTAATTTTTGGGCACCGTTCGGAGCTAGTCGAATTTTAGGCCGAATTAAATAATCTTATTTTAAAATTTAAAAACCCCTTTTCTTTTCTTTTCTTTTCTTATCTTTCTTCTTCTCCATTCTTCCAGCGAACTCCCACCACCCTACTGTTCACCCCACCGACTCCCCCTCCTCTTAAATCTCTCTCTCTCTCTCCTCTATTCTCTCTCTCACACTCCCAAACTCTCTCTCTCTCCAAACCCTCTCTCTCTCTTCATCTCTCTTTCTCTCTCCCTCCATATCTCTCTCTCTCTCTCTCTCTCCCTAACTTCTCTTTCTCCCTCTCTCTGCTGCTGGCACCCAAAGAGGGGGAGGGGCCACCGCAGTCAGGCCAGGCGGCCGACGGCACTCCGGGGGCCGGCCAAGCGCCGGCCAGGCGCCGGCGGCGTGGGAGGCAGCCGGGTGTGGCGGCGCGGGTGGCGGGGAGTGGAGCCAGCCCACCTCTCCTCTCTCTCGCACGGTGGAGCTCCGGCCAGTGGCGCCGGAACAACGCCGGCGCCGGCGGGCGGCCGCGCAGGCGGGCGCGCGCGGCCGGCGGGGCTCGGGCGGCGGCCGCGCCCAGGCAGCGACCGCACTCGGGCGGCAGCAGCAGCCGCATGGCTGATGCTGCTGTTGCCAAATTGGGTGAAACCCAATAATGGGTTTGGGTACGGGTTCAAACCCAAACCCGACCCGTTTATACCAGGACCCGACCCGTTAAAGGTAAAATTGCATTTAAGCCCCTGTAAGATTTTTAATTACGTTTAGGCCCCTGAAAAATTACGAATAGCCCCTGGATAATTTCTGGTATTACATATTTAACCCTATTTTATTACTTTCAGTATTCGGGCGATAACAGGAGCATCCGGACTCCGATTCAGGCGATTCTGGATCCGTTGCGATCGTGAGAACGAGAGCTACAGTCCTATAGCTAGTTTGTGAGTGTTTTTATTTTATAAATTATCTTTTTAGTCTATTAATTGCACTTGATTGACTTCTTGATATAAAACATGATCCGGTATATCCTAATTGGTAAATAATATTAAAACACTGTAATAAACACGGTATTTAGTAAATGCCTGACTGATCTTGAGTATGTCCTGTTCCTGTACCACTGACACCCGGCCCACCATAGCCCCATAGGCTTGGACCCTATTATGTCATGCATCGTGACACAGTTACCTTACATACTGCTCTACAGGTACGCTAGGACACTACACCGTCATTATACACGAATGCGAGATACTGTTATTTCCTGCACTGCTATCATCCTTACATGGCTACCGTAGTTTAAGAGACGGACATGATATTATTTTATACACGGATCACTGTTAGGACATATACGAGTGATACACCGATATATTGCTACACATATAGGTTCCACTGATACACGGATATAACCATGCACGGACTACTGCATTTCATATTAGCATGATCATCATACACATTTATGTTATGTTTACATATTATGGTTACACATGCCTGTATGGTTTCTCTATTCTTGTCATATAGATCCCCGTTCATGCTACATGTATTATTGTTCTATTCTTGACATATGGATCCCCGTTCATGTTACATGTATTATTATTTCATGTTACTGTATTCATGTTATAGGATTGTTACCTGTTATTGATATGGATATTCCTGTTACTGGACATGAGAGCTGTTGATATGCGATATGTGGACTTCCACATCTATTAATTCTGTTATATTGTTCCCGTGATATTGTTCACGTTCTATTGTTCTCGATATATTGTTCCCGATTCACGTTATATTGTTCTAT
This sequence comes from Agave tequilana, assembly GCA_038442645.1. Taxonomy (NCBI): domain Eukaryota; kingdom Viridiplantae; phylum Streptophyta; class Magnoliopsida; order Asparagales; family Asparagaceae; genus Agave; species Agave tequilana. The sequence goes on along the minus strand of JAVJIF010002461.1, from coordinate 46,233 downwards.
GCTATCAACAGAGCTCTGGTCCAGTTATCATGTTACCCATATCATGTACTGTTAATTGTTCTTGTTACATTGGATACTTGACATAACAGATCATAATGATAACTGGGGTATGGGGGAGACTTGATGGTTGATTAGATCTTATCGGGTGATGTACTGGATCCATATTGTTTTCCCACTGCAGGGGACGGTAGGAGGGCTGCCTATCAATTGCTCCATGAGCTCTTGTTACTTGATTCATGCTCCCCTCTTAGCGGAGGGCCCTGGTCCTGGCAGCCAGGGGCTTGTTTAAGGCCGTGATCCCGGGTATGCACGGGATACATCCACCCGATAAGAACTCCTCGACCATGAGTTTCCAATTAACATAATAAAATAGTATACACAATAGTGGACGTCGGGAACACTTGTTATTTGGTCACTCTCTCGTTTGGATAATGGTACCCGTAGGCCATGTCCGGATGAGTTCGACTGGAGTGCGGGCTCCAGTATGAACTGCCAGTGGTATGGGACACTGGAAGAGATTGATTAAAATAACAAATGGTACTGATTGCTACTATTGTATAAATAACATGACTTGCCTGATATATACTTACTACTTGTTACTGTTCTTTTCCTGATACATGCTTACTACTTGTTACTGTTTCTTGCCTGATACATGTTTAGTTGTACTTGTTATTGTGCCTGATCATTTATCCGACATCATGTTACAAGTTTATTTGTTACTTTACCCGATACATGTTACACTTTCTGTAGTAGCATACTATTCATGCATATGTGCATATATTCTATTTTCTGTATACCTTGCATACATCATTACTGTCTATGCACCACACCGTATACTGGTAGGGTAGCATATGCACATCTGCATGTTCACTACTATCACATCACCACTAGCATGTACACCCGTCACCATTAGATAACATTATATATTATATAAACTGGATACGATTAGAGACATGACCCGATGAGTACATATTTTTATTTGTTTACTGCTTATTACTGTTACCACATCATATCTCATATCTTATTTATCATGCTTGGATTATTATAGTATATTCCTGCCTTCTTTATTTTACCACTCACTAGGTCGCTTTCTGACGACCCTGGGTTTGCATGCCCAGATTGGAGGTCCGAGTTACCATAGCTTCAGAGAGTGCCTTGGAATCACATGGGAGATTCTACATCAGGACTATTCATAGGTATTTTAGTGCTTTATTTCTGTTATCTTATTTATCCTTGTTTTCATATCTGTTATGATCGCTGACCTCTTTCTGCAGGTATTCTTGTACTGCTTTCATGCTGGACCTCATGTCTATATGGAGGTTATTTATTGTACTGAGGCTTAGCGTACGTACGTGAGGGTTTTCCGCCCTGCGTATGTACGTCGCCATAACGTCCCCGTACCTGCGGGATTGGGGCGTTACAACAAACATGTTTGAGTAAAAAATTAAAACATGTTACAAACATTTTGAACTATTTATGTGACTTAAAAATTTTGGCTTAAAACAAAATCTGTATTTTCCAAATTGATTTTTCAAAACTTCTCTAAATATAAAAACAAGATATTTTAAACACTTTTGAAGCTTAGTGTGTATGGATATGATCCACTACACATATATGATGAAATATCTATGTATTTGATGATAAGCACTAAAATTGTTTTGATAAAACACATGTATATTTTGAATTCCAAAACAAACCGGTATTTTTTTAGAACTAAAAATATTTTATAAAAACACATATAAATCTTGTGTGTGTATAAGATTCTTGAGCAATCCACCAACTAATCTATCCTTTATATTTTATCTAAAAATAAAATCTTACTAAAAACAAACTTAGACACAAGTCTTCTCTTGAAGGTCTTCTCTTGAAAGTCTTCTCCTTCTAGACTTAGTCCAAATCTTGATCCAATGAGTTACTCCTCTTGAGTACTTGATGTGGTCTTGATGCACAAGCTCTTGAATCAATACGTGCTATCTTCAAAACTTGACTTTAAATCCTTTGTTGAAGCTAAACACCAACTAAGATCTTGATCAAATATATGAGACTAATTTAAAACAAGATCATTAGTACTATAACAACATGAGTTAATCATTATCAAAACTAGAGTGATGGGCCTTTAGGCCAACACATATGTCATCTCAGGAGAACACCCTTGCAGCTCTAAGTCGGACCTTCGCGTTGTCGTGACCTAAAAATATCAATCTGTGGTGGGGTGAACTCAACAGCTCAGTGAATGAAATCATTCAAAATAGAGTTTGTATTATAATAACATTGTAAATCAAGTATAATGCAGTTGAACAATGTCCAGAATCAGTTTTAGTACTTTCCTACTTATGGTTGATACTACAACTTAATGAATCATAGATTCTTTCTATTATCCGTTACTTTCTATATGTATTCTTCTGGGTACACGTGACCAATATTTCATTAACATACAATCTCAATGATTTTGTAATACTTCACCTACTCATTAGTCTCTTATAATCACCTCTCCTGTTTTCAGTTTGTAACATGTTCGTATTTGATCTATATAGTCATGGTCACAACACTTCTTGGAAAGCCTAATCTTACTCATTGGATTAGTTACAGTCCAATATTGCACCTACCCCAATATACATATGACATCACACCCTACTCATGATAGTATCCAATTATAACTGGGTGTTCATACATGAAGAAATACGAGACACTCTGATTGGTCACTAATATTGCACATTTATTACCATATTCTCCCACTTATTATAGAATAAACTCTGCTTTCTCCTAATTAAATGTTTAATTTATTTGCAGGCCCATTCCTAAGGAGAGTGAAGAGAAATGAGCCCAAAAGCCCATCAAATTTTGAATTAAATCAGAATTAATTCGAACTCAGTGAATCAGGGCAAATCAGATCGGTTCAGATCGGTTGAAAATCAGTTAGAACGAATCCCTACAAATCGATTGGTTGAAGACAAGGATCAAAGGCCATTTCGTCAAAATCCCGGACTTAAACTGCAAATCCAGCTGAAGATAAAGACCAATCGAGAAACCGGGGAGCCCCACCAACTGGGTGTGGCCACCTGGCCACACCCTGGCCGCGAAAACGCGGCCAAAGCCGCATTTCCGCGGCTCTGTTAGAGAGTTAGGGGGAGCGTTTGCTCCCCCTATCTTCATACGCTCATATAGGTGGGTTTTTGCCTGTAAATACTGGGATTTTCAGAGCCTACAGGGGACGACCATGCAGAGATAGGAATTAGTCCAGTTTTTCACTCTTTGTAGTATAGGTTTTTGTTTTCTTTTTATGTAATTTTAATTTGTATGTAAGCTTAGGTTAGATTGAGATTCATGTAAGTAAGAGAGAGGCTTATGTTGAGAGTGACACCGATGTACCCTCCTCCTTTCTTCCATTGTTTCTGCAAGCAATAAAAGGTATTTTTTCATGATTCGTCTTTACTTTGTTTCCTTCTTCTTCTTTCTACTTTACCTCTTTTTGATTTTGATGAGCATGCAAGTGAATCAAGAAGTATCAGTATAACAATGTTGTGTGAGTGCCAACGATAATTCATGGTGATGTTCTCCTCCTCAAGACTCCGTATCATTTCATGCTTGTTCATCTTGATGATGTAATGCGAATGGGGACTGAGCTCGATCCTATGGATTATGCGTTGAACGCCTCCGAAGTAAGGTAGAACATGCAAAGGTTCCAGGTAAGTCATCAACCAAACTAGGTAAGTATTTCTTATCTTCTTTCTTTTCTTTTATTTCTGTAGTTTAAATCACCAACACCCACTTCTTTCATCACTCCTTTTCCATTTCTTTGTAAATAATCATTCTCCATTTTTCTCCACCTTCTCATTCTACCAATCGCTTTCTTTTTAACTCTAACCTAACTCGTTTTCTCTTTTCTTTTAAGAAACAAAGAAGAACCTTCGTTTTTCTTCACAAAGATTTCAATACAAACCTTGAACGTTTCTATCGCTAACCCTCCTTGTGGATCACGACCCGCATAGCCACTTGCTATTGCGGTAGAATCGAGCACTTGCACATCTCTATTTAAAGTTCTGAAATTCCGTATTTTTGTGCAGGTTCAAGCTCAATCACACTCACATCCATATACTGGATGTCACAACAATCTATTTACCCGATGTCATAGACAACTATATGCATACACTAGGTGCCATACATATTAATATCCTTAATTCGGATATCATAAATAATTATATCCATATACCGGATATCATAAACAATCATATTCGTATACCGGATATCATAACAATCATATGCATATACTAGGTGCCATACCTATTAACATCCATAATTCGGATATCATAAACAATCATATCCATATACCAGATATCATAAACATACATATGCATATACTAGGTGCCATAACTATTAACATTCATAATTCGGATATCATAAACAATCATATCCATATACCGGATATCATAAACATACATATGCATATAACTAGGTGTCATACCTATTAACATTCATAATTCGGATATCATAAACAATCATATCCATATACCAGATATCATAAACATATATTCAAGCATACTTCAATAAAATAATATCAATACTCCCCTTCGATCACCTCCAGTTGAACCCGGTCCCTTCCTCCGAAATAATAAATAACAACAATACTCCCCTTCGGTCACCTTCGATTAAACCCGGTCCCTTCCTCCAATACAATAAATAACAGCAATACTCCCCTTCGGTCATCTCAGGTTAAACCCGGTCCCTTCCTCTAATACAATAAATAACAACAATACTCCCCTTCGGTCACCTCCGGTTAAACCTGGTCCCTTCCTCCAATACAATACATGACATCATATACATACTATGCACATTTCTTATCACACAGGCATTCACGTACAAACCGACGTGTCACACAGTCAAGTTCATCCGATTTCATTTCTTAATTCGTTAGTTTCGAGGAATTCTTATCATATTTAAGAGGTATCAAACACACACATAATGCATTTAACTTAATGATCCCCAATATCGTACCGGTCATGTTCTGATTCGTAGTATCAGTATTCGTTTTTCCTAATCATAATACTTATTCACCTTTTATCATTTAGTTAACATCTGAGATCCATCATCATTTGTCTCTTTTACCCTCAGACAGTCTGCCTATTAGTTACAACTTGATTTAATTCAGAATTTTCTCATCGCTTCTGATACAAGTGATAGTTACACGACAATTCTGATATCAATGAATTATTACACTTTTGATATTATAAATATCCTTTACTTCAAGTAAGGACTAATTTTAGTACCTTGTTTAGTACAGCTCAAATTTACCCCAAGTTCCATCAATATCGGTGTTAACGCTACTGACTTCTATACATAATGTTTTGTTGTTGCTTACTTCTTTCTTCTAGTTCCAAACCACACAGTCAATTACTAACCAAATCATCCTCTGCGTTCGCATGTGAATCAAACCACACACATATATACATGCACACAAATACACATATCACTTACCAATACTGGATTACTAATCTCATTGACACGATGCTCAATATTTCGTCTGTATCACAACTTTCAATTATTAAGGTAATTATCTGACTCTTACCGGTTAGATATAATCGGTGTCACTATAAAGATGTGACTTCCAAGCCTAATAGAGGATTTCGATGTTCTGATAAAATTAATTATAAGGATACCCGAAAGTCTCCGGTGTATAGAGTGGGCATAACAAAATACTAGTTCAATACTATCAGTATTTATTTTGTTGATATCGAATTATCCGTCTCTAATCGATATACTTAATGTTAAGTTGTCAGATTTACTCAATACTGACTCTAACTGGTTTTCACTAGTTTAATTACTCACTTGATACTTATACACCATTATCGGTCACCCATTATCTGATAATCATCAGACTTGATCTTATTCAATGATTTTTTATTAGTAATTATTGATCGCTTAAAAAGTATAATATCTACTTACAAGTTCCAGCCCAAAGGTATTATTTTTCCACCTCTCATCAGGCTTAATAAATCTTAGTTATTTGTCCATCCAATTTGCTTTTAGTTGCTATCGATTAACAACTTAACCGATATGTATAAATAAGTAGGCCATCCGCTGACCTTTGATGCCTCAAGTGTGCAAGTTGATACACAAAATCACGTTATGAGCGTATATATCATGAAACACAACAGATACGAAAATAGTACTCATAAGATCAATACCCAACATACTACATAATATTTGAGTATCCCATGTACTTAGCTTAACAATAAGCTTTTGATATTCAATTTATTTATCAAGCATGTTCGGTAGTGTTAGGAATTCAGTTACTCTAATTCAATTCATTATCAATTGCCTTGATCAGTTCCATCATTATCGGTTCACATTCATAGTTGCTAATTTACCGAAATGTCCCGATCTCATTCGAGTTATCAATATTAACAAAACCTCAATAGTTTAATCAGTACGCTATTTCTATCATACTGCATCAATTTACATATCCCATTTAACAGAGTTTTCTATATCACGGGTACATCGAGTTAGTCAAAGATAATTTTCAATTTCATTAGCTTAGTTCAATTCTAATATCAACTTCGGATTCTGCTAATACCAGTAACAATATAACCGATTCTATAATTATCCAATCACGGTTGATGGGTCTCAAATGATCTTTTATCTTAACTGATTCCTAATTATCTCTTATTAATAAATAAACATTCATGATCTGTAAGCAATTCCCCGTTGTGACTGTTTAATCTACTCACCGGGTATACCGGTGTTAACCAAACTACCATCCGATTATTATTATCCATAACTATTACTTTCATAACAGATTGGACATCACTTGCATATAATATCAATCTTCATTTAACTATCATCATTATTATATTAATAGTCAATACACCTACAATCACAGTCTGTAATAGAATCGGAGGTAAACTTTACCTACTTAATGATTTTCAGGTTGAGTGACATCAATATTCATCACAGACGGGTAGATGGTATTAACCGAAATTTATACTTTACCATTTCTATCAGAATCCGATATTTAGGGGCCGTTTGTTTCGCGTAAAACTCCGTAATTCGTAAATGACTTACTATCCAGTTACAACTACGGCGTTTGTTTGGACCGTAATTCGTAAAAGACTTATGTAACTCAACTAACACTCACTTGTAACCCAGTTACCACTCACTTACAGCCCAGTTACAGTTAATTTTGTGGTCATACAAATTTGTAATATTTTTTTATATTAATATTAAATTTTTTTAATATTTAATTTTTTTAATATTTATTTGCAGTATTAAAACTTTTAAAATTACCAAATAGTTAATTTTGTGGTCAACTTTTTCACTTACGACTTATACATTACGACAACCAAACACCGTAAAGTACAATACACTTTCCCACTTTACAATTTTATATTACCAACCAAACACCGTAAAATTTACATACATGTAACTCATTTACAATTGTAAAAGACTTTACCAATTACAACTACGAATTACGGCCAGTTACGACAACCAAACAGACCCTTAATTGTTTGATTCTTAATCCTAGTAAATACTCGCAACATATATATGATGCTCAGAATTCCACAAACACATAACTTATGTGACATTTGTCTATGTGCAACCATTTTAATACTCTTACAGGCTCTTAATGGTCATGTTATATGAACTTTAAATAACAATTTTCAATTTGATATCATACCCGTATTATGTTCTCACACACATACACGTAACGTATCCGTGATTCATTATTCGGATACCCTATTTGGATTCCGGTTCTATGACACTCATTCACTATCACATAAATATCACAATCATCTTTTTAATGATGTAATCTCTTAGTTCAAGTGAATCAATATTATCAATAATATTCCAATAACAATTTTCTAAGTTGGGAAAAAACAGATTTGAGTTAGGACTTCCACTCACCAGGTATATCGATAAATTTTGAACACCCAATATCGTATACTGATATACAAGATATGTAGCTCTCATTTTCACGATCACAATGACTCAAGAATCGTCCGAATCCGACTTCGGATGGCCAAGATATCGTTCAAAAACCAAAACCAATATAAAAGGTTAGATACGTAATAACTGAAAATTTTCAGGGGGCTGTTTGTAAATTTTCAGGGTCCCAAATAATTATTCAATCTTATAGGGGCTAAAATGAAATTTATCTTATCGGGCTGGGTTCTTAACGGTCGGTCGGGTTTATTTTGAAACCCAAACCCAACCCAACCTTTCTCCTTCCTCTGCTCTGTGAAACAGCAGCAACAACAATCGTCGTTGCTGCCGCTCCCCATGCCGCCGCGTCTGCCGCCCCGACGTCTCGCCGCCGGCTGGGTCCCGAAGAGGAAGAGAACAAGAGAGTAGAGATAGAGAGAGATGGGGTGCGGGCTGGTGCTTCCCCCCCACTGCCGGCCCCGCGCCGGCCGGCCTACGGCGCCGCCGACGCTCGGCCGCTGGCGCCTGGCTGCCGGTCAGGCCGCCGGAAAGAGAGAGAAGAAGAGAGAGGAGAGAGAGATGAGAAAAAAATCTCATCATCTCCTTCCTTAAAAATATCTTACCCACTCTCACCTACTCTTCATACCTCCCCCCATACCCCAATAATCTTTATTTTATTTTATATTTTTATTCTTTGTCTTTTATTTTTCTTTCTTTCTTCATTTTTTCCCAACTTATTTAATACAATCAAAAATAGGTATGAATACCAATACCCGGTATTTATACGAGTATTTCGTGTAGTATATACATCCGTGCATTTTCATATATTTTTCTGTATTCCTCTATTCATAATAAATTTATAATTAATATCAAAAGAATATCAGGTAATATACCGATTACCGATCTTCTTATCAATATAATCCGAAAGAGTAGGAATATATCGAATAACCTAGATTTATAATATTCAAGTGTTACACCACTTATATTAATGTACAAACATACATAGTATCAATGTTTCCTTATATCAATTAATCTGATATGATTTATAAAAATTTAAATCCATTCCGTATTTTCATTAAATAATTATTGAGAATTATTTAACACAGGAACAAATAGTTTAATAATCATAAGAATTCACAAAAAAATATTTTTAATCCAATGAAAATATTTTAGCCCAGGGTTTATCAATCCGGGTGTTACATTCGGGCTCAGCCTTCAGGCTTAATCACTTTACGGTTTTATACTATAATCTTCGGACTTAAACCCTTTGGGTTTTCTAGCTTCGTTGGGAGCCTAACTACGTCGTATGTCTGCGAGCTGAGCTTAATTGCGTAGCCTCGTCAGACACGTCTTATCTATGCTCCCGCTTTGCTCAGGCTCTGGGTTTTACCAGTTATGTCATGTGCTGCGATCCGAGCTTAATTGCGTAGCTTTGTTAGGCACAGCTAAGCTATGCTCCTGCTTTACTTAATCAGACTTAACTTTCAGGTTCTACATAGTTCCGCCGGGAGGCGAGCTTAGCGCTCAGCGTTTTACAGCTAACTCGCCCAAGTGTAGCTTTGTTGCGTGCATAACAGGGCGTTCATATGTCCCTTTGCCGCGTGCGTTTAGTTTTGCCGCGAGCATGACTTCGTCGTGTGTTAGCAGAGCGTTCATAGCTGCTTCACTATGTGTGTTTAGCTTCATGTTAGTGCGGCTTCACCATGAGTGTTAGCTGGACGTTTATACGTTGCTTCGCCGCGAGCGATAATCTTGTCGAGCTCTTTAGCGTTTAGAATAGCACGCTAACTCCGCCAGGAGCCAAGCTCTATCGTGTATCCAGCGTAATGCCGACACGGCCTGGCTTCGCCTCAACTTGACCAGCCCCGCATGGATTATTAAATATTTAACTATTATTCTTTTTTTGATGGTTGTGAAGAGTTTGAAATCTTTACTTATACAACTTTTAAAAACTATATTATTTTTCGATATTCGTACTGATTTTCTATATTCGTACCATTTTCCTGTATTTTCTTATATGACAGTATAGCACTTACCATGTTGATCACCTTGACACTTGACACCTGCATGTTATCACCTAACACCTACTATGTTATAACTTGAACTCATGATTATCACATTACAGGAATTTAATAATTGATATCATGCACTCCTGTTACCCTTTACCCTGTACTCTTATTGCTCCTATACCATGCTCTTGCTTATTCCTGTATACTGATAATTGTAATAATCTGTAATAAAAAAGGCAACTCACACCTGATCAGGAGAAACTGATGAACTTCAATTGGCGATTGTGTTTACAGTGGCATTACGTATGTCGTGCAACTAAAACCTCAATTCTACCTGTAGGCCTCCAGGTGTTCCGCGGGGTGTGTTGGCACCCCGATTACCTTTCCTTCCTGAATGGGCATACAGTAAGACCCTTTCCCTCTTGCACCTCGCGGTAGGTTCCGTATCAGCAACGGAACATCTCGGGTCGTTGTTCGGGTATGAACTGGACCCATTGTAAACCTAATTTGTTGGTTTTCTCATCATTTTTTTATAACCAACCTCGACTTACTCATTTATGGATGTATGTGGGTTGGAACATATGTCAGAATACATACCTAGATATATGGACTGTTGAGTAATAAGAATAAAACAATAGGATTAGAGATATGATTTGTTTGTGTTTTATTGGTTTTATGTCGTTTTCTTAGTCTAGGGGACAACTCGGATTGTGAGAACTCAGGCTATAGTGACGTTAGATATGAGGTATATATATGAGAGTTTTCTTATTTAGATTATTCCTTTGACGTACTAATCTCATGAATTCGTAATCTGAGCTTGTACAACTGGTTTTGTCACGTTTGCTTTACTTGATACCTCGTTGTCTGCTTATGTGTACCTATACTCATGACACGCTTTTTGATACATGTTTTTTGATTCGGATTTATCAATACATGTATGCTTGATTGTGCACACCAATTAACATTTATTTTACCACTCGTTTGGTAGTTGTCTAACTGCCCTGGACCTGCATGTTCAAATACCGGAGCTTGGATCATGGACTTTTTTGTCATTGATCATAGTGGCGTAGCGGTAGCATGGTGGACCTGTCGTAGCTCTCTCCTTTCCCGCCTCTTTTTGACCAACTCTCGAGATTTCTTCTTGCTGCTCGTGAAAATCTTTGGTACTGTTCATCTGTGTATATTATATTTTGCGCCGATCACGTTCTATGATAACAGTACTTTTATTATTGGAATGTATATTATTATCGTGCTTTGGCACTCTGATTCTTACTTGTACTGATGCTCAGCATATATATATGAGGGTGTTTTTATCCTGTGTACAGGGGCGGAGCCAGGGGGAGGCACAGGGTGGCACGTGCCCCCCGGGCCCGCCAAAAAAATAAGCCGCCCCTATTATTAACTAGGGCACTGCGGCACAAAAAAAAAAAAATTTCCCTTAGATGCTCGGGCACTGCGGCACAAAAAAAAAAAAAAAAAATTTCCCTTAGATGAGAAGCCTAAAAGCCTCTCCTATTTTTTGCTCTCCTCACTCGTTCTCGCTTGAAAATTGAAATCCAGGTTCCAGTCTCACCGCTCGTTCTCGCTTAAAAATTGAAATCCAGGCTCCAGGGCTAGGGTTTCTGATCTCACTCGTGGCTTTTGCATTGGTGGAAGACTCGAAGTTCTTCCCCTAAATCCCCAAATCTCCAATTAAGGTAAAAATTTTCATTCTCTCAATTTGTTCTTTTTATGTTATTAGAAAACTGAGTATTTGCTTACTTTTGAGTTTCTGTCATGTGGAAATTCTGATAATTGCTGTAGTAAATACTCAAAATTTACGGGGTTTAGCTCAAGCTGACACGATAGGTATGAGTGAGTTCAGATCTGATGCGCTGTAGAGTCGAAGCGAGTTTTAAAAAAAAAATCATCAAAGAGATGTTGGGTTAATACGGTTAGGTGATGGCATTGGATTGATCTCTGTTGTGAGTGCAAATTTTTTTTAAAAAATTTCTTTCCATTTTCCAGGCTTCCAGCTTTGGAACTCCAAAGCTATTTTTTTTCTGATAGGACTCATATGAGGAACTTAGGAGAGAAATTAGGTACCTTTTAAGGGGTAAAAAAGAAGCTGAGAGGAGAGTTTCAAGGGTTCTTTAGTTATATTACACAAGAACAAAACTTGCTGGTAGGATGCAGGTAGATGGCTTGCCCTAATTTTCAAGCAGTGGGTATAAGATACTTTCAGATTCTAATGTCTCAAACACGGTGGCATCCATAACAATTTATGTCATCTAATTGTCACATTAATTTTTTTTTTGAATACTTTCAGTTTCAACTAATTGAATAGAATTTTCAATATGGTTAAAGAGCAAGTTGTATATTATTTTGCTGAAGAAGTGAACAAGTCAAAGCTTTAGTATAGTCGACTACTCTTTGATAATGTCTACGGAATTTTAAAACTGATGTTGCATTGCATACTTTATTTGCAGAGGGATCTCCTTTTAGGAGGCGGAGAAGAGTCTACCATTTATAGACACAGTTTACAGTAAGTACCATGCTTCTAATTGAAGTGTTTTTTATTTCTTGAAGTTATTGAATTGATTATCAATAGCAAATTTCATATTTTCATTATGCTTATGTTTGGATTATAAGATAACAACCATGAAATTGAGAACACATATGATATGTTTGTAGGAATGGACAAATTTCTTATAAGAAAATCAAAACCAAGTGAAAGTTCAAGTACGGGAGAAAGTCTTAATCAACTTGCGCCCAAGTGCCCAAACACTTCAACAATTGACAAAGAATCTGAACCTTCGTTAAAACAGAGACGCATTGAGACTAATTTAGAAGAACTTTCAGCGGATCCTGGATTAAGAAAAGTAATATATGATAAAGGCATTTCTCCTAAAGAGCAAGATAGGAAAAGAAGAGCATATTTACAGAAAGGTCCTTGTCAGCCTTGTATGGGTAAAGATGACTACCCTCAAACTTTATTTAACAATAAATACCGTCGATTCAATCCAAAATGGTTTGACATGTATCCGAATTGGTTAGAGTATAGTGTCAAAAAAGATGCAGCATTTTGTTTATGTTGCTATCTTTTCAAAGGTCAACATGAGCAATATGGTGGAGATGCATTTATTGTTGAAGGATTCAGAAACTGGGCTCATGCAACAGCGAAATTGAAAGCTCATGTTGGAGGCCCTAACAGTTCTCACAATCTAGCAGCGGAGAAGTGTGAGAACTTACTACGACAAGATCAACACATTGATAGTGTAATCTTAAAAACTTCACAACTTGCTCGAGTTCAATATCGGACTCGGTTGAATGCCTCGATCGATTCTATTCGGTATCTTTTGCGGCAAGGATTAGCTTTTCGTGGACATGATGAATCTTGCAATTCTAGAAACCGAGGTAATTTTTTAGAACTTTTGCAAGTTCTTGCAAAGAACTGTGAGGAGATAGAAAAAGTTGTTTTGCAAAATGCTCCAGAGAATCAGAAGATGACATCTCCTGATATTCAGAAGGATATTGTGTGTGCGGCTGCAACAGAGACCAGAAATGCTATTGTAAATGACATAAAGAATGAATATTTTGCCATTTTGGTTGATGAATCCCGAGATGTATCAACAAAGGAGCAGATGGCAGTTGTATTACGTTATGTGGATAAAAAAGGCCATGTGATTGAGCGTTTTCTGGAAATCTTACATGTTTATGACACTAGTGCCACAACCTTGAAGCAAGCAATTGATGCTATGTTTGCTACACATGGATTAAGCATCTCAAAATTACGAGGACAAGGCTATGATGGGGCAAGTAACATGAGGGGTCAATTCAATGGACTCAGAGCTCTTATCTTGAATGAAAACAAATCTGCCTTTTATGTTCATTGTTTTGCACATCAGCTTCAGTTGGCATTAGTAGCTGTTGCTAAAAATAATTCTAAGATTGATGTGGTGTTCACAGTTGTTGCAAATATTTGCAATATTGTTGGGGCTTCTGCCAAACGTCGTGACATTCTCCGGGAAGCACAAGCTAATGAGATTCTGAAAGGACTTGAAAGTGGTGAACTCAGTACTGGGAGAGGTTTGAACCAGGAAATGGGGCTTAAACGTGCTGGTGATACGCGTTGGAGCTCTCATTATTATGCAATGCTAAACTTGATTGTTTTATACACTCCTGTGATTGTAGCTCTTGAGAGTATAGAGAAAACATCATGCGCTGAAAAGAGAGGAGAAGCTGTGATGATTCTACAAATGATGCGAACTTTTGAGTTTGCATTTTCTATTCATTTGATGAAAATTGTGTTGGGGATCACCAATGAGTTATCTTTGGCGCTTCAAAGAAAAGATCAAGATATTGTGAACGCCATGGATCTTGTTACAATAACCAAACAACGATTTCAACAAATGAGAGATGATGGATGGGATTCTTTCCTTGAGCTTGTTTCTTCATTCTGTGTCAAACATGATATCGAGGTCCCTAACATGGATGATATGTTTATACCCACAGGGAGATCACGCCGCAATGCTCAGAACTTTACCAACATGTATCATTATCGGTGTGACTTATTTTATGCAGTTATAGATTTGCAGGTTCAAGAGCTAAACAATCGCTTTACTGAGGCGAACACTGAGTTACTTCTTTGTGTAGCATGCTTAAATCCTAGTAATTCTTTTGCTGCATTTAATAAGGAGAAGTTACTTCGTCTTGCTGAGTTTTATCCTAATGATTTCTCAACAACTGAGATCATGGCTCTTGATGATCAACTTGATACATTCATTCATGATATGCGATCAAAAAGTGAATTTCTGGAACTAAAAGGGATTGCAGGTCTTGCACTGAAGATGGTAGAGATGAAAAAAGATGTGGTATATCATTTTGTCTTTAAACTTGTGAAGTTTGCATTGATTTTACCTGTGGCAACTGCAAATGTTGAGAGAGTATTTTCTGCTATGAATATTGTGAAATCTAAACTGCGCAACCGCATGGGAGATCAGTGGACGAATGATTGTTTGGTAACATATATCGAATCTGATGTATTTGATACTATTAGTAATGATGTAATCATGGAACGGTTTCAAAATATGTCAAAGCGTCGAGGCAGTTTGTAAGGTATTATCGTTAGTTTATTTCACTTTTGTTTTAGGTGATTGGATTTTGTTTTCTTTAATATGTAAGGAGTTTGATTTGCAAGATGTACTTTTGGAGTTGGATGTGCAGTTTCATACTGTAACAATCACTTTTATGTAATAGAATATTGGTTGAGAGATTTCAAGTTTGAGACCCCTTCCTTTCTACTAGTATTTTAGAAAGAAAATCATTATTATTTAGTATTAAATATCCTTACAATTTTGATATTATTGCATGTTATTTTATGCCCCCCAACTTTGAAATCCTGGCTACGCCACTGCCTGTGTATATACGTCGCAGTAACATTTTTGTACCCGCGAGATCGAGGCATTACACCCGCCCTGCCCCACAACCTGGCCATCCCGCAGCCTTTTCTCCCTCTTCCTCTCCCTCTCCCTCTCCCTCTCCCACCGCCCTCGTCAATCTAACACAAATTTAATTTTGTGAATACTAAAATTGCAGATCTTACTTTATATACAACAAATAAAATCAATACGCATTCACTTTTGAGGCACAAGTGCAAATTTTCACGCAAGAATTATTTGATTAAGAGAGTAGTAGGAGACGTGCGCTAACAAGTGAGTGATAGTGATCATAATCAAGTCAGACCATAAATTTCTACAATTCAGATTGGACATTATGGTACTATTTCCTTGTTCCTTGGAAATAACTAATTTTTCACATTTAATAACAGATCTAGTCTACTTTAGAAACACAAAATTAACAAGCAAAACTATGAATTGAACTACTCATAAATTTAATTTCCTCTTTTGACAAAGAATGTACTTATAAAATTATTGCAAAATTATGGTTCCCTATAACTTAAGGGACATTTAAAGAACCACTCACATCAGTTCGCATTAGTACAATAGAATTCTAGAAGAATCTAAAATTCTTAATCATAAATCAGGATGAAAAAGAGTCATGAATGGCTATAATTAATGAAACGTGTAGCTTATTTAACAAGGGGTAAGATCAAGTTACACATAAATGTACAAGTCGCATGGCATTCATCAAAAGCAATGCATAACACTAGATGGATTATTTCCAGCATGCCTCAGATTGAACTAACTGAAACTGCTTACAGATGGGGATCGAATGTCAGCACAAATTGGCTATGCATAAGAACAGATTAATAAATTAAAGAGATGATTAAATCAAATGATCATATTAAAATTATGTTATTTAGAATAACAATCACATGAATCCATCACCCATGTTAGGATGAATCAGGATGTTTACTGGAGGATCATGCATTCTAACAAACAAATTATTTGATAATAAAAAAATATGGTTCATATTAAAATAGAAATCAAAATTCTTATTGAAAAACAAAAGATAAAATAAATGGATCATAGTTAATATTCAACTATATGAATGGTAACAATGGCACTATGCACAACATATTCTCTGAACTTTAACTGTATAGAAAAGAGACCAAAATAGCCATACTTTCTAAGTATTTATCCGGAAAGAAAATCTTTACTATCATAGCCGTAACCCTTTTGATTGAAATTCTAATGATGTACAAGAGAAGGCAAACAAACAACAAAATTTGCATTAGTCAACTAATCATCAAGAATAGTAATCCTCTCAGTAGTCAACTTATTAGCTGACTAACCCTCTCAGGAGTCGACTAATCCAAACTCAGTAATCGATTAATCTAGTTCAACATGGAGTTTGGCAATTTTGGGCTTGTTCATTGGTCGACTAATGAAAGTCATTAGTCGACTAACTTTGTCACCGAACCTGTATCAGAAAATCTGATTCTGTTTAGGAGTTTGTTTCAGGTCCAATTTGGATTCCAATTGTTTCATTTTTATTTCTTTATTTTTAGTTTCCTAATTAGATTGGACTACTACTTTTAAAGCCTATTTAAGGTTATCGTATTTTGCTTTAGAATCAAGTTTTAATCAATAAAATTAATTTTCTCTCTCCAATTGCTCGTGGATTCGAGTTGTTTATCTTCGCTCGCAGGTTCTAGTTTGTTTGCTAATGAATTTGAGTATTATCCTACCTGAAGATATCCTTTAGGTTCGTTGGCGCTAGAAAAAGCTCTAGCCGGCGTTGTTAGCTTCCTTATTTGTGTCAAATGGTATCAGAGTTTCGATAACTTTCTGGCAATGGTAGGAGACGACGATGGATTGCGAAGTCTTTTCACAAGAATGGGCACTGCTGAAAAAGAGATCGAACTCAAGAGATTGTTCCTCAAGATTGATGATCAAAGTTTAGCTGATGATACGTACCGAAGCAGACATGATCGTCATTCAATTTATTTCCACCATATCAACTACCACCACATCAACCTCCACCAAATCAACCGTGGTTACAAATTCTACCTCGACAACAACCTTTTCATTCTCAACTTTCACAGAGATCACAGCAACGTCATCCTATTGATGATTCTGTAGAAGAAAATATTGACTTCATCGACCAATATGCAAACAATAGTAGGAGAGGCAGATTTTCTAATTCTATCCGTGACAAAGGAGGAGGATACTCAAATCCTGACGAGTTTAGGATTCCTTCGTTTGATCAGAGTCTTGATATTGAGTCCTTTTTTATTTGGATTGATGAAGTTGATAAGCAGTTTGACATGGCGTCTATTCCTATAGAGAATCATATCAAGTTTGTGTCTCACAAACTTAAAAGAAAAGCAGCGACATGATGAATCAACTGCAAAACGTCTGTATGCAACAAGGCAAACTACCTATAAGAACTTAGAGGCGAATAAAATGACTTTTACAAAGTAAATTTTTCACTCCAGATTATCATCAAATTTTATTCAAACATTTGAGATTTGCTCTCAAGAAAATAGAACTGTTACTGCATATACCAAAGAGTTCTATTGGCTTTCTTCTCGTTATGGATTAGCTATGACTAAAGAACAACTAGCGATAAAGTACAAAAGTGGGCTCGTATATTCAATTAAAAAACACAAGCTTTTACACAATGTATTCTCCCTTGATGAAGCCCATAACCTTCATTTGAAGGCAGAAGAGATGGTAATTCAGCCCCCACATTTCATGAGATCTTATCGGTCGAACAAGACAACGGAGTAGCATCAACAACCACCAATTAAAGAGTAGTCAATCAAGAGAGATTCATTATCGGCTGACATGCCTACAACCAACAATCAAATGAGTGACCAAAGTATTCAAACTGATGTTACTTTCATTCAGAAACCTCAAGTGTCTGTCAGTAAAGTAATATCCCTCGATGATAACAATTTGGTTATGAAGCCTATTTCAAAGTCTACAAAAGAAGAGAAGCCTAAGTCCATATCCATATGCAATCGAGGCGAGTTTTTGATGGAATCAAAAGAAATAAATCAAAGCCTTGCTTTATTAGTTAAGGAAAAAATTACTCCACCTGCTAAAATTCACGAGAGGTGAAACTATTATTGGAAGAGTTCAAAAGAGTTGTGCACGATAAGCTTCCGAAAGGATTACCATCCATGAGAGATATGTTGTATCACAATGATCTTATCTCGAAAGCAAGTTTACTTAATTTCCACACTGCCAATGCATTCCAAAGAAAGTGAAATTCTAAAGGAGAAGATTGAAGAGTTGAAACAAAAAAGACACAATAAAGATAGCATAAATAAAGCAATTGGACTTCCTCGCACACAAAAGGGAGTAGATTTTAAGGAAAATCTAATAAGAAGTACAATGCAACAACTGACAAGAAGAGGCGAGAAGAAGCAGATATGATAAAGGTGTTTGTAATATCCCCTAACTAATAATATTGTATTTCTACTTTTATTAATTTTATTTAGATTACTTATTATTATTGATAATTTATTTTATACATGTGTACAATACATGTACATACATATTAAGTGTATATGTTTTTTATTTACATTTATACCAGTATATGTATGTATTATATTTTGTACATTATTATTTACATTACTATTATGATTATTATGTTATGGTTGGTATTATTCCTAATTGATCTTCTTTCTAACCCATAATCTAATTATCTAATAAACTATAACCCATCTAATTCATACCCATAATAAAATATAATATAAAATAAAGAAAGAAACAAAAATATATATAGTAATAATATATATATATATATATATATATATATATATATATATATATATATATATATATATATATATATATATATATATAGTGTGTGTGTGTGTGCTTAAATTGTTTATGTCAAGTTTCAAACTCATATCCTTTTTACCAAATCAAAATACCTAAACAATAATGCCACATTGGCGTGTGGTTAGGTAGGAGATCTGAATTATTTAAACAAACCTAAAGCCAAATTTAAGTTTCAAATTTCAATTGAAAATCTCATGAGATTTTTATGGATCTTTATCTTAACTACCTATCTCTTCTGTTGAAATCTACGTACCTAAGAATCTTATCACCTTATATTAACGTAATTCTCTCATGTTTCTATTAAAAAAAAAGAGAGAGAGAGAGACGACAGACAAAAAGAGACCCAAATCCAACATTCTTATTCCTCCCTCCATCTCTCCTTGGAATCGATTGTGACGGAGGAACGTGTCTGAGTCATGGAGATTGAGGAGCAGGCTAAGGGAATCAATCCAAGTAAGTAAAAATTTAATTTTTATGAATTAAAATATTTAATTGAAATATCATAATTTAAAATTCTATTTTTTTAGAAACCTAAATCTCCCCTAAGATCTAAAATTTATATGAATTAGAATTTAATAACATATCATAATTTAAAATCTCTTCTTTTATGAAACTAAAAGATGTATCCAATAATATAATTAAAAAAAATTGGGTAATGTAACAATACATTAATAGGAATTTTTAGAAGATACATACACACACACATATGTATAAATATAAATGTATATATAGGAAGAAAAAAGGGGGGAAGAGCCAAACTGCTCTAGGCCAGCCGCTGCACAGACCCAGGCCGGGTGTGTGCAGCCGGGTCTGCACCCGAGCCGGGTGCAGATCCACTCCCGGTATGACCAGGCCCAGGCCTGGGTTGCCACTGTGTTCTGGTCCAAAACAAAAAAAAAAAAGAAAGAAAGAAAAAAAAGGATCTGGCCGCCATTGGGCCTAGTCCAAAAAAAAAAAAAAGAAAACGAGCCTGGCTTAATGGGCCAGGCCAATGGCGGTGGCCGAGGCCGCCACTGGCCCAGGCCACAGAAAGAGAAAAAAAAAAAGAACAAAAAGGAGAAACCATTGGGGTGGGCCTCGTTTTTGGGCCAGGCCAGAGAGCAGAAAAGAAAAAAAATAATAATATATAGATATGTATATTTTCTGAAGCTCAATTTTAAAAAGCCCAGTTTCAGTCCAGCCCAAGTATAATAGGTTTTAATCCATTATAACCCGACTCAATTACAAAACATACCCGTTAAGTTATTGAAAAATAATTCTTTTGGCTAGATAAAAATTTGAAAAAAATAAGTAAATATAGGAATAAATATCTAGATAACCCTTAGAACCTACTGAAAAATTTTGGGATTATTTGCAGCTCATATGAGTTTGAACCACTTTCTTCTAAGTTAAAACCGGCTATTCTAAATTTCAGACCCATTAAGAAATTTTCATATTTTTAACCATTTAAATCCCAAAATAAATCTGTAAATAAAATCTGAATAATCTCATGAACTCTATACTTCATTATGCAACCTTGATTAAAGATCTGGATTATCCATATTTAATTTAAAATACTGAATAAATAGGTTATCTCATGTAAAATTCGATATATATAAAATTCGATAAATTCAAATTCGAATGTATTTAATGTAGATTTTTCAAATTGGAAATTGGACATATAATAAGCCCAGGTGAGTGTTCCTTGTTTTCTCATTGAGTATTTCACGTGAGTTTTTAATCCTATCTATTTCAATAAATATTATTTTACATTTAAATAATTGTTCAAACTCAATTATGTTTCATGCCTATTAGTTACTAGTCCACGTCTACATGAATTAAATACAAAATAAATTGTCTTGTGAATATTTTTATATCTCTTTTAATAAATCTTGCATAATATTCTTGATCCTAGACATCATGATACCCCTTGAAAAACTTGACTGACTATATTTGACATCTACCTGAAAACAATACTGTGCATGTTACTGAAAGTTACTGGGAAAATATTGTCAGACCGTAACACATGTATTGTTTCATTATTCTACCGTTTACACAGTAATATTGTCCTCATTGTTATTGTTACTTCATTGATATTGTTACTGTCACCATATCGTCCCAGTAATTGAAATATAACATGAATATTGATTGTTATAAAATAATAATGTAAATCGACAACTTACACTGGGATTGAAAAAATTGATAGAGGATACAACGTTTGTATTTTAGGTGGACTTAGGATACAGGTTGTGCAGCCGAGATAATGTTCCACTGTAGGGTTTCGGCGGATGACTGATATCCCATATTGTTCATATTGTTATTGTTATTGACATATTATTATTGTCATTGACTACCTAACGGTAAGACCTGGTTCAGCACCAGGTGATTGGGCCATGGTTCCGGGTATGTACGGAACCCACCAAAGCATGGACAACGTCTCCAACCGATCAATTTCAATAAATTTAGGATATCGATTGACACGTGTGATAGGCGTAGTATGGGATGCGTCTATTACAGGTGGCAGTTGGTGTTCGCTGACATAATTAAAATGTTGTTTTGTGACTAACCGTAATCACCTGACTGTACATATATATAACTATGATAGACATATGATTGTATACATGACCGGATTGTATACCAGACTAGTGACATATGCTAGGTTACACATCTTGACATAAGTGGTTTCTTTTTATCATGATACTAGTTATATATCATTCATAACTTTGTTCTTGATATTGATCATTCTTTTATCTTTTATTTCAGCTATCATGTTTCATCATTTATTATGCACGAACACCTTTTCCTTACACACACACTCATTAGGTCGCTTCTGACGACCCTGGGTTCGCACGTCCAAGACTTTGGACATCTTCTTATATTGTTCAGGTGTTCGTGTGATCGTACGGTTCGCGAGGAGTTGGAGTTTTCTCTCTTTTGGTTCTGGTATTCTCATCTCTTATGTCTCCCTGTTATTTCTTGATTCTCAATATATGTGTGTGTGTGTGTGTGTGTGTGTGTGTGTGTGTGTGTGTGTATATATAATATATATATATATCAAATTCAGTCTTTATTTCAGTTCTTTATTTATCTGATGTCATGCATGGATACTTATGTGTAATATTACAGTGATCGTTGATTTATTATGGTTTAGATTTATAACTTGTTCAGGTTACTTTAGCTTTAGCGTGTATACGGGGAATATTTTTCTCGCTTATTTACGTCGCCGACTCTCATCGCGACTCCGTTTTCACGTATTTTAGGAAGTGGGACGCGACAGTGTATTTGAGAAGGGAAATAATCTCAGCTTAAAGAGTCCCTATCGAGCAACTATATCCACATTGAAATTCGAGGATGAGTTCTTTTGAAGCGTGAGGGACCGATATAGGAGAGCAAGGAAACAAACAGTAGAATTTTGCATTAGTCGACTAATCATCAAGAATAGTCGACTAACCCTTTCAGTAGTTGACTAATCCAATCTCAGTAGTCGAATAATCTGATTCAATAGAGAGTAGGTAATTTTTGAGTTTGTTCATTAATCGACTAATGAAAGCAACTGTTTACTAACTTTGTCACCGACCTCTGTGTCAGAAATCTGATTCTGTTTAGGAGTTTATTTTCGGGTCCAATTTGGATTCCAAATTATTTTATTTTTGTTTCTTTATTTTTAGTTTCTTAGTTAGATTAGACTACTACTTTTAAAGCCTATTTAAGGCTATTGTATATTTATTTTAGAATCAAGTTTAATCAATAAAATTGAGTTTTTCTCTCCAGTTTCTCGTGAATCCAAGTTGTTTATCTTTGCTCGTGGATTCAAGTTGTTTTGCTCATGAATTCGAGTATTATCTCATAGAAAATATCCTTAGAGTTCGTTGGCACCAGAACGAGATATAACCAGCGTGATTCGCTCCTTGTCTGCATCATCTATTTTGTTTGTGACCTACGTTTGTGTCACGTCAAATCTAAATCTTTTCATCCATTTACAAACTATTAGCAAATATTGGAATTTGAAATCTAGCCATACATCTATATCATTATCTCAAAAAATAAAGTCAAAAAAAACATTTATTAAAATTATTCGATAGAGAAATACTTATCTTTCTTTTTCATCATACCCAAAAAATTTGTTTCATTCATTTCTCTTTCTTATCAAAAAAGAAATGAAACAAAAAAGGAACCAACTTGCGAAATTCTAGCCATAACATTTATATTACAATCCTATAAAAAAAAACTTTAAATAAAAAAAGAAGAACATTTATCATGAATCCATATTTCAAAAAGAAAATTGAAATAAAAGAAACAACATCTAGTTAGAAAGATAAAATATGACAAATATACTAATCTTAAAAAGAAGATAAAATGTTTCTTTCCTCCCCATCCAATATAAAATAGAAATTTAGAACAAAAAGCCATAAAAAGGTACAAGAAGAAACTATTAACAAAATTTATTTCCTCACTACTTCTATGTTTGTTACATGTGCATAGCATATGTTGTGACGCCCCGATCCCGCGGGTATGGAGACGTCACTGCGACGTATAAACGCAGGTCGGAAATACCCTCACTTATATACACTAAGTACCAGTACAAGAAAGAATCAGAGTGCGGAAGCACAGTGGTAATATACGTTCCAACAGAAAAGTACAAGTACATAGTTATCACAGAGAGTGATACAATATTACAGAAATATTACATCACCATAAAATACAAAAGTACATTATACGAAGAGATATACATAATAAAAGCTAAGAGGTGCTCACGAGCAGCAAGAGAGGCCTTGAGAGTCAATCAGGAAAAGAGCTGAGAGGAAGAGCTATGGTGATGTCCAAGCTTCTGCTGTGCTCTGATCGCCACGGAAGGATCCGCTGCGCACTCTGATCAGTTACAGTAAGACTACCATGGTCCGGTCTCTAGGATCTGGACATAAGGATCCAGGGTTGTCAGATGCAACCAGCGAGTATGTATGATAAAGCCAAGTGGCGTGCATATCAGGCACACGTGTACCGGAAAGGTGTTCGTGAATATAAGCACATATGAACATGAAATGAGACAACAAGTAAAATAACTATAGGAAAAACAGTTATACAAGTCCATATTATCGATCTGTGAGATTAGTACGTCGAAGAAATAATCCAAATAAGGAAACCCTCATATATATATATATATACACACACACTACACCTCACGTTACTGTAATCTGAGTTTATATAAACTGAATTTGCCTTCATAATAACAGAATAATGAAACAGTATGGAAACCCAAAAATAAGTAGCCAAGTAATCCAATAAAGTAGCACAGATATTGTAAGTGATAAGCAAGATAATATATTGTATCACAGGTCTCCCAAGTATGGATCAAGTGTATAGCTAGTCAGATATCAAGAGCATGTTATTATTATATTAAAGACTTATCTGATTTGTATGCATCGGTTTTTGTCCCATTTCACATACCTCAGCATACAGACCGGAGAGTAAGTTATTGGAAACTGATGGAGATCGATGAACCATACTTAGAATGAGTCCCGTACATGCCCGGACAACGATCAAGGAGTATTCGGTACTAAGCCAAAACGTACTGCTAGGTACCGGGACTTATTGTACGCTCGAACAGGAATAGGATGTCACCGCTCCCACAGGAATAGGCCCAGGGGTTTATGGCACAACCGGGAAGCAGAGGAGTAGGGGTGCCAATACACCCACGAAAACACCTGGTAGCCTCTAGGTCGAATCTAAGTATGTGGCCGCGCGACACTTTAGACCATCATAAATATGAAGACTATATCGGTACTCATCAGTTTTTCTCATCCGGTGTAAGTTGTTCAATTATTATAGATTGTCCAGTGATAGTTGTTGGCCCAAAGGCCTTCCACTCTAGTTTTGATGATGATTAACTCATGTAGTTATGTGTACTAATAATCTTGTGATTTTAGTTTCAGATTATTAATCAAGATATTAGTTGGTGATTAGCTTCAACAAGATGATTTGGAAGCTTTCACATGTTGATTCAAGAGCCCGAGCGTCAAAGATCATATATAGCAATTGCTCGGTGGATCAAGGAGTTTTGGATCGAGTCGGCTTGGAGATTGCGCTCTACAAGAAGACATCGGTACCATAGTTTAGTTTTGATTTTTAGATCCAAATTTGTAAAGATTAGAATAGTATGATAATGCTCAAGTTCACAACACACACGTTTCATGTTTTGAATATTGGTTTTTCGGTTTTTCCGTTTTTGGTTTAACCGATCTTGGTTTTCATGAATAGATAGATCAAAACAAGTTTACATGGTTTAATGTATATATGATTTGTTCTATATACATGCATACTTTAATTTCCTAGACAAACTTAGTTTTGACTCACTTATTCATGTGTTTTATGTTTTGGTATTTTTGACAAAACATATTTTGGAATTAATGACAAAAACTATGATATATATATAATATATATATATATATTATATATATATATATATATATATGTTTCATGTATATTGGATTTCTATCCATATGCATCATGCTTCAAAGTATTTAAATATCATGTTTTTGTATTTGGAAGAGTTTTGGACAAAACGTATTTTCTATTCAAAATTTAAGTTTTAGAAAATACAGTTTTTGATTTTGGTAAAAATGATAAGACACAAAAATAGTCCATATTGATTGATATTTGAGCTAAACTTTTTACCACATGTTTATATATCAATGCAAAATGATAAAACTATTTTTGGTAATTTTAGAAGTATTAAAAGAATTTTTAAACATGTTTCTAACTAGTTTTCTGTCCAGGCTTCACCAGTCGACTAGTCTTTGACCAAGTCGCGGTCGACCGACGTGCACAGATTTGTGCACGTTTGGCAGACTTGGACGGTCGACCGTGCGGGTCGACGGGTCAGAGAGCAGAGCTCTCTGTTTGTTTGGGTCGACCGGGCTCGCGGTCGACCGGCAGCTGGCAACGGGCAAAATTTGACCGTTGGACGGTCGACCGGCTGGTCGACCGGCAGGGTTATTTTGACAAAATCTGCTGCCAATGGCTAGTTCCAGATTTGCCTATAAATACCCATTGGAAAGAGTTTTTCTCTAAGATTTTTTGTGCGAATTTTTCCTTACTCTCTGGTGTTTTCACAGCAATCAAAAGAAATTTTTGGATTCAAATTGAACAATCTATTTGGTGTTTTTGCTAGGGTTTGGAAAATCAAAGAAAAGGGTTTTTGGGAAAAAGAGTTTTGATTCATCTTCTATATCTTGGTTTCAGTTTTTCCCAAGAATTTTTCTTTGTGATTTTGATTTCCATCCCATTGGTTTTCTCCACACTTGAGCTAAATCTACTATCTCTTCTATAGGATCTTTGTGTGAGAGAAAGAAATTGTTTGTGGTTGTTGTTTAGACCACCAAGTTAAAAACCCAATCTTTGTTTGGCTTTGTGCCTTGGGTTGTATCCCTCAAGTTGTGAGGTGATCCTTGTGTTTGCTTTGTGCTAATCCCTCAAGTTGTGAGGTGATTGTTTTGTTGGATTGGAGCTTGCCTCAAGGAGGAGGTTGTGGTTGTAAAGAGAGGAGTTGGGTACTCCTTATGAGAGTTCTTTGTGAACTTGCTAGTGGATTAGAAATCCTTCGTGTGTCGAAGGCGGGGATGTAGAGATGGGTGCTCGAACCTCGAAACATATCTTGTTGTTTGCGCTTGATCCATTGACTCTCTCTCTATCTCTCTCTTTACTTTGTGTCTTGCAAATATTCATATTGTGCATTCATAATTGCTTGGCTTGGTTGTGTGTGCATCATTTGTTGATTGCACTTGAGTGTATTGCATTTAGTTTTTAAATTTCGCATTGAGTTGACTAGATTAGCATAATCACCTATTCACCCCCCCTCTAGGTGATCTTTCAATAGTGTCCACAAGGTATTCACAGTAATCTTATATTCATGGTTATCCAATTATGGGGATCAACAAGAGTATAATATAAGGAGTTTCCTTATTACAGGGGTTGAGTAGTACAAGAGTTCAGGAACACGGGAGTTCAGGAGTACTAGATGTCTGGTAACAATATAATAATCATGCCAAGTCCCCGTAAAATTGATAATCATGAACATGCAATGTAATACATAGTATCAGATGTCACAATATCAGGTCAAATGTACTAGTGCCATGTGAAAGCATGTCAAGTGAGTGATAGCATGTCAATTATCAAGTGTCATATATCAGGTGTCAGGTATCAAGTGTCACGTATAACATGTTAAGTACCGGTGTCAGATATCAAGTGTCAGGGATCAGGTGTCAAGTATAACATATCAGTGTTAGATAATTAATATATCAGTATCAGGCGAGTTGAATACAGAATTACAACATCATTTATCAGGTAATCATCTGGTCATGTAATATGATACAGGAGATAGTATAGTTAAACATTTCAAACTCTTCACAACCATGTCTATAACAATAATAATTTAATGTATTAATTAGCTATGCGAAGCCGAGCGATGCGGGAGCGTATTTAGGCATACCATGCAAGTATAATACCAGTTCAACAAATTATAATAACGGCCGATAGGTATTCATAAAACATATTAATTTTAGAAAATCACTCGCATATCATATATCAACTCGTATAATGATGTATCATGCATCGAAAGCAAGAGTAGCAATTGTTAGGCATGTAACGGTAGTAACAAGACATCCGCATATCAATATATCATGCAATAAACGCTAAAGTAGCAGTTACTAAATATGAATTGATGATATCAAAGCACTTAAAGTTATATCAAGCCCTAAAATAGAGTTAGTAAGGCATGAAGCAACATAAGGAAAATACTCGCCTAAAATCACTGAAAAATACCGTAAAATCTCGGAACACCATGTACACACTACTAATCCATATAAAATATAGATAATTTATATATATACATATATATTAGAGAGAGAATGAGAGAGAAGTGAGAGAGAGAGGATTAGTTAGGGGGAGAGAGGGCTACAAGAGAGAGGATTAGTCAGGGGAGAGAGAGAGTTGTAGGAGAGAGAGAGAAGGGGGATTTATGTTTGGAGATGAAAGGGGTAATTAGGGAATTAAAGAGAGGGTGAAAGTGGAAAGGAAGAAAAAAAAAGAAAGAAGAAAAGAAATAAAGAAAGGAAAGAAGGAAAAGAAAGAAAACAAAGAAGAATGGAGGGGAGAGGGGGTTGGTTGGCGGATCTGGCCGCCGCCGCCTAGGCGGCGGCGCGGCTTAGGCCCGGGGGGGGAAGGGGTGTGTGGTGGAGGAGGTGTTGCTACTGTTATTATTGAAGGTGATGGTGGTGGT
Organism: Agave tequilana; assembly: GCA_038442645.1. Classification (NCBI taxonomy): domain Eukaryota; kingdom Viridiplantae; phylum Streptophyta; class Magnoliopsida; order Asparagales; family Asparagaceae; genus Agave; species Agave tequilana. The sequence goes on along the minus strand of JAVJIF010002461.1, from coordinate 17,815 downwards.
GGTGGTTGATGGTAGTGGTGTTGGTTGAAGATGGTGGTATTGGGAGTTAGAGGAGGAGGAGGAGATGGTGATTGGGGGTTAGAAGTGGAGGAGGAGGTGGATTGATGGTGAATTAAAGAAGAAGAAGGAAATGATGGTAATAGGTTTTGTTAAAATTGAAATGGTGGTGGTTGATATTTGGTGGAAGGAAGTGAGAGATGGGGTTTTGTGGGTGGAGATGGCCGGATCTAGGGGCTGCAGCGGTGGTGTTGGTGTTGGCCGACGATCAAGGAGAGAGAGGAGGAACTCGGTGGAAAAGAGAGGGAGATGGAGAGAATGGGAAGAAAAGAAAGAAAGAAATGGAAAAATAAATAGAAGGAGAGGGAGAAGGAGAGGGAGGGGGAGGGAAAGTGTAATATCCCTAATCTAAACTACTGTATTTTTCTTTTTTCTAAAGTATTTATTTATTTATTTTTTTTACTGGTGATATTATTATTATTTATTAGCTTGGGTTACAGTACAAATTATTTTAAGATAGTAAATGGTAATTTGGTTTTATATATGTAATACCAATATTTCCTATCAATATTTTTAAATCACATATTACTATTGATTGATTGACATTATTGGTAGTGGATATTTCTATTATCATTTCATTATTAATTATTTCTATTATTGTTAGTGGTGTCATTATTATTATTAGTAGTGTTGTTATTATTCTTATTGTTATTATTTTATTCTTATGTTTGTTATTAGTAGTAGTATCTTTTCCATCTCCCTTTGATTCTTGACTCTTACCCTTATCTTGATCCATGCCTATTATATCTCATAACCCATTAGCATTTACACAAACCCAACTCATTATCTTTTCTATACCCATTAGTCAAGTCCATTAGCCCATCCTACCATGTCACACTTATTCTTCTTCATTCTTTTTATTTTTGCCTTGGTCTAACCCAAGCCTAAAGTTCATGCCCAAACCCGTCTATTTATTTTCATCCTTTTTCTTTCAATTTCTCAAGCCCAACTACTCATTTCATGTAAGCCCATTCTTCTCTTTCTTATTCCTTTCTTTTTCCTTTTCCTTTCATTTATTTTCCTAAAGTCCATACCCATTAGCCCGTTAGCCCATAACCCATGACCCTTTATCTTTACCCATTATCTCAATCCAACCCAATACCCACATTATAAAACCCGCAACCCATTACTCTTCAAATTCTAATCCTAACTAACTCCTAAGAATCTTCCTATATCCAAATCATAATCCTAACAACCAAATCCAAATCAAATCCTATATCCTACAAATCCTAACTACTTGATCTAAATCCCAACAAAATCCCCAAACTAATCCTATCTCTTAATCAAATTCTAACCCTAATCTCCTTTCATAGCCGCCAACACCCTCGTTCAGGCCGCAAACCCCCCAGCCTTGGCCGGATCCCCTCCACGGCAACAGCCTACGGCCAACACCACCAGCATAACCGCCTCCTCCCCCTTGCAGACCAGGCCGCCCGCACCCCCATCCAGCTGCCGCGCCCTTCCGGCAGACCCCCAGGCTGTCCCTTGCCTCCAGCCACGGCTTCTCCAGCAGCTTCTCCCCTTCCCTTGCTGCGCTCCACAGCCGGACAGCAGCCCAGCAGCCGTGCAAGCCCTATTCTGCGGAGCCAGACCAGCAGCACTGCAGCCAGCCCATGGCGCCTCCTCTCCGCTGGCGTGCACCCCTGGCAGCCCTGCTCCTTGCCGCAGTTCTGCACCAGCGCAACCAGCAGGGCGCAGCAGCCCATGTTGGCCGGATCCCCTCTCTCCGGCGATCTCGACGAGCCTTCGACCTCTCCGGCGAACCTGCACAAGGCCGGGCCTCTTCCCTTGCTATGAGTGTCTCCCTTTCCCCTCCTTATTCATTTATCAGAATATATTTGTTCTCATTAATTGCAATCATGATTAATTATGTGTGTTTACATTAATTGCAATCACGATTTATTTATGGGAGTGTTTCTACTCTACCTCTTTGTGTAATACAAATGTGTGAATTTATCCTTCCCTGTTTACAATCTTTGAATGCATAGGAATATGAATAGGCGTGTGTATTTAATTAAGTTGGAACCCTATGTTTATCATATGGGTGTTTGGATTATCATTGCAGATATTTCATGATGTAGCATGAGTGCATTTGAGAGAATGTAGAGATTGGGAGTATGTGTGATAGTGTAATTCAGTAGCAGGTTATAGGACCATTAGTCGACTTGCCCATGGTGTTAGTCGACTAATATACTTATTAGTCGACTAACTATAGCTCATAGTCGACTAGGCTTCCTTTTAGAATAGTGTTGGACTTTCTGTTTGTCGACTGTAATCAACCTTAGTCGACTACCCCTCTCCTATAGTCGACCAGTAACCCTTCCCTAGTCGACTTGCCTTTTCTTGTAGTCGACTAATAGCATGACTTAGTCGACTTATCATAACTATAGTCGACTAATTGGATGTCCTGGAAGTTGGGTACTCTCTGTTGCTGACCTATATTCCCTGTTAGTCGACTAGTCTTCCTAGTTAGTCGACTTGCCCCTTGTATAGTCGACTTATTACACCTACTAGTCGACTTGCTTATCTCCCTTAGTCGACTTGCTTATCTCCCTTAGTCGACTAACCTTAGCCTGACTACTGTTTTTAGCTTCTTATTGGATGGAGACTTTACCTTGAGTTATGTTATTGACTATAGATAGATGACTATGATTCCGAGGAATAGATATTGGTTGTATTTGACTTGGCTTGATAGATCTTAGAAACTTGTATCCGATATGTTGCTGTGTTTGGGATCATATGTTTGACTGTGATAGAAGTAAGGGTTTGAGACGACTTTGAGAATATTAGTTGCTTCATAATGTTACCTGGATTATTTTATTCATGACAGTTGGTTATTGTTCACCCTGGATATCTTGATTCACTTGGGGAACTTGACTGACTATATTTTTGTATCTACCTGATACTATCTTGTCCGCGCTACTTAATTGCTGGGAAAATATTATTACACGGTAACAACACCCGCATGTTATACTTGTTACATATTCCTGTTATACTGGTACCCTGTTCATTGATATTTTATATTCCTGTTATACCGGTATCCTGTTCCTTGATATTTTATACTCCTGTTATACCGGTATCCTGACTTTCACATGTTGATATTGTTACCGTGACTACCACCGAGTTATCCCAGTGATTTAAGTAGCGTGCATATTAAATAATCTTGATAAACTAAAACATGATAACGAACTACTTACACTGGGACTGGGGAGATTGATGGATGAGACATCGTCCGTATTTTGGGTGGACCTAGGATTTAGGTTGCGCAGCCGAAAGAGGGTTCCACTGCAGGGTTCCCGTGGGGTGACTGACACCCCGTCCTGTTCCTGTTATACATGTTATACATGTACCTGTTCTTGTTTACATGTTCCTGACTACCTTGCGGTAGGTCCTGGTTCAGCGCCAGGAGTCTCGGCCGTGGTCCCGGGTATGCACGGGACCCACCTAAAGCATGGACAATGTCTCCAACCGATCAGTTTCAATAACTGAGGACATCGATTGGCATGTGTGGTGGGCGTAGTATGGGATGCGTCTATTACATGTGACAATTAGTATTCGCTGACATAATTAATAATAAACTGTTGATGTATTGTGACTGACTGTAATCACCTGATTGTATATCTATATATATCATTATGATAGACACATGATTGTAACCAGGACCAGATTATGTACTAGGTTAGCGATATTGTTAGGATATACACCTAGACATCTGTTATTTGTTACAGTTGTTTTACTTGTCTTGTACCTATACTCTTATTCTTGCTATTGTTATTCAGTTGCTTATGTATCATGTTATTTGATTATCGTATATCTGCAGTTATTCTTGTTATTGCTTTATGCACCTTGTTTATATGCACGAGCTCTCCCCTTTACACACACACTCACTAGGTCGCTTTCTGACGACCCTGGATTTGCACGTCCAGATATTGGATGTTTGTTCTTTTTGTGCAGATGTACGATGAGACTGTACGACTTGCGAGGAACCAGACTCTCTCTCTTTTGATTATGGTATTCTTTCCTTTCTTTATTCCTACTATTATTCTTTGATTCCTGTATGTCACCCTTGGCTTCTATTCTGTTCCTTATTTCATTCCAGATCATGTGTAGTCTTTATATGTATTATTGCAGTGACCCTTGATTATTATGGTTTAGATTTATAGCTTGTTCAGGTTACTTTAGGCTTAGCGCGTATACGTGAGGTATTTTCCTTGCGTATATGCGTCGCCGACTCGTATCGCGTCTCCGCTCTAGCGTATTTTGGGAAGCGGGGAGTGACAGAAAGGGAGAGTATGGTTGAGATGGGGGATGGGCTGCTGCTATAGCTGATGGTGCTGCTGGTCGGCAGGGCATGGGGGGCATGGTAAGGGGAGAAAGAAAGAAAAAAAAGAAAAGAAGAAAAAGAAAGAGAAGAAAAGAAAGGAAAAGGAAAAATAAAGAAAGGAAAAGAAATAAGGAAAAATAACGAATAAATTTATTTATAAATAATTAAATTAATAGGATAACCTGGGAGTATTAAGTAGAGGAGTGGAGAAGGAAAAAGTAAGAAAAGAAAAGAAAATAATATTATTATTATTTAAATAGGGTAAAATTTGACTGTTTCAAAAACGTTCTAAAAAATTATCAATAATAGAAAATATTATTTTAAGATGCCTGGTGAAATCAGATTTGAGAAATTATATCTGATTTTCAAATTAAAAATCCTGAAATTTTCCGGCGATACCGGTGGACCCCAAAATCGGTGAAATTTTGATAAATTTAGAAAGATCTAAAAAAAATGTATTTAGATAGAAAATGAGATTCTAAGAAGTAATGTGAAAGACGTTTTTAAAAATTCAACTCTATTTGGAAACTAAAAATTTAGGAATCGGTCAGCGATACCGATTGACACCGGTTTTGAATATTTTGCAGAATAATTTTGAAAAATTTCAGAAAATTATGAAAAATCTAAAATATTGAAAAATGGTGTTTGAAACTGAAATCGATCAGATCGAACTATTAGAAAGGTCAAATCAAACAATACGCTGGTATCGGGTTCCTAGTCAAGGTCAGGGCTGACTCTAAGACTGAGAATCCAGATCTGATACCAAATAACATAAGCAATCACAACCCAAAAATAAATACTGGAAGAAAATTGAAATAATACGGTCAAAAAAATCAGGATATGTATATGAGTACGTATCCCGGGAACGGGGTGCTATACATGCCCAAAATCTTAGTTGATTTAACGTGCAGTCTATTAGCAAATGGTCAGGACAAGAATTTTAGTTGGGCAAAATAAAATGCAGGTAATGAATGGAATTCTCTGCATAATATTGTTAGCAACTTGGTAATAAATTGTGTATGGATGTGCCATAATCAATGGACTGATTGTGACCGTTTGGCTAATATCCAATCATCTTTGGCAACTAAAACATTTTGTTTTAGTGACTCAGGGCGTGTTTGTTTCGCCGCAAAACGCCACAAAACGCAAGTCGTAAAACTTTTTTCCATTTCCGTTGTTTGTTTCGCTGAAAAACAAGTTGCAAAATGCAACTCTTCTTTTCCCACTTGCAGTTGTTACAGTTAAATTTGTGGTCATGTAAATCTCACTTTTACACTCATATTTTCTCACTTGCAGTTGCTACAGTTAATTTTGTGGTCATGTAACTCTCACTTGTAATACACTTACAGTTCAAAATAGTTACTTGATAATCAATATATAATTTAATATTATTAAATATTTAATATTTTAAATAGTGTTCAATTTCTTATTTAATTATTTTATATTTTTAATCTTTAATTTTTTAAATATTGTTTTAATATTTAATATTTACTATTTTAATTTAATATTTTTATTTAATATTTTATTTAATACTTTATTATTTTATTAATGCTTGTTCCATTTTTTATTATTTTATTTAGAGTTAATATTTTATTAATATAACAATATTAAACTTTACTATATATTTAATTATTTATTTTTTAATATAAAAATTACTTTATTAATATCATAATATATTTTATTATTATATTAATATTTTATTATGTTAATATTGTAATAATAATTCAGTATAATAATACTATAATGATAATTTATTATTAAATTATACTTATATTTTAATTTGTTAATTTTATATTTCCATAATATTACAATAATATTATAATAAAATTTATATTATAATAATTTTTAAGTATTTTTAATATTATAATATTATAACTATATTTTATTATTTTTTGTAAGATTTTTTAATATTATATTTTATTAGTATTCTTAAAATTTTATTAATGTTCTTTAGATTTTCTTAAAATTTTATATTATTTATTTAGTTAATATTTTAGTAATATTTTACTATTTATACTAATATTTTATTAATATTATTGTTATAAATAAAATATTAAGATTATTAATTTTTTATCTCAAATTTATTAATACAATTTAATTTAATAGTATTTATAATATTTAAATCACTGCTACAGTTAATTTTGTGGTCAACTTTTCCACTTACACTTTTACATTACCATCAAAACACCGTAAAACACAATATATTTTACCATTTACACATTCACTTTATCAACCAAACACCGTAAAACAGAATATACTTTTCCATTTACACTTCACTTTATCAACCAAACACCGTAAAACACAATATATTTTCTCTGCTACAGTTCACTTTTTCCATTCTCATTTTACGACTTACGACTTGCGATGTTTTGCAACGAAACAAACAGGCCCTCAATATCTAAACCAGCCAAAACAAGCCACATGGAAAGTAACAGTAACAGAGAGAAAATAAATTGATTCTCATGTAGCGAATAACAACAATGATTTAGCAAGGTAGAAGTAATTTGATTCAATTTCACATGATAGATCAATTATTAAAGTAATGGAATAACATAAATTTCAAGTAGATATGCCTTTTAGATGGTTGGACAATATTATCCAAAATTAAAGTAATCAAATAACTCATAAAAAGTAAATTGAAAAGATGTTACCTGTCTTAGGGAAGAAGCATGTTCGCTGTACTAAAATGCACATTGCCGCCTCATATGATCAATCAAGCAGACGTGCCATTTAATGGAACTATTCTTTTCTACCGCTGTTTATTGTATGCACGATCACAAGGGAAAATGGCAAACTGTAAGATATGCTCAGAATAAAAATAGTAGAGGATTTTGTGTGTGTGTGTGTGAGAGAGAGAGAGAATTTTTTTCCCATAAATTTTTAATTCATGGCTTCTTTATTTAATGTTAGTATAGGATATAAATAGTTTAGAAGCATAGCAAACAACTCCTAACCATAATACATACTAACCCGCCATGGCAACTAATCACACTAATAGAGAGGAGGTTAATGATCAAGTCAAGATTAGTTATTTATGAATTTTAACCTTTTTTTATTTTAAATAAAATTTTCAACAATATTGTTATGTTTGTTACGTTAATGAAATTTCAAAATATGTGATAATTCTATCCAATGTTAGAAAGAAACATCAAGAAGGTTTGTAATGGCTCCGGGGTAAGCATTTTATTTGATTGAAATTGAATAGACTGTAAAATGATCATAAACAAGGGCTGAAGTTAGGGGTGCGAAAGGGCCGACCCAGCCCGCCAACCCACATGGACGTGGCTTGGGCCCGCCCCTTTCTATGAGGCGTGCCCAAGTGGGTAGGTCACGGCCCACGACATGGGTGGGCCGTGACGCATCCGGGCCTGGGTTGAACCCGTGTCGCGCCCTAGTCTGTTCTGAGCCCAAGCCGAGCCCGAGCCAGGCGGGGCCAGCCCGATAGCCATCGGGGTTTTGGAGTGAGGTAATTTGTATTTTTTGCAAAATAACCCAGCAATTGGGGGTATTGTAAAGTTTTTATTGATTTTAATTTTTTTAAAATTATACTTAAAATTTATTTTTGAATTTTTAATAATCTTTTTTAAATGACTGTGCTTAACCAACTCGGGCCCGGAACCGAGTCCCCCAAAAGGACAACGGGTCTGGGCCAATCCAGACCGCCCGTTAAATTGTGATGGGTTCAGGTTGGGCCCAACGGATTCTGGAACGGGCCGGGCCAAACACGGCCTGTTTCGCACTCCTGGCTGAAGCAGTAGTATCCACCTACTTAAACTGCAGCTAAAGGGGAAAGAAAAAGAAAAATTAAAAAAAAAATAAAAAAATCTGGTTGATGGCCGTTACTCTCCTCTCACTTCCTTCCTCATCTCTCCTCACCGTCACCAGCCCTCGCTATTCTCACCATCCTTGTCCTCCTCCTTTATTTTTGTGCAATTACGGAAGTAACCATCATCGTCGTCTTCAACAGCTCAAAGCTGCCTCCGGCGGCACGAGCGTCGCCGCTCCAATCGCAGAGACCAGCGGAGAGCTGAAGAAGATATACGACAGCTGCAATCTCTGGAAATGGAGGGGCTTCGCTGTAAATTACCTCGTCAAGGGAGCTGGTCCTCCCTTCTCCTCGTTCATGGGTTTGGCGCCTCCGTCGCCCACTGGAGAAGGTAAAATTCGCAAAAATATCGGATTTTGTTGATGGGGTTTTCTTCCCACTATCTCATTTGTTAGGGTTTCTAGTGATCCCCTTTGGGTAACATTAATTTTTTTCAAACTTTGGGGTTCAGTACTAGAAGTTGGAATTGTTGGCAAGTAGTTGTAGCAAAAGTTATTAAGCATGGAAAAAAGTAGGCATAAAGGAAAGAATTTGGGAATATAAGAGGTTTTAATTTGAGAAGAAATTGAACACTTTGATGCTTAGGAGGTGGTTACATAATGCTTGAAAAAATCTAATTTGTGAATTCTAGCATTAGCATTTGATGTAAATACGAGCTGCCAATAGATACTGAATAAGAAGTAGAGCAATGGTTTGATTAATATTAATTTTTACAATTTTATTGTGATACAGAAAGGTGAAGATGTAGTCTGGTTTGCATTTTAGTAATTGAAGAGAGTATTGAAACAAACCTTAACCTTATTGCCAAATGAAGGAGGAGTCATAAAATGTAAAAGAACGAAATATAAAAGGAGAAAAATGCTTATTTAGCGCAAATCAGCCTAGGAAGAGACTTTGTTCGTTAGCGAAGTGAAGGAAACCTCAAACTCCTCAGAGTCAGAAGCAAATTTAAATGGTTTGGGCAAAATAATGAATGGTTCAACTTCATAAACCACCTCCAGTGTATTTAATTGCTAAAAGTCTGGATTACCCCCAGCAATAAGGTGAGGTCGTATGATCTCAACTTCCCCAAGATTGTTCTAGGATTTGCTAGCGAATGTTGAGGACTGGATGCAAGCTAGCTTTGAAACCAACTTCCGTCAGGAATTCCTTTCAGTGTAGTGGTAGGTTAGCCTTCAACTTCTATTCTGGTTTGTAGTTTTTGTGTGCGTCATCCGATTCCCTCAGCTGTTATTTTGTCACACATCCAGGCTGGGCATCAATCAGTGTGTATCAGTTTCTTCAAGAGTGTCCAGAAGATACTGGCTTAGTATAGTTAACTAAGTTTTTCAATAAAAATTATAAATACTAAGAAAGTTCCAGATGAATAAAGGATTAACACTTTGATACCTATATATAAAATAAACAGAGAGATTCTTGTGACCATAAATGAGTGGAAGAAATGCCTATTTATGTACGTCAATTTTGTTCTATGCATAGGAGGTCAATTGTAAAAGCTATTTATGTACTATGATGATTGATGAATTGACACCGAGAAAAGAAAAAAAGATCTGCGTATGTTTTAATTTGATTTAGAAAAGCTTATGATAGGCTGTATGATGGAGCAAAACCTAGGATGAGAAAACAATTGGAGTGGAGATAGAGCAATTACTTATCATTATAGGCTTAGCATATATTTAGCACATCTATCAGGTGCAGGGGGTTTTAGAGTTATATGTCTTAGCATATATTTAGCCGTCCACATGACTTGACTTGATCACTGCATGCATGCCTGTTTCTTATTTTTTCTAAAAAAATAAACAAATAAAAGTTTCAGATATGTCAATTCTATTGGGTGCGTGATGGCGGTGCGTGCACACACGTTTGTATGCGTTTGCACGTGTCTGTAGGCAGATGCTGTTTGTGTCTGCATGTGTGTCAGTGTGTTTATGACGCGAATGGTATTCATTTCTACCATGTAGGACATTATCTTTCATAGCCTGCTCCGTATTTGTCTTCAACCCTCTCCTACAATCTAATTTTTTTCAAACGTCATGCTTGATCTCTTGATTATTAGGTTTTAATCCCTAAGGTATTCTTCTTCACTGCGGAATTGGTATTGGATTCAGAAGCGAAGGATTCTTCTGTTTCCACCATTAATTTAATGGAAAAACTTACAAATTTATTTGTTGGCTTCAGAAATACCGTAGTTCTGACTTGGTAGAAAAGCTTACAAAATTTATTTGTTGGCTTCAGAAATATTGGACTTCTGTCAGAAAGCTACACCGTCTATGCTATTGATCTGCTTGGCTTTGGTGCTTCAGAGAAGCCGGAAGGCTTCTCTTACACAATGGAATTGTGGTCTCAGGTGTGTTATCGACTTCTTACTTTTTATTTGCTTCTGAGGTAGGATGCAATTTTCAATGGCACCCCTACTGAACGACTGTGGCTTATTTTAACAGTTAATTTTGGATTTCTTGGATGAAGTCATAAAGAAGCCAACTGTTCTGGTTGGTAACTCGGTCGGAAGCCTTGCTTGTGTAATTGCTGCTTCAGGTCAGTTATCTGTCAGCTATGGTTTAAGTTGCTTCGTTCAGCTTAAGATCGATCTTTGAAACCTATTCTACTTAACAAGCCTTTAGCTACCAACATTGGTTTGGATTTACTGTATACTTATCATGGTACATTCTGTCACACTTTTGTAGTGCCTTGTAATTGGCCAGGGACATGGCATCTACCATATTAAATTGTGTTGAGAATCGAGGAACCCAAACAACAGGGGATTGCTGCAACACCAGAGACTAGTCGCCAATTGTACGAACAAACAAACAAAGGGAAGAAAGGAAGAACACAGATTTAATGAGGTTCGGCAAGAGATCTTATTAATCAATCAATTACAATTCATGGGGACAATACCCCTCCATATATAGCCAGAGAATCCCTGAAGAAAAAGAAACCAACAGATCTAAATCGGATCAGAAATAAAATCAGAAACGATAAGAAATTGCCCAGACCTGACATGTGGTCGAACGGGCAGTCGACCGCACTTTGTGCAGTGTCGAAACCGCGCTCTGGGCAGAGTCAGTTTGTCCACTCTGCCTGATTGATCGTGGGTGACCTGGCCTGCTATTGCTGAGTGATTCCTCTGGGCGATCGACCGCGACCCACCTTTCTTCTCGTGCATGGCCGGTCGATCGACCGACCCTCTGCCTTCGGCTGCGTCTGATCTTCTATCGTGCACCGTTGAACTTGATATTACATTATCTTTTTCGATGAGTTTAAAAAACTCTACTAATAAGATTTACACTCTCTCCTCATAATTCCCCACTTTGATGAAGATTTCTCAAATTTGAACCGAACACAACATAACATCATGTCGACTTCAAAGGACTGCACCAATGTGATTGCCTATGTACCATACCCAATGGGATCAAATCATCCGTAGTTCATCTAAACGAGCTCCACCGAGCTTAAGCAACTAAAACCGAATCTGCAGCAACGAACCCAATTGGTTGAGTCATATGAAACTCTTTACCAATACCGTATTGGAGAACGACCTTCAATTTGAGTTTGTCTAGGTCACTAATTCGAGATTCACGCTTCTTCACTCACTTTTAGATTCAACTTAGTTCTTTTTGCTGCAACCAAATCAGCATATTCAATATTCACTGCGGCTACATGATCTCCACCCGGTATCACATCTGGTGAGATCCCAACTGATACTGAAACAATTAGAGATGGTGGAGTAATATCAACCTTCACTCGTTGTGATACATCCTTGGTCTTCAACCTCTCCTCCTGCTGAGAGATGGTCGACTTCAACAATGAAGTCTCATTAAACGTGACATGCTTACTTAACGTAATCTTCTTGTTTTCAGGGTCCCATAACTTGTAATCTTTTATATTTCTCTTGACTCTCAAAAACACAATTTTTTGCTCGCGGATTTAACTTGCCATCTTTGGCACTAAAGTAAGTCGGACATTAAAAAACCCGCAGCAAATCATAGTCCTGAGCAGCTCCAACCGACCAAATATCTAACGGAGTTTTACCTCCTATCGCAGTCGACGACATTTTATTTATGAGATGGCTAGCATATTCCAAAGCCTCAATCCAGAAAGACTTGTCCAATTATGCATTAGACAACAAACAACGAACTTTTCCAGTAAGGAACAATTCATCTCCGTAGCCATTCCATGTTTACCAATTTTGAAGTGAATACCAATCTCATTGTTCCGTCCAAATTGTAGGAATTGATCCTTATACTCCCCAATGTTATCAATTTGGAGCATCTTAATCTTTCTACTAGTATGTTTCTCCATTATATTTTTTCACGTTACCAACATATTTAGGACTTCAAATTTTTGTTTCATAGGGCATACCCAACATCGCATAGATACATCATCAATAAACGAGACAAAGTATCGATAGCTCCAAGTGATGCAATCTTGGTTGGACCCTAAATCTTCACGTGAATACCATCAAGATCTTCTGAACGGTAAGTTGATGTGCCAAATTTTACCTTGTCCAGAATATCATGTCCATCAATTTTTAATTTGCAAGTAGATGATTTTTCAATAATTTTTCTTTGCAAATACTTCCAAAGAGTTCAAACTAACTTGTCCGAGCCTCATCTGTCATAACCTAGTAGTGTCATCTTCTAGATATTCTGAAACTGCCAATTTTTTTGTTACTACACTACTCTTCATGTAGTACAAGCTATTGCGTCGAATGCCTTTCAGAACTACGAATGAGCCACTGGACATCTTGAGAATGCTTTCTCCAAGAGTCCCTCTTAGGCTGTGTGCTTCTAAAGCTTCAACTGAAATCAAATTCTTCTGCAACTGAGATACATACCTCAGATCTTTCAGCTCTCTTATTATCTCATCTAACAACTTGATACAAACTATATCTATTTCTTCAATCTGACATGTGTGTCCGTTACTGAACAACACCAAGACTCAATCTAGTTTTTCAAAACTAACAAACCACTCGTGTTTGGGACTAACATGATAGGTAGCACCCGTATCCAAAATTCACTTAGATTTCTCTGAACAACAACCAATAGGGGTGATAAAAAGTGAATAATCAGATGAGTCAGAATCATTACCATGCATATGTGCGAAGTTAGCCTCTGATTTGGACTTTTCTTTTTCAGTTTGATTTTTGGACAATCAATCTTCCAGTGTCCTTCTCTACAGAAAGCACACTGGTTTTCTTCAAATCTTCACGATTGTCAGCTTTGGACTTTTTAAACTCTTTCTTGCCCTCCGATGATTGAAACCTATCTCTCTTGCAGTCATCGCCTCTGCTGTCGTGCTACTAAAAGAAGACTGCTTGTTCTTTCTCCTTACTTCGTAATTCTCAAGAGCAACGACACAACACTATAGTTAAGTGATTGTTTACTATTGATCAAAGTTAGGATGAAGGTTTCATACTCTTCATTAGAAAGAGAATTTAAAAGAATCAATGACTTATTCTCTGCTTCGATCGTCACATCCACATTAATTAGGTCTGCAAGAAACTTTGTGTAGTTATTTATGTGATCATCAATGGTGATTTCTCTCTTCAACTGGAAGCGGTAAAGTCTCCTCTTTAAATGTAATCGAGTCTCGATGCTCTTCGTCAGATACTTCTTTTCAAGGATCTCCAAAATCTTTCTTGCAGAAGTCTCATACAACACATGATACTTGATGTCTTGTGTCAAACAAGACCTGATGACGCCACACGCCATCCGATTCATCTTGTCCCAATCTTTTCAGAAATCCTCTAACTTTTCTTCCAGACGTAGAGGCTCTTCAAGATTTGATGCCATCAAGGCATCCATCACCTTACACCTCCATATTCTGAAATTGTTCATGCCGTTAAACTTCATGACATCATTCTTTGTCAGATGATGACTCACGGATTTCACTGATGATTGACTATCTCCGGCCAACTCTTTAGTAGATTCCTCAAAGCAATGTGAAAAACAATTAGTGAAAAATAAATCCAAATAAGAAAGATCAGATCTTTACCTCCAAACGAAAGTGTATAGTCTCCAAAGTGATTTGCTCCACCTGAATGAAACTCTCCGTCGAAAACCGGAAAGCTTTGATACCACTTGTTGAGAATCGGGACCCAAGCACCCCAACAGATTGCAGCAACACCAGAAAACTAGTCGCCAATTGCACGAACAAACAAAAGAAAGAAAACGAGAACAAAATTTAACGAGGTTCGGCAATTGCCTACGTCTTTAGGACAGAAGAAGATAGAAATTTATTAATCAATCAATTACGAGATACAGTTCATAGGACAATACCCCTTTATATATAGCCCAGAGAACTCCTGAATAAAAAAAACCAACATATCTGAAATCAGAGCAGAAACAAAGTCATAATCACAATAGGAAACTGCCTAGAACGCGCTTCGTGTAGTGTTGAACTGCGCTCCATGCGGTCGATCGGGCGATCGATCGCGCTCTGTGCAGAGCCAGTTTGTCCACTCTGACGGCCGACCACGCCTGCTATTGCTAAGCAATTCCTCTGGGCGGTCGACTGGGCAGTCGACCGCTACCCTCCTTTCTTCTCGTGCACGCTTTTGTGCATGGCTGGTCGACGGCCGTTCGTCTTCGCTGCGTCTGGTCTTCTATCTTGCACCGTTGCGCTATCTTCTTTGATGAGTTTAAAAACCTCTAGTAACAAGATTTACACTCTCTCCCCCACAAATTGATGGTTGTATTTTAGCTACAACTACAAGATACCTAACCAGGAAACTTAGTATAGGTTGGTTTGATTGTATATTAGTCGTTGTTCCTTGTAAGCTAGTATAACCCTGGAAAAGGCCTACAACTACATGACTCTACGATAGAGATTTAAGTGACCAGCGAAGACTTGTTGTAGATGGCATTCATATCTAACCAAGGCCACAATGTTATCCTATAGTCTTTTTATTGTATACTATAATCATAACATGTTGTTAATCGATATACCAGAATCTAAGAAAGGTTTGGTCCGGGGGCTTGTGCTATTGAACTGTGCGGGGGGGATGAACAACAAGGCAATTGTTGATGATTGGAGGATCAAACTGCTGTTACCATTGCTTTGGCTAATCGACTTCTTGCTGAAACAAAAGGGCATAGCATCAGCTATTTTTGAGCGGGTTAAACAAAGGTGGAATGGGTAGTTGGGTTCATAATTTTCATACGACGATGATGGTTTCAAAATTCTGATAGCCTTGAATTTGAACAGGGAGAACCTGAAGAATATATTGCTTTCTATTTATGGAAACAAAGAATCTGTGGATGATGATTTGGTAGAGGTAAGTTAGAATAGTAAATTCATACCATTTGCATTATGGTTTGACAAGTCTGATTCTGAAGTGAGAACTGGTGACCGATTGCAGATCATTAAAAGACCAGCCGACGATGAAGGTGCTCTGGACGCATTTGTTTCTATAGTGACAGGCCCACCGGGACCAAGTCCTGTGTCCTTGATGCCAAGAATTTCTCTTCCTGTTCTGGTCTTATGGGGTGACCAAGATCCATTTACTCCTCTTGATGGCCCTGTTGGGAAATATTTTTCTTCTCTCCATCTAAATTTCCAAATGTGAGGCTCCATGTCCTGGAAGGAGTTGGGCACTGTCCTCATGATGACAAGCCAGACCTGGTCCATGGAAAGCTGATTCCTTGGTTGGCTTCTCTCCTGGTTAACAGCGACTAACTGCTATTCATAATCTGGTTGTCTTATAAGTATTTGGCCTCTTCATAACTGTCTTGAAGAAACTGGCACTGCAGTTAATATTTCAAGGCTCATGCTGCGGAGATAGTTAAAGTGGTAAAGTGTGTACTTCTGCAAGTCTGTAAAAAAGCAGCAGTTTTCTTCCCATCAAAATCTGAAGTCTGATAATTGTTTCTGCTTCTGTCATTTATCACCTGCTTCCCCATTCGTGTAAGTCATTAAGTGACATCACAAGCTAGTGAGAGCTGAATATTTGCCAATGTGGAATTTATCCTTATATTCATCAAAAGTTGACAGAAGTTAGTCTAAATATTTTTTTCATTGCATGATAATATTTCTTATTCTTGAATCTGGAGTTTCTGCAGAAATATGTTTGTTTCTATAACTAGATTTGCTTATAGGTAGCTTTTTTGTTTAGAAATGATCTCTGTGTTCATCTGTTTCTTCCCTGCTACTCCCTGGTTTCTCTTTATAAGCTGTAGGGGCCCATTTTAGGAGGCAATCTTTTTTGAGAGATTTTAGGAGGCAATGTCCGAAGGAAATTGCAATTTCTCATCTTGTTTAGGATCACTTTTTCTTCTCAGTTTTACACTCTTAGCAATGTTTTTGGGGATTTAGGTTTCAGTTTGATATTTCTTTGTTAATTGATAATGAGAGTGGTGGAAGATCTAACATTACCCATAGGGTAAGTTATAAAGAGTTCCATCTTGTTTTTCATTTGTAAAAATAAAATGCCAGTGCCTGCCATAGTGTTGGCGGCATTCATTTGAAACCTACATTTCTTGTTCTTAAATATGCTGCTATTCAAGCTGTACCACTCTAAGAAGTATATTGCTCGAGTGTTGATCCATTTATTACTCTTCTGAGACTTACACTGACATCGTGTGTTGCTAAGGTAATATTTGCTCATCTCTCTCTCCATTAACACATAATTCTTTGTTAAAACACTTAGGCTGAGTTGCCATTCAGAATGAAGATTTATATTTAACAAATGAAATCTCCTAGTCCATGAAATTTCAAGCTTTATTCTGTGGGACATCCCAATGGTGGCAGATGTAGCTAATAAAGGAATCCGGTTGACAACTCCCATCAAGAAGTAAAAGGACAAGTTATGAATAAAAAAACATGTTGCAGGGACTATACTCCATAACCCCACAATAAGGCCTCAGCAGGGAGCCTGCTTTGTTGGAAGATGTTGCCAGGTTTACCTCACAATTATATGGTTCTTGTAGTAAACCGTGTATGTTAACATAAACATATGTGTGTGCAGGTAAATTTCCATCTGAAGGTTATAGGAAGCAAAGAAACATCAGAATTCTGAGATTGCTCCCACCACTCTGACCTCTCCTATTATGATGTCTAAATAAACTGTAATACAGAACAGCATTAGAGTTACCTTCAACGACTAGTAGACAGTACATCATGAGATTCAAGATCATAGTCGAGGTAATTCTTTTCTTAGATCGATGAGTTTATTTTGTTATCTTTGCGGTTTCTTTTTTATGTATATTCTGTAATCATGCAAAATTTGAAAGAAATTATCTCTTGCAAACTAATTTAGGGGAAAGCCAAGGCATCTCACCTTCAAGGTTTTTATTGATGTTGAAATGCATCCTCCCCCACTGGCTATTGCAGCCTGGAAAAATATTCCAGCACCTCTTCGATGATTATGATTCTTCTAATTCTTGTTTCAGAAGCTATTCTATAACTATTCTACTTAAATCACAATCAACATCTTAGTCAGTTTCCCTGTACGTTTTCTGTTAACAAGTAATTACTAGGTACTATGAAATTATTATCCTCACGCCCCAATTACAATACCATGAAATGCTTATCCTCACACCCCACTGAGCAAACTCTTGATAAGATATTCAAATTCAACATGGATTGCCGAAACGTTCACCAAGATGATA
>JAVJIF010002460.1:0-222394 GCA_038442645.1 Agave tequilana | reverse complement strand
CCCCCCCCCCCCCCCCCCCCAAAAAAAAAACTTAAGTTTCAGTGAAGATAAAATAAATCAACAATAATAAATAACAAACAAATCAGTAATCATAAATACGAACGAAATCGGGCAACATCATATTATGGATTCGAGGTCGATAGTTTGCGGCCTTGAATACCCTTAGTGAATTTCATCGCCACCTGAGAAACATAATGGATTACGCCTTGAATTAGACCTCTTTAATCAGATATTGATTAAAGACACACACAGTAAGCCTCCATCTATTGAGCGAGCAGGATGAGCGTTAAAGGTCATGCTCACAATAACTGACTCATAAAAGTTTCTAGGGTCAGCACTGCCCCCCCCCCCCAACCACGTCATCACGGTTCATAAGTCCTCCAAGGTACTACAGCTGGATGGTGTACCCTCCACACTACATGTGTTGGACTTATTAATAGTTAAACTCATCCTTACCGAGCTGTATTATAAGAGCATCGTCACCATATAGAAGGGGTAGTAGTTATAATCTACATATAGAATATAAACATATCAGTAAATGCCCCACACGAGTATCACCTTTTCCAGCTTGTTCCTACCACATTGAACCTCTTTCATTGATTCAACTCTCAATCAAGCAGGTTGGATTCTCGTTGTCGGTGAACTTTACAATGGGCTTAACCCCATCTCCATCAATGATTCTAAGACACACTTCTAAAAAGACCCTTAGTTAATGGATCAGCAATATTTTTCTCGGACTTTACAAAGTCTAGAAGCACAACTTTGCCTAATAGGCGCTACACAGACTTGAGTCTGATCTGAATATGTCATCTTCTTATTGGCATTATCTTACTTTAGAATCTCAATGTTGGATCTTGAGTCAGTATAAACTGAGATAAAAGTATAGGTTTAGGCATGATAGAGAATTCCGACAAAAGATCATTTAACCATTCAGCTTCTGTACAAGTAATGTCCAGAGCTATAAGCTCAGACTCCATGGTGCTCCTAGCAATCACTATTTCTTTGCAGGATTTTCAGAACACAGCAACACCACCGACCATGAATACATATACAGTAGTAGACTTTATACTGTTGGAGTCAGTGACTCAGTTGGCGTCACTGTACCCTTCTATTACATCAGGATATCCAGTGAAAGTCAGATAATAGCCAATTGTGCCTCTAAGAAATCTGAATACTCTCTCTAATGCAGTCCAATATTCTCTACTAGGATTATTGGTGTATCTACTTGATCTACCTACTGTATAAGAGATGTCAGGTCTAGTCTTATTAAAAATATAGAGAAGTGAACTTATTAATTGAGAGTATTTCAATTGAGATACAGACTCAACCGTGATCTTCTTCAAAACAATTGAAGAATCATAGAATGTAGAAATAGGTTTAGAGTTGTAAAAATTAAATTTGTGAAGCATTCTTTCAATGCTATGAGCTAGACTCAAAGAAATTTCATTAGAGATTTTGGATATTTTCATTCCCAATATCAATCAGCAGGACCTAAATTTCTCATATTAAAGTTTTTGAAAAGATAATCCTTTACTTTTTGGATTGCATCAAGAGAAGTTCCAAGGATAAGAATTATATCTACATATAGATAACAGATAATATACCCATTGCCAAAATTCTTAGAATATATGCACTTGTGATGTTCATGGACAGTGAATCCAAATTGTGCAATAACTTTATTAAACTTTTGATGTCATTGTTTAGGTGCTTGTTTAAGTTCATACAATGACTTCACAAGTTTGCACACTTTATTTTCTTGTCCCTTGGCAGGGAATCCCTCTAGTTGGTCCATATAAATCTCTTCTTCAAGATCTCCATTCAGGAAAGCAGTCTTAACATCCATTTGGTGAATGAACACGTTATGAATTGATGCAAGTGCTAGAAGGATTCTGATAGAGGAAATTCTGGTAATAGGAGAATAGGTGTCAAAGAAGTCAATATCCTTTTATTGGGTGAAATCCTTCACAACTAATCTGGCTTTGTATCTGTCGACTGTGTCATCGGGTCAGAATTCTTCTTGAAGATCTATTTACAACCTATAGGCTTGCAACCTGAAGGAAAGTCAGTGAGAATTCAAGTGCTATTCTCCATTCTGGACTTGATCACTGTCAATGGCTTCTTTCCAGAAAGGAGACTCGGAAGAGTCTATTGCCTCCTTGAAGGAGTTAGGATCACCTGCCATAAGATAGGTAAAGAATGAAATATACCTAGAGGGGGGTAAATAGGTATTTTGCTAATCAACTATAATTTTAAAACTACTTATGAAGAATTATACAAACGGTCACTCAAAATAAGAATTGAAACCGAATTTCCCGTGAAGGCCTTTAGAACTTCTCTTCTTTGATTCCTCTAGAT
The DNA here is from genome assembly GCA_038442645.1 of Agave tequilana. NCBI lineage: Eukaryota > Viridiplantae > Streptophyta > Magnoliopsida > Asparagales > Asparagaceae > Agave > Agave tequilana. Next base: position 220,039 of record JAVJIF010002460.1, on the reverse strand, counting down.
AATGAGTTGAGGTGTTCAATTGCCTCCTTGTTGAGATGAGTATTGATCAATAGAGAAAGTGATGGATGAAATGCAAGCAATGATATTAAGCAAGGTGAACAACCACACAAATATGTAAAAGTAAAAAAGTAATAGAGAGCAAGACATAAGCAAACACAAATACAAAAGATTTTTTCTGAGGTTCGAGCCACCGCTCTACGTCCCCACCTTCACCACTATGAAAGATTTCAGTATCCTCTGAGAGATCTTCCACAAAAGAACCTTACACAAAGAAATTATAATTTGGTCTACGCAAGATCAGAGTACACAACTCCACCACTCAACCCTCTACACAAGAGTTAGCACAAAGTTAATTGAGATTACAAAGCTCTTGGTGATCCAACAAGATACCAAACACTCTCTCTTACAACTTCCTATAGAGTAGAATATGAAGTGTAGCTCAAGAAGTTAAGTGAAAGATGAAATTCAGTTAGAAAGAATAGAAGAGCTTTAAAACCAACAGAAAATAGCTTTGAAAAAAAAAACTTGAAGATTGGAATCTAGAAAAACTTTTCTCTTTTAAAACAAACTTGTAAACTTGTAAACTTGTGTTATCTTCTTGTATAAAAACCAAAACCAATGATCCATATATATAGGCAATGAATAAATATCATTTTTTAATCATACCAGCTCATTTGGGGTGTGTTTGGACACTTAGAAATCAAAAATGCCCGTTGGAATCCGCTAAAAACAAAACAGATTCAAAAACTAGCTGTTATAGACAACTGACAGGCTGTCGGTCGACCGGCCAGTCGACCGCCAGCTCATCCAGAAAAGAGCCATTGGCTCCGGTCGACCGGTCCGGTCGACCGCCCTTTAGTTCAAAAGGGAAAAACAAATGGTTGGTTGACCGGGTTAGTCCACCGACCCTAACCGAGAGTTAGGGTCTCTCAATCGGTTGACCGATCGGTCGAATGTAAAGGTTAACTGCTGACCGACAATGTGCACAAACATGCACACCCCTTGGCCAAGGGCCCGGTCGACCGGGTGGTCGACCGTTTTGGCCTAAAATGGGCACCGGTCGACCGACTTGGCCTGAAGTAATTTTCTGGATAGTTTTGAGTTTCAACATTTTTCAAAGTATTTTATATTGATTTATAGGTAATGTAACAATGTATATGTGATGAAATACATGTTCTAAACTTGTTATAAAATTTTGAAAAAATTATGAGACATGTATCAAAATCAAACATGTAAAATAGTAATACTATCAAAACTTGTATTTTTTAAAATCGTGTATTTGTATGTGTGTGTAACTTCTTGAGCATTACAACTATATTCTACTCTTTAACAAACTAATATCTTATAAGGCTCTCGGTGACTGCAAGATTTTCAGCCGGGCTTCTCCATTAGCGATGTCGGGTGCTTTGAGCTTTAATCGCGTATTTAAATCTTCTTAAGTCTTCAACACATTCGTTTAGCGAAGAAAACTCCTTGAATTCTTAGAACCCTAAAATATATTTAAAGACTTAAACTTGATTAGTACTAAATAATCATATATGCTTTGTTATCATCAAAATCATAAAACTGGCTGATTGTAACCTTGGGCCAACAAAAAAATCTTCACCGCAGGATGTAAGAATCCTATTTCTTTTGCTCCTAGTTTCAGAATCAGTTGTAGGAGCAGAACTAGAAAAAGGGTATCAGAGGCAGAAGGAGTGAATGAAGGATCACTAGAGATTCTAGATTTAAAAGAAAAGATGTTTTCAAACTAAACAGCATTTCTAACTTTAATGATGATATCGTAGGATAGTTCACTGATCTCAGAGTTAACCACTTGAAATCGGTTAATATTGTTATCTAGTGCATATCCGATGTAGATAGTATCAACAGTCTTGGGGTCGATTTTTCTTTTCTTCGATTTCGGTATTGAAATCATAGTCAGGCAACCCTAAATTTTAAGAGATTGAATGTTAAGAGTTCTCCCTTTCCAATGTTCATATGGAGTAACGTCAGAGTTTCTTTGGGGAACCATATTGAGGATAAAATAGGCAAAAAGGAGAGCTTCACCCCAAAGGTTCTCAGATGCACCTAAGCTGAGTAACATGTAGCTCACCATGTCCATTAGTGTTTTGTTCTTTCTTTCAGCTATAATGTTGGATTTAGGTGTGTAAGGAACAGTTACCTCATGAATAATGTCATGCTCTTGGCAAAATTTTTCATATCATTTGAGGTATACTCTCCCCCCACGATCAGATCTTAGGATTTTGATCTTCTTTTCAAGTTGGTTCTCAGCTCCAGCTTTATACACCTTAAACCAATCGAGGACTTCATCTTTAGATTTGAGAAGATGGGTGTAACAGAATTTGTAGTAGTCATCAATGGATGCTTCAAAATATTTTCTACCGCCTCGGGTGAGAACTCTGTTCGAGTCACCACATCACTGTGAATAAGTTCGAGAGGTTCAGAATTTCTTGTGATAGAGTGGAAAGGTGTTAGGACATGTTTGCCTTGAACACATATTTCATATTTAGAAGTTGAGTCAAAAAAGATTTAGGAATGAAATACAAGTTAATCATCTTCTTGATAGAATTGAAATTGACGTGTCTCAATCTTCCATGCCAATCATCACAAGACTCAATGTTCAAAGCAACAGAAATAGAAATTTCATTGTCAGAAGAATTTATTACATTGAGACGAAAAATGCCATCACAAATAAAGCATTTTTCAATGAAGATATTAGACTTGGAGATTACAAACTTATTGGATTTCTTGACAATCTTATAACCAGCCCTAAGAAGTAAAGACTCGCTGATCAGATTTCTTTGAAGTGTGGGAACATGAAGGATACCTTGAATAGTCAAAACTTTTTCTGAGGTTATTCTGAGATCAATACGTCTAGCTCCCTTTATCTCTCTAGTGGAATCATCTGTCGGGCTCACGCTTCCTCCACGTTATTCCTGATAGAATTTAAAGCAGAAGCGATCAGTACAGATGTTAATATTGGCTCCTAAATCTAACCACTGGTCCGAGGAGAAGGTGATAGGGTTGATAATAGGAAGAGAAGAATCAAACATAAAAGAATTGGAGTTCAGTTTCACTATGTTGACCTTGTGTCCATCATTTCCTCCATTTCCTCTTGGTTGTTTTTTGACTGGTTTCTTCTTCTTGTTGAAAGAATGAGGCGTCATGTGATTCGTTCTCCCGCAGACATAGTAGAATCTTCCTTTGGTTTTCTAGCCAAAGGTTTTGGGTTTGAAGGAGGAAGATTGAGAAGGTTTGAAAAAGGAAGAGTTTGCATAGGGAGAAGAATGAAAATGATTGAATTTTTTGAACTTCTTGCCCTTGAGATCCATAAATTTGCGTTTAGACTTATCCTCCACCAAGTTCAATTTAACTTTCATTTCTGACTTGGTTTTAGAGTTTTGCCTGTGATGTTCTTCTATGCGAATCGCGTTTAGGGATTGAATGAGGGTTAGGTGACCTTTCTTGTGACGGAGGTCCCCGACAAAAGTTGACCAGGAAGGAGGGAGTTTACCAATGAGATAGGACACCTTATAATCATCGGAGAATTGATTTCTTTTTTATTGAAGATATCAGATATAATCTTAAAATTCATGAAGTTGATCATTGATGGGTTTACTATCAGTCATCATGAATTTATTGAAGGAAGACGAGGTGAATCTTTCGATTTTAACATCATCAAGGTCATATTCATCTTTGAGAGTTGTCCATAGTTCTTTAACACTCTTATATTCATAATATATGTCATATAGACTATCAAAGAGTGCACTAAGAATTCTATGGAGACAATGATAGTCAAGTTTCTCAGGTTTCAAATAGATATAGGAGAAAAGAGTTTCAACAGGAGAAGATCCAACAGATGATGGTTTAGGAGAGGGTGCAGGAATTGTGTCATTTATGGCTGATATGAGACCTAAAGTGGTCAATCAGTACTTCATCTGGCTTGCCCACCTCTTAAAGTATGTGCAGGAGAATTTCTCTGGTTTAACACCCTTGGAATGATAGGGTTGGCCATAGTGACGGGATAGTGCTAGCTGAATTTGTATTTCAAAATTATTTGACAATGTCAGAATTTAGTATATATTGGTAGCTTTTAAATTAGGATTTGCAGAATAAAATAGTGTATAAATCTAGCTTAATTATGTGACAAATGATTTTAGCAAGATATGAATTTTGTCAAGCAATATCATGTTGTAGAGATTTAACAGTTCAATTAATGTAGTTAAATGTGCAAAAATAAAATAGTCCAACTAAACTTTTAGAAATAAATTAGCAGGAATTCAAGACAATTAACTGTAAAATTTAGAACGATTAAACAATACAATTATAGACCAAGAATCAGATAATTGCAAGGATTTAGACAATTCAATTTTAGTTAACTAATATTGTAGCAATAAATAATTAATTAACTAATTTATGTATGTAAAAATCTTGTAATATGAGTTTACAAATAAGACGAGTTTTAAATAATAAATTATCTTATAAAAGATTTTCTTTTCGTAACAGAATAAATAGGATGTTGTAGTGAAAACAATTGAATAAAAATTCGTAATGAAAAGGATAAGGTTATTAAGATTTTCTAGGATATTATATTGAAAGATTTTATTTTGTTAGAATTTGAACAAAAGAATTTTACTATGCAAGAACTAATAAAATATAAACTTATTAGGATGAAAATTTCCCTTTTAAGATTTTAAATAATTATCTTTACTTGCAAGAAAATTTTCTAATTGCATACAATTCAAATTCATGAAACATATAAGTAATTATATTGCATGAACAAGTATTAAAACTCTTAATTAAATTGCATGAAATAATTTTTTAAATTCAATTGCAAGAAATTATCAAATAATCTATCTTTCTTCTAGATTGTAGGATATATAACAGTATTTTTAAATTTTAAAACATGCAACAAATTAAATCACAATAACATACTTGTCCTAATCATGCAACTAAAATAAAGGAATTAAAAGAAAATTAAAGTTGCTGGCCTGGGTGATGTAGTCGTGACGAAGCGCTGCCATAAAAGAAACGGTCTCTTATCCGGACCTTAAAATGACCTCCTCTCCTACCATTAAAAACTCCCCCGGTAAATCACCAGGACCCAGCTCATGACGATGAGTGAGGCCTCTGCTCAGACGGAGACTCGTTATCCGGAATGAAAACAACAGCTTCAGTAATCACGAAAATGCAAATCTCGCATTCAAAATTTTGACAGAATTTTGATGAAAGAAATATGAGAGAGAGAAAATATGTTTGAATATATCCGTTTCTTGTAATGAGAATAGTCGAGATAGTGCTATATTTATAGCAGCTCGAACATCTGTAGTTGTAACAGTGTCGCTCCAACTCCGCACACGATCATGCAGTTCACGAGCAGAGCCAAAGAATGGGTCAATCCGAACAGAAAATCCCGAAAATATCAAAACAGAATTTTAAATAGATAAAACTAAAAAAAAAAGTATCAGGTTTAAGAGCCCCTGAATCGAACTGCATTCGTATCCGCAGGTCGCGAGCGCGTGCCGCTCGAACCCCGACCCAATTCGGTTTGACGTGTGTGCGTGCGTGTGGGAATGTGACCCATGGCCCAACACTCATAACAATAGACATGAAAAGAATTAGTATATATACTACTCAATCTCTCATCTCCTATCCAATGTGAGATTAAAACCAAAGCCAAATAAGACCAAAGCCAAATAAGAAGAAAACTCAAGTTTTCCCTCCAAATTCAAAACCCATCCAACAAGTCCATCTCCAAGGAAAAAGCTAGGAGGCCGGAAAATTAATTAGGAAACTTGAAGAAGATATGAGATTAATGCTGGCTCCTCCTCACACCATGTATGTGTACATAATGAAAACTTTGGAGGGATATCCAAATCTGAAGTTGTTATTAGTCTGCTAACACTTCTAAAAGTGAAACCACCCAACAGGCAACACAAATGGAGTAAAAGCCTGATCTTGATCTTAGTAAGAACCCAAACACAGTAGGACTGAATTGGACTATTGGATGGATGAATTTAACCTAGCATGGATACAAATTCTCAAATGACAAGCTAATTCATTATTCATGAGGGAGAGAACCCAAAAAGAGCAACTATAAAGAGCCATCAAAATTAACTTTCAAGTAACCTGGTTGTGAACTCTCCCAACAAAAGGGACTTGAACAGCAGCCAAGACAAGACGAACACCACAGATGAGAGACAGTTAACCAGGGAGCTGCGTACTTGAGTATCCGATTTTTCTGATGCTTGAGCAAGAGCCCTTCTGCATCGTCAAGCCATTTCTGAAAACCTCAAGATTCCTCACCTGCCAAATTTCCCTTGTTGCATACATCATAGCATTAATAAGAGAAGAAGCAAAAAATCTCCTCCATCATCTCTCGATCCCATTCTCTGTAGGCAGTGATGAGAGAGGAGACAGGTAGGTTCTCAAGAAGAAGCGAGCTATCAAAGAAAGTCGGCCAAAGAGTGGGCAAGATTAGATACAATTTGATCACTTTGCCACCGTCAACTAGAATGGCATAAAACAATCTCTGAAATTAGTACTGCAAAAAATTCGATGATACACGAGAACAAATTAAAACCACTACCCAAAAATAGAAAAAGTTTTGAAACATTACATCACTCGCATCGCTGTTACATGGCTAAAAAGTTGTAGAAATTTTGAGCAAAAATAATTTGATACTGCCAGAAACAATAAGCACCATCTAGCAGGGGTTGCTCAATTTGAAGTAACCCAAAGTATTGGCAAGTACCATCCATATGACTGCTAGCAGACCCACATTAACAAACTCTGGTTGAATGAAAGCCAAGGCAGCTTTGTGGCCTTTGTCAGTATAAAATATAATGAGATGTAAAGAATTGGTACATGGAATGTAAATACTGTACAGAGGCCAACGACCGGAGGTGGTAATTATCTCATTTCCATCCAGTTGGCACTACAGAAGGGAGCAAACCAACTGAATGCAAGCTTTCATGCAGCAAAGAAAACCAGAGACTTCTAATAAAGGTAAGGATTCAGGTTGGTATCATGCTTCGACCGTGGGATATGACCCAAAACCATTGGCATCCAAGTTCGTATGGAACGGTGAAGGTTGCTCTCCAGAATGAGTCGAAGATCTCCTTCCTCGTGGATTTCTAGGAGAAGTTGAGTACAACGAGCTGTGGTCATTACTGGTGGCATAGAACGATGAAGGAAGTCCTGGGATCGTTGGCAGCCCCATCGAATCAGTGCCAAGGCTATAGCCTTTCTCCACAGTTTCAGCTTCAAGGGGTAACTCGTCTAAAGTCTGCTCCAACCAAAATAACAGAAACACAAAAACTCAATACTGAACATAGATACATTAGAATTATAAATGCCAAAACGAGCAGAGAGCAACCTACCCTATATGCCTGTTCCAGAATTCGGAGTGTCTCCTGGACTTGTTTCCTTTTCACAGCTATATCATCAGGTTCCCTCAGCATCTCTTCGAAAAGATTTTCTCTGTTTGGACAAAAAGCAATACACTATAATATTGCAAAACACAACTATTGCCAGTCCATTTTAAAATTCATTAGATCTTTATTTGCCAGAATATTCTTTAATAATAGAAGAATGGTTAAAGGTAATGTCACAGGAACTGGGGGCTGCAGATGATGGCTGATACCTGTAAAGCTTCCTAATAAAAACACTATGCAGCTCTCTTTTTGCATGATTAACCTGCAAAATGAGTGCAAGAATTATTAGCTAAGAGGGAACTACACCCAGAGACAACACGAAATTAACAAACGCACTCAAGTCTTTGACAGGCCTCTACATCAGAAGGCCATATTCCTCTATAAAGGGTGATAAGGTGTATCACAAGTACATTGCCAAATACTGGGACAGTTAGTTAGATTCATATTAACAAGATTATCTGATTTATCAATATTTTCATCAAATTTGTAAGTTCCATATGCGAATTTTTCCAATTATCCAAACAGATTTACAAGTAGGTAATTTTGGGTAGACATCAGCAAATAATGCATCAAACTGCAGGTCTCTGTGAGGTTTAAAGCAGAATTTCTAATATACAACATTCAACTTGTACTATGCCATCTCTTACAATAACAGTAAAACAAATATAAATCCCACACAACATTCAATAGCAGCAAAACCAGAATATTAATCTAGAGACGACCAAATAAAATTTGCTATAAGGTTATTTAAGAAAAATTCAAAAACGTAATACAAAAGAGAAAGCAGGTTGAATCATCAGAAATAATTCTATAGGATACTGGTGTACATTAGTTGCATTATGCACGAAAACAGTCATATAAAACAAATAACAAGAGTTTTTACACTTGAGTGGCTCTTCATTGGTTAAGGGAACTATCGTGGAAGGTGTATTCTGAGCTTCAACTACCTCAATCTCTATGGAACAGTGTGGCAATTAGACTATGATACAAAAAGGTTGATTCTCAGTACATCACAAAGAAAATACGAGCTGCTGAACCAAAAAGCAAAAAGAAGAAGATTTACCTAGCTTTCTATAAATATACATGGTAATTTCAGGAAGTGCATAGTGATTAAGGAACATAATCCTCAACATTTTTTCCTAATAATGATATAAATCATTTCAATAATGATTCTGTGATTTCTATATCCATGGCTTCCTCACAAGTCAAGTTGAGGAAACAAATATAAGCAGTCAATGCATAGAAAGCTACCTTATAAATATTAAAGATATGGAGCACCTTATAAATTAAAGTCTGAATTTCAACTAGATCAGTCAATATGGACTAGGAAGGCAATTAGACTTTGATGAAGCAAAGATGACTTAATAAAGCATAAAGTAAAAGCTATTGAACCAAAACGCATGAGATAATATTTATTAGCTTCCTATAAGGTTAAGGTAGTTTACCAGGAAGTGCATAATTGCCTTAGGAACAGAATCCTCAATATTTTTCCTGACAATGTCATAATATGATTTCAATAGTAATTTTGTGATTGCAATCTCCACTGCTTCCTGCTCTGTCTGATTTTCAGAGGGTTTCAAGATGGTCGGTGGCTGAGTAGTTTTCCAAAGTCAGTTACACTTCAGCAATCAAGTTACTTGATAGCTTGGTTGCTAAACAGAAGTTTTGCAAGTTTGTTTACCTCTCTTAATTGGATCGATGAGAGTGAATGCTCCATGCCATTTAAAGGCAGGGTGTGAGACTTGTTCACTGAACTCTCTTTTACGGGTGCACGGTTGTCACTGGAACCAAATATTGATGAAATACCCCAAACTGATCCAGTTGCACCTCCTGCTCATTGTTCATTAAATCAGTGAGAAGATGATATTACTTGAAAATATTGCAAAACAAAGAATAAATGAATGTAAAAGGATACTGAATATATTTTCATCCAGGGACCATGAAAAAACATAAAATAAGCAGACAGCCAAATTGGAATGTCAAGAGCGTAATATAATAAATATTTCCTACTAGTGTTATATAATAAAGTGGATTTTTGGTCACATGAAACACAAGGATTTTTGTAGCTAAGGTGCAGACAATTTCATTAGAATAACGGGGAATGATTGCATCTGATAAAAATATGTAAATATAATATAACAGGTTCCCTCTGTCTTGCTTGTCAATTACAGGCTTACCAGCTGAGCCTGGTCTCTCAGAATCCACCACAGGTCGGATGCCCTATTTAAACATTTTAAACAAGAGAATTTATGAAATTCATGCTTATGACTCAATATAATTGTTCACCTGTCATGAAAAGAAAAATACTAAGAGAAACCAACCTGAACTTGATCAGAAGAAACAATACCATTCACACCAGCTCTACCCAGGATGGCTCGAGACTTTTGACTTTTTTCAGATGCTGGTAGTTTATCAGAATCGACCCCATCCTGCATTATTGACAAGCAATATCAGAAATTACAAGGAAATTGCACGGAAATTGGGCTCAAAAAACCCAAGGGGAGTGATTTATTGCACCTCTAAAGGTATAATGTTGCATAAAGAGTAAGTTTATGATTTTATCCAAATTGGTGTTTAGAAGTATCCTGTGAAGTCTTAAAATGTCTAAATTGCTGCAACCAAGTAGCCATGCAGGCTGTTTGGTATTCTTAAAGAAAGCACTTTAAGGAATTCAAAGAAATGAGAATGAAGACCTCGTTTAATATGGTGTTTAGTTAGCTTTCTTTTGGGAGATTATTTAGAAAGAAAAACCTTGGATTTCACAGCTGAAGTCAAAAAAGAATAATTTGAATATGAGAATATGAAAAATTCTTAAGACGATTTTTTTTTTGGCCCATAAGAGTCATTGTAAAGTAGGCGTTAATTACCTTACAACTAGGAGCTTAGAAGTAAATTACCAAAAAAATGACTAAAGAAATCCATAATAATTGGCTTCTCTTCTATGACCCTTCTTTTCTCTCACATGTTCTGATTTCTCGAACTGAAATTACAGACCATCCTCCCTCTCGTCCACATCCATGATTATTTTAAAACCACAAAATAAAAAAGGAAAGGAAAGAAACCAAGCTCTCTCAGAAACTTCCATGATATCCATTCAGACCATTCAGACCATTCAGTCTCAAATCATATGTTCACTTCAACAGGCACATCCTTGTGATAACCGCTAAACACCTTAAATACATACAAGTCCTTATAAGTTACAAGAGAAGTTCTATTGGACAAGGACAACAGATTGATTGCATTTATAATGAGAATTTACTATCTCCAAGGAAAAAACCACATCATTTTAAAAATCAGACACCACCCTTTAGAGTAGAATTCCCGAACTAACACAATGCCTCACTTATATTTTCTTTTCAAATGCTTTTGGCAACCAAACTCTAGAAGAAAAAGCAAAATGCCCAAACATCCTCAGCTTAATGTTTCCGTTTTAATTCCTTTCAACAAAATATATTATTCTAAGGTAGAGGTGCAAGAATCAAAGATGAAAAGTTTTTGTAACTCCTTATTTAGAGAACTAACGCATTCTAAGACCCCAGGCTAAGCCCAAATGTAAATTTAATTAAAAGTTGTTAAACAATGCAATGGAAATTTAATGACTGAGAAACAATAACATAACCAAGTTTTGAGAACTGGGTTTGGTTTCAGTTTCGCTCTCTTCTAGAAAGTTTAGTTTTCGAACTCTTTCGGTCGTTTCGATAGTTTTGTTCCAGGTTTCAGTTTCGGCGTTGATATTGATAATATATAACTATAGTATATATGTTTAAATAGTAGTTTTGGTGCTTCAAATGTAAGATGATCATTGATAAAATGCAATTTTCTTCACTGGTCCTAAAGACACAAGCTTGTTCCCACCACAAGCCCTAGTCAAAAGGTGGAGTGAGATGCGGAGAGATCTGGGAACGTGGTTTGGCAAGAGGAGGCGTGATTGAGGCAAGTTCTTCCTCTCTCTCTTTTCTCCATTTTTCTTCTTCCCTCTCTTTTTTTCTGATTTTCTTCTTCCTTTTCCTGTTCTTTGTTTGGATCTAAGCAAATCTGACATTTTGTTTTGTTTTTTCTCCGTATTTCATGATTCACAACACTGATTCACGATTTTTTGCAAGAACTTTGCTGTTTTATGGGTAATCGGCCAAAACCGATTTTGAGGCCTTGTTTCGGATCGGTGCCCTTCAAAACCAAAATGTTTCGACCGAAACCTCAAGCCTTGAACATTACATAAACGTGTGTCGGTGTGCAACACATAAATGTGTGCATGCATGTACACGTCATAAGCAATCAAGTTGCTTAACCAATTATGCACGATTAAAAGCATTGCTGTGTCTCCCTTAATTTGTTATTTTCAAGGGCTTAGGATTTCTAATTTTAAAGGTCAACAAAAGGAATCTCTGTTTATAAAAGCATAAATTCGTACCAAAACAACTTGGCAAATGAACCCAGGAAAAAAAACTACATTTGTGAGAATACTAATAGCAATTTGTCAAAACGGCTTAGGACAACAATAATTGATACTTCGGGACACAAAACAAGAGAAATGGGATAAAAGAACTTTAGGGTCATAGTTACATTTGAATCAGAATCACCAAAAGACATCTTTCTGACTATATTATTAGATGTAAAGATATTGAAAGCCGATATGGGTTGTTTCAAGCTGGACTTGGTACCAAACTTCTCACCTAATGCTCTGCACTTGGGCCTCTCAAGTTTAGAGACAAATTACAAACGGGTCGGATTCATTACAACACTAAATTGTTGATCCGCTAAACACAAGGGCAATTAGGTTTGATCTAAATTCATATCCAGGTGGCTCAAACTTAATAAGTTCAAAATCCACTTTCAAAGTGTGATCAAGCAAATCTATTTCAGAAAAGAAAAGTGTCTTCAAGGGTTGGTATTTCAAAACAGCTAAGAAGTTCAAGAGTACAATTATATCCATTTATAATGGATGAAGCATTGAACTCAGAAAACATGTTAAAACCTCATATCGGCTGTTGATGTTTCTCCAAATAATGCAGAGCCTCCAGAAAAATTTAGATCATGTTAAATACAAAAATATAACCTTTAGTCTTGATTAGTTACAAACAAAATATACCTTGGATCTGGGCATTGCTGCCGCTGACCTAGAAGATTTTACTTGTTGTTGTGCAATCTCTACAGCCTTACTGCCACCAATAAAATTTGGATGCGTCGTGTTTATGTAATCCATCTGCAAAACCAACTACCTAAGTCAATGAATTGCCAGAAGATGGCCAAAAAGCATATCATTTGACATGGTAAAGTAAGCTGTATTACATGAAATGCCTAAAAAGTAACCTAAAACTGCAAAGTCGAAAAATATGACAAAGCCAAAGTGAACTTCTGATAACTGCAAATATTGCTCTCTGTTTGGACACGAAGTTAATGGTGGTTGTGTTTTCCTGTTTGGTGGTTTTTGTGGACAGGGGTCCCTCCCTCTCTGTGGAGGTCACCATAAACCTTACCAACCACCCGCGCGACCATTTCTCCCCTTCTATTTTCCGTTTTCCTTTTCTAATGCAGGGAATGTTTGTTATTTTTCTAATATTACTATCCCAAAGGGAAGACTTTTCCAATATGCATATGGTGATAAACAAGAAACATGCATGCTTCCAACTGTAGTTTCCAATATTAGTATGCATGTGCATGTAAAAACCACAAAAGCAGAACTAATTAACTCATAATAACTTTTTCCCCTTTAACCTTTGGTCAGAGACATGAGTGTACGCAAAGAGGATGTTGAGTGACATAACACAGCATAGGGTCTTCACATTCAAGTACTTACTAAATCACCTGTTAGTAACTAAAATTAACTCCACATATTTGTTTCCAATATGCATGACCATAAACAAGAAACATGCATGCATTCAACAGCTGCTTCAAATACGAGTATGCATGTGCACGTAAAAACCACAAATGCAGAATTAAGTGGTAACATTCTTTTAACCTTCTAGTCTATCCTTGCAGAATTGAATGTGCACAAAGTGGAGTTCACTGGCATAGCACAGCATATGGTGTTCACATGAAGTTACTAATCAACTTTTAGTAACTCAAAGTAACTTCAAATATTCTTAGACCAAAGAGTTTCATATTCTAAAATGGTCAAAACGAAGAAGGCAAGCTAAGTGTCTTCAAGTGCAGGGACAAGGAAATTCCCCTATGTGTTGTTTGATCAGCAAAGAAATGACAATATAATTGAAGCGTGATGAGTTGCTTCCAAAAGGATCTTCATTATGTCTAATATGTTCATCAAGAAGGAGCTTCATTATGTCCAGTATCACACCAATGAGCTTTAGGGAGCACACATCATGAGTCAATGAGCGGAAAAAACCATTAGTTTCATCATATGATAAATTTTCCTTGCCATACTGTAATCTCCTAGCTTGAGCACCCATACAGATATTATAACTATATTTCATAATTGCAGGAACTAAAGACCGGGATAGACGGGACCAAATTAGTTGATCATGTTTTGATGCGACAGAAGAATACGATTGAAATTCCAATTTTCAAACTGTTGTTGTAGCTCAGAAAACAGATTAGGCGGTAGATGAGTAATTAAATCTGAAGACTGAATACTTGTATCTTCTTGTTCTTTCTTTCCTCACGGAAGGCGTAAACACTAATTGTAATCAATTTCAATAAAGAAATTCGAGAGAAATGTGTTTTATTCGACTCTTGAGTCTTGGCTTTGTGACCCGGAGTTGAATACACTTCCCTATAGAAAATTTATCATCTTTTTTTCCCTTCCTCTATACGTTTTTCCAAGTCTAAGAGAATTTAGAGAACACCAATTGGCTTTTAGGATATTGACAAGTCCCTCTCTTGACTATAATTTCTTCGGCCAGGAAGACAGTTGATGTCATATGTCAACAGTTGATCATAAAACTTTGTCAAATCCTTCATGGAGTCTTGCACCATAGCTGACCGACCCCATAGATCGGAAAAAGCTTAGATGATGATGATGATGATTAATAAGAAATATTTGTTGTTCTCCCAGCTTCTTCTTTGCAATTCTTTTCAATAGTTGTAATGACTATATGAATTTATTGAAATTTCTGGGAAATCCATAGATTCTCATGTTGTCATGTATAATACAGTACAAACACACATATAGACATAGAAAAGTAAAAGGTACAATTCAGGAGACCCTAACAAACTTGAAGATGAAGATACAGTTGTGGCAGAAGGTGAGGAGAAAAGTCACGTTGATATGGCTAAATCCTCAAATTTTAGGATATGGACGTATTTCCTATATGACAATGTTAAAATACTAAATAAATATGTACATAACAATGGATAAGGGTCCATAGTTTTTTTTTTTTTTTTTTGTGTGTGTGTGTGTGTGTGTGTGTGTGTGTGTGTGTGAGAGAGAGAGAGAGAGACCATCTGGCTTTAAAATTTTAATTTAAGGTTACATACATTCAAAAAGTTACATTTGGATACCAATATATGTATTATAAAAGTATTTGTACTTTTATACTAAATAGAAAAACTTAAACTAGAGAGGTCTATATGGAAAAGATAATAATTTAAAGTTAGATGCATTCGTATTTAGATTTAGAAAATCCAAACCCAATACCCATTTTCACTTGATATGTTTTAACCCAATATCCTTATATTAAAAAGTTTAGTAATTGCGGTTGGGTTTAAGAATCAGGCCCAATGTACTTTTTCTTAAATGTTGCAAGCACTCCCCTCACCTATTTGTGTGCTAATTCCCAAACTGACAAAGGCGAGACACATTCTTCATCTCATCTCACGAAATTTACTACATAGTGCTAGCTAGGGTTGGAAATGGCATCGTGCTTAGTCATACGACTCATACCCAGGGCATGGCCCACACATTTTTACCTAAACCTAGGCATAGCCCATGTACTGTATGGGCATATAACTATATGCCACATACTAGTTCATTTGATACGTGCTGGCCCATTCATGCCTAAAATAGTGAGTGCGTCGAGCTTAGTCCAGTAGAGCCCAGACTAGGCTGCTCTTAGCACCCGAATTAGGTTGTACCAATTTGTGTCTAAATTAAGATGTTCATTCATACCCAAGTCAGGATGTAAAGATAAATAATTAAAACTTAAGTTAAATAGCTTGCTAAGGTATACCAACCTAAGATTAGTATATTAGTTATTAATATTTAGTAAACAGTAAGTTACCTAAGCATGTCCATTTCGAGTTGTTCCTTGGGCACCACATATTCGTACCCTCTACGGGTAGTGTCTGGCATGAACTATTTGTTCCCACTCATGCCGCATAATTGGGAGCCCACATTGGGTGATGATGAACCCAGACATAAAATTTAAATGGGCTTAATATTTGCACCCAAGCACGGCCAATGTGTTCTTAGTACACCTATACACCAAATATTTTCAGGTGGGGCCATCAAGCCATGGGCCGACCAGAGTTCATTTCCAACCCTAATGTTAGAAGAGCCAGGTTACAATGACAATGATGAACTCACCCACACTAAGTGATCTCTCCCTCTCCCACAAGTTTCCGTGGGTAATGGTTAGCATTTACACGAAAGGCATCTTTATCATTGGGTTTCTAAGCAACAGAGTCAAGAGGCTACAGAAGGATTCATTGCTGGATACGACCAGAGAATATTGGATACAAATCTGAAAGTATCCATGTGTATTCGTGTCAGATACATCCTGACACATGTGGCCAATTCACACACATCAATGCGAAGTAGGGAAGGAGCATGAGGAATTATTATGCTGATGCGCACAACAAAGACACTAGAACGTGCTGAAACAACTTAATGGTGATGGCAAAATAGCAGAAGCAAAAGCAGTGTAGTAAAAAGTCTTCAACAGATTGCTTATGCTGACACTGCCTATGTTTCAATACATGAAAAAATAGATGCAGAAGATTAAATTCATAACACCGTAAATGTAGTCATATCCATACACTTAACTCATACAGAACAACATTCAGTATGTTCCCAAGGTTATTCAGTCCTTGTGCAAGGATTTTTTTTCCTCTTCATTAAGAGAAATTTTTTATTACTTCAAATTATAAAACCTGCAACTTCTTAATCAAGTTTTATACACTAGTCAAATGTCATTCATCCTTGCAATTGCCTCCACATTTCAGCTGAAGGGCACTGACCACATCCAAAACAAATAGTTTTAACAGGAAGAAGAAAGAAAGGAAAAAAAGAGAGGGGGGGGGGGGGAACACTAAGAAAGAGAGAGATAATATTTGGATTAAGCATGTGAACCAAAATAGGAGCCAATTTATCATGACAGCTTGTGAAGCACATACTCATAGTCAACTTTATCATTCAGACCATTTAATGGGAACATCATACCGACTACTCTTCGCACCTATCAGTTTCATCGCTGCCGCCTTGCATCAATCCACCTTTGATTTTAATTTTGAGATGTGCTTGACATTGTTTATTTCGATTTTACTAAACAATTGTTTAGTTCACATGTCGTAGTTATGTTTGATTTTCGTTTGAGTCCATTTGAACTTCATTTGGGTTAATATTTAGGGTTGAGATTGTCTAATTGGTCATGTTTATTTTCAGTATTATATTTATTTTTGTTGTTTTTATTTAGTCCCACATCGGAAGTGAGTTGAGACTTGTAGTCAAGTGGAGTCTATTTAAAGGGGCCCACTCAATGAATAAGGCAATGAAGATTTGGTAAAAAAAAATTATGTTTTGATATTGATTTGATCTAATTCAACAGGTAGTGAAGCCTAGAACCAAGTTGTGATCCATATTCTTATCCCCAATCTCAAGTTTTAGCCTTTAATCTCACATCAATTTTGATATTAGAGCTAAATTCTTACTCTTTTTTATTTTCAAAAAAAATCCCAGAACCCTAGTTCTCTCTCCCCCTCTTCAAAACCCTAGCCATTCTCAATCCCGTTCACTTTTCTTAGATCCATTTAAAAAAAGATAAAAAAACGAAATTCCCAAATACTATTGTTCATCTCCCTCCTCTCTTTCCCGCCTTCAACACCCAAAACCCTAACTCTAACCCAACTTCACGCTGCCGCCCTCCCTCCCTTTCCTCCCCCGTCGCGTAACCACCACGACTGCCTCCTCCTCCTTCCTCCCAAACTCATCGGCAATACCCGCCTGCGTCATCACCGCCATCGTTCCACTGTCACCACCACTCTTGCTGACTACCTCCCTCAACCTCGTCGGCTTCATCCCTCAACCTCGCCGCTGACCGTCTTTGCCAGTCCGCCTCTGCGCCGCCAATAGTATCTCCTCTAAAAAGCCTCGCTGACACCGAGATCACATCATCTGCAACTCCCCTTGCAACTCACCTCCTTCCCCTCGCCGACTCGTCGCCAGTCGTCTGCTTCTCCTTCCTCTTCTCCATCTCCTTCAAACTAATCCACCGTCGTCATCGTCGTCAACAGTTGTGCCTCGTCAATCAACAGCAGCAGCATCATCCACAGGAGATCGAGTGGGAAGATATGAATTCAGTTCGGGTTTACAATAGATCAGACTCAACCCGCTTGTAGCGCAGAATCTGACCCGGCTCAAGCCGACCGGAGCCCCCGGCAAGCCGCAGACCCAGCCCGACCTTGAGCAGACTGAGCCAACCCTAGCCGCGAAGCAGATCCGAGCCGACCCCAAGCCGTAAAGTCGACCCCAAGTCGATTTTAACCCGTCAGCTCAGATCGAGCCAACGCCATCGACTCGTCAAGCCGACTCGAGCCGACCCCAAGCTATTGCAGTGTACAATAGCAGTTCAGACCCTATTTCAGGCCCGATTCGAATCTGATTCGCGTTGTTTTTAAAGCTGTACTCTTTCAGACCATACCACTAATGTCCAAGACTTTTGTGGGCGACTTTCAGCTATCAATGGTAGGTGTTCCTTCGAGATAATCTTAATTTTATCGATTCTACTTCTTTTCCAATGGCATTATTAAAAATTATCTTGATTATCCTAGATGCTATCGATATTGTCATTGTTCCTCTAAAATTATGAGCTTTGAATCTGTTAACCTTTCTTTGTTCTAATCTGAATATTAAAATTGAACTATTTCCTGAATCTAGGCACTCGATTAATTATCTTGATGCAATATTAATATGACCCACCATTACTTGCATGGTTTCTAATTATTTGATCTTCTTAAATCATTAATGCCTAAATGTTCGATAAGTTGTGAGATAATCTAGTGGGCATCCATAATTGAATTACTTACTGATTTCTAATTTATCGTATGCATCCCACATAAGAGCACTGTTAGATAGGATTAGTTTTCATTCTTATTAGGTTGCATATAGGCCTCATTTCGTTGTCAATTTGCATCGCTTGTTCGCTGAAAATCATCATTTGGGGCATAATTTTACAGGACAATACCACATCATCTAGGTTTTGCATTTAGAAACACCCTATTATATGTCCCCTCATAGTGGAACACAGTAGAGAACCAATTTCTGAGATGGATCCTAACATTGTTAGTATTGCAAAACTCTTAAAAGACTTATCCACTCGATTTGACAATGTCGAATAAGAGTTTAGAAGCAATAGGGAATATTTAAATCGACTAAAGCGTCAGACTATCGAGAATGTTAGTGAGAATGGATCTCGATCTGAAAATTGCACACCTAGGTATAATGTTCAACCTAATCACAATGGAATGAACTTATGAAATATTAAACTAGAAGCACCCACCTTTAATGGTCAATTGGATCCCTAATTTTTTCTCGATTGGACATCAGATATAGATCATTATTTCAACTGGTATAATATGTCTGATGAGAAACCGATCCGATTTCCCAAAATAAAATTGGTTGGTCAGGCTAGGCAATATTGGGTAACGTAGAGAAGCTGATGAATCTTAGGAGACAGAAACTCATTCAGACTTAGGATAAGATGAAATTGAAACTTCAAGAGAAATATTTGTCTGTCGTACAAATGCTTACTTGATCAATGACAGCGTTTGACGCAAGGCAATCAATCAGTGGCGGAGTACATCACCAAGTGAAAAATTTCTGATTAGGTGTGACAAGAATAAGTCTGACACCGTAGTCTTCTCTAGATTTCGCTCAGGACTTAAGGAAGATCTTAGGCGTGAGCTTTTTATGCGAGATATCTTCACTTTAGAACAGACTTATCAACTTGTCCAGCATCTAAATCGCTCACAAGGTTTTTCTTTCACTAGACGCACAGACTATAGGGATAACACTAACAAAGCCATCAGTGTCAATTCCCAGCCTAGTCAATCCCAGTCTCAGTCCCATTTTGGATCTAGTAACTCTACTCAGAAGCATGATGATAAAGACAAGAGTTTACAGCGTGCCATCTAGATCGGTTCAGCAAAATTGATGTTTTAAGTGTCAAAAAATTGATCACATTGCTACACAATATCTGAGCAAGATAAAAACTTTGATCATTGTGACTTAGTCTGACAGTGACCAAGATGACTTAGAGGAGATTGTCCATGACCCTGAAGCAAATGTTTGGAAGGATGAGCTTGTTGTTAACGAGGCTACCACCTTAGGATGTCTTTCGGGTATGCACCCACCTTCGATTGATAATATTGGCGGGATTACCCGCCGGCTTAGTGCAGTGAGGTGTGCTTTTGCTCAAACCAACGAAAGTGATGATTGGCATCGATCCACAATATTTCGATCTCTCACTAAAATAAGTGACAAAAACTGTCGAGTCGTAATTGATAGTAGAAGTTGTATCAATATCGTAGCCTCGAACATGGTGACTAAATTTGGGCTGAAGGTTGTTCCTCATCCTCAGCCATATAAAGTGTCTTAGGTGAATTTTGCATGCGTTGACATTTAAAAAAAGATGTCTTGTCTCTATGACGCATTTGAAGTTGTGCATGATTACAAACCTAAGAAGTGTATAGATCTTATCTCTATGACGCATCATTCTAGGGTATCCGAGTCTGCATCTGCATTCGCATCGCATGTTCTTGATTAGCATAAAGAGATCT
Source organism: Agave tequilana (assembly GCA_038442645.1). Lineage (NCBI taxonomy): Eukaryota > Viridiplantae > Streptophyta > Magnoliopsida > Asparagales > Asparagaceae > Agave > Agave tequilana. Next base: position 199,649 of record JAVJIF010002460.1, on the reverse strand, counting down.
ACAAGAAAGCTCAAGAAAATAATTCACATTATAAATCTCATGTTGATTCGCACTACATGCATCTTGAATTTAATGAGAATGATTACGTAATGATCTAGATTCGACCTGAGCGGTTTTCGCCAGAAACTATTAAGAAATTGCATGCTCGTAGCGCGGGTCCATATAAAATTCTTAAGGAAATTAATCCAAATGGCTATGTAATTAATTTACCTTCGGATGGGATTAGTTCGACACGTAATGTTTCAGACTTAGTAACTTAGAAAGGTTCTCTTATTAACCCTGATAATCCACTTGTAGATCTTAATGAGGCTACCCCCGAGCCTTTTTTTTTTGAGAAACTCCACTTGCTACCACTACCTACTGTACATGTCTCATTTACAGCACAACAAATTGATAGCATTCTGGATGACCAAATCATCTCCACCTGAGATGGTGGTTGCAGACGATATTTAGTACGTTGAAAAAGTCGTCCTGAATCTGATGATGTATAGATTACTCGAGAGGACCTGCAACGATGGCCCCGGATCTATTGGAGTACTATGAGAGTCATCGGGAACTTTACTTGACAGGTTGAGTTCTTCTTACCTCAAGAGAGTTGATGGGAACATCATACTGTCTTCTCTTTGCACCTATCAGTGTTGTCGTCGCCACATTGTATCAATCCACCTTTGATTTTAGTTTTGAGATGAGCTTAGCATTGTTTATTTCGATTTTACTAGACAACTGTTCAGTCCACGTATCGTAGTTGTGTTTGATTTTCGTTGAATCTATTTGGACTTCGTTTGGGTAAGTATTTAAGGTTGAGATTGAGTCTACTTGATCATGTTTGTTTTCAGCATTATATTTATTTTTGTTGCTTTTTCTTTAGTCCAATATTAGAAGTGGGGTTGAGACTTGTAGTCAAGTGAAGCCTATTTAAAAGGGCCCAACTTAATGAATAAGATAATGAAGATTTGGTAAAAAAATTCTGTTTTGATATTGGTTTGATCTAATATTAGATCAAACAGCTGGCGAAGCCTAGAACCGGGTTGTGAGCCGTGTTTATATTCCCAATCCCAATTTTTAGCCTTTGATCCCACATCACCATTACACATGGGAATCATAACACAATTGAGGGGTCATACACAGGTCACAGTCCTTGACAGACTCAGGGATGTGGGAAGAAGAAAAAGCAGGAAGTGAAGAAAGAAAGAAGAATACTGCATGCTTCCATACCTCCATACAGATAATGTGGGTTATCATTGACTCTGCAGGCAGAAGGTTCTCTCGTAAGAATTTCCCAACTACATCATCCATGCACTTCCTAAGAACAGGGAAGCGCTGCAGCTCGTTGGATAAGCATCGATGGCTCATCTACAATAAGTAAATGAAGTAACCAAAATCAAAAAAAGTTGTTACTTTCAAGTTAGAATCTCTTGTATTTTTCAGAGAATAATCCCAAATTTATAAAAACATTTGTACCTTGACCAATTCATCATAGATAAATTTTGCACATTGAAGGCTCGGGTCTAACAAACGACCTATCTGCTTTCGTACGAGAATTTCGAATGGCACCTAAAGATTTGTAGCAAGAAGAAATGTGAGACAACCTGATAAAAAATGCAGTACGAGAAGAAACGGACATAACAAGTTAATTTCCATAGTCTCCAAATGGGTATAACGTTCACTGAAATGCACCTCTGGTACAAACAAAGAACTTCTAGGACCAGCAGCATTTTGAATTGCCATGCGGATATCTTCATCAGTCACGTCCTCGCAAGGATCAACTTCCTACAAAACAATCCAGATTACTTGATCTAGCATTTCAAACAGGTAAAGAGCGAAGATAGATGAAGATTTTCTTTTTAAAAAAAATAATCAATAACTAGATTGGTGAAACAAGAAACATGCTGGCAGGCTAAAGGAGACGGATACAAAAATGAAAAGAAGGCAGAAATCAAAAGATGTTTATATAAAATTATAAATGTACTAAGCATATAAGATGGACATGCAAACCTCTAAACTCTTCACAAAGATTGACTGGAAAATATAGTGAATTCGGGCTCCACCAGAAAGTTCTGCTGTTGACAATTCCTCATTTTTTCCTTCCACCATTGAACAAAACGCTGCGACAAGAGACTGATAATAAGTTGCTCAGATGAGTAGAGAGGAATAGGTTTTAATTCCTTTTAATGTAATTTGACTCTGGAAATAATGATCATCTCATAGCATTCTTACTTTAGGTTATCACTTGACATTTTGAAAACATCTGATGGTTAGCAAACATGTTTACCAGCCAGTTCGCTCACACAGAATTAAAATTCCATGCAGGTTTAAAATTCATAAAGTTGAGATCTTGGAGTTGCAACTCGCGTTATTAGGTTACTGAATTGGATTTCTTAAATTAATTGAATTCCACATCCTGGGTGTTGTTTAAAATACTTAGTTATAGGCACATGTGATTAGTTTGCAATGCAGTTTCGATCTTCTTTCCAAATTCAGTTTTTTTTTTTTTTTTTTCATTTTGAATTCCACGTCATAATCTTTAATAGAAATGTTGGAATTGGATGTCAAAGTCCACTGCTTACTTAGCAAACTCATCCTTGAGCAAATATCATTATGCAACAAGCAAACCTGGGACACCAGGTCTTGCTTCGGTTCTGCTTTTGCATCCTCAAGATGCTTGCTCACAGGATCCTCCTCATTCCACAAACACTACTGCTTAGCAACATATCACTGGCAGCTGATACTCATTGTCCAAAGTACTGCAAAGACACTCTGAACCAAGTTCATATCATCGCCTATTCTACATAAATTGTAGTGGCAAAATGTCATATCAACTGTTCAGCCATTTGGTTCAACCAGCAAGTAACCCCATTCTTTGGCTCCAGACCACATGCCCAGGATACACATGTCCTATTGTTTAAGCCAAAATATTGAAGTCCATAGATCAACAGCCATAAAGTCTGTCAAAGGCCTATGCTCGACTAGGTCAGTTAAAGCCTCTGCTTGTCTAGCCTTCCCAATTTCATACCCAACTCCGTTGCAATGCATTAGAATACAGAATCCAGTGTACTGCATCCAGAAACAAGCAGAACTTTGAGGGGAATGTCCTTTGCATGTTGCTAGCCAACAGGCACACAAGTTGAACACAACCAAACAATGAGCCACCCTAGGATAGGACACAACAGTGCAACCGCAACATGCCACTAGTGCCCCACTCCTCATGGCATGGAAAAGAGCCCAGAGCTTTTACCGTGTCAAAAACACATGCAATCCAATATACTTAAAAAGCTTAAATGCTACCGTGGTGGCAGATTATAAAGTCTCTCACAGGTCATATGAAATTTAAGTTGGCCCAGTAAACCACTGTAAAAAGCATAGATACCTCATTTCTTTGGATGTACAAAGTTCCTCACAAGTTTGCAAATTTAAACCTTAAAAGTATATGCCTGGAGGACATTAAAGAAATTATTTTTAAAATATGTTTAAAACAAAAATTATCCTTCTTGGTAAGTAATATATTTTTATTTCCAAAAAGAATAACTTTCTGACATCACATGTTTGTATCTTCATGAAAACAGTTTCAAAGGCAGCTAAACCAAGAAAAGCAATGCATTCATTGGATTTGAGCATGAACGCAAATTAGGTCACATAAATAACTTACAACCTGGCTCAGACCAAGTTGGGACAATTCTTGGTGCTTGGATTAGTCTTCTTCTGGGTGCAGTAACTTTTAGGCCTGTCTTCAACAAACATAGGCCCAACTAACCATCTGGGGTTTAACCCAACTGGACATAGCATTGATAAATTTGCAGCCTTGGTTTTTTAGAGAAATAAGCCAATGTCTTATTCACAGCTCAAGGAATCTAAGCGTTGCAGTTTTCTCTAACACTCACAGAACTCTCCTAACTAAAGGCACACTGATAAATTATATCTGCCTGAGCAACCTAGACCCCTGAATCTTTCCTTCTGTTTGTCCACAGAGTCAAGAATGTTATAATAATCTTCATGCGCATTAAGCTTGTAAGGAAAAACTAAGTCTAGAAAGTACCAACAGAAATATGCATGAAATAAATTACAGGGACAAATATAACAATGTAACTTATCAATTACAGGATGGAAAATGTTGAAAAGGAAAATTAGTCAAATTCAAGATTACCTTCAGAATATTTTGCAAGAATATTCAAGAGTTTCACTCCTTGACCAGCCTGTAGTTGACATGATATAGCAAATGGATTAGACTAAAAGAATGCAAGAATATTAAAGCATTGCTATGTACAGAAAAGCATCATATCAAGCACCATTCTTTCTTTCACTGTGAACTGAAAGAACAATGTGTTTGAAGGTTATACTTCAGAAGAAAGTAAACAAAACAAAACAGTTAAAGGCCATATCAAAATAATAACAATACAAAACAATCAAAACAGTTGCACACATTGGAAAATAGTACGTAAGACATACCCACAAGATATGAAGTCAACCATTTTTTTTATTTACCTCCCTGTATCTAGGATTTATTCTAAAATAGAAAACATAAGAAATAAACTCAAATGAAAATAGCAATATCTGTCCTTCAGTTTTTCAACATCCCCTGTAGTTTCCACCATCATTAGCAAGATTCCACGATCATCCAACACTAAAGCCATCATAAAAACATCTTGATATCTAGACAGTTTTGCGAATCGGTGGCAACCGTCTGGCACATTATTCAAGAATCTCCAATTGTTCCAGAAACCATCAAATTAACCAAGTTTTGTAGTAACTCATGAGGAAAAAAAGATGCATTTAAGAGAATTTTCCAGCCAACTTCTGCAAGTTGAAAGGACAAACACACAGAAATACTTTCTAATATATAAAACTATACAATCCTAGAACTTGGTTTTTAATGAGAACATATTGAATCAGTTCGGTGAATTTACTTATAGGCTGCATATATATTATTCAAAATGTTGGGGGGAAAGTCTATGATTTCGATAAATTTTTTCCAAGGACGCTCTAGACTGGTGAGGGTCCTTGAAGTCTGTAATCAACAAAGGAGGTATTCCCATCTGCCAACTGGTCTTTCTAGGTATTTTAATCCATCTCCTAAATTTTCCCCAGCAATATTCGGAAATTCGCTCAATTTTTATGCCACTACACTTGCAAAAATTCAGATAATTATCTTCTGAAGCTTTATTGGCTCCAAGTTATCCTTTATAAGTGAGTCTATTCAAATGGTAAAGGTCTTCTCTAATGATGAATGTTAGTAATCAACAACGCAAGAAATAATAGAAGGTTCATCAAGTCAAGAATTCTGGAGTCATTTTACCATATTTAGACTATAGACACAGTTTTTAGAGTCAAGTGTTGACATTTTAGAGTTTAGTATTTGATTTGAATTAGAAAAAGAAAAGGTTTTGCAAGATGTCAGATACAGAGACAGAAGGGAAAGACAAGGAATAAAAGTAATGCTGTGGTGAACAGTGACATTGTAGTGGTAACATGAATAATAACCCTCATCTGTTCTGTGTCAGGCTCTTTAAAATGGAAATTTTTGAGTTCCCTTATTAACAGTCCAATAGTTTCCGGGCCGTACTTTAGCAATTAGGTTTCTTATTGGACTTTGGACTAAGATTAGGTGGCTAGGATGTGCAAGCAGTATTTTACAGCATTGAGCTCACATTGCATGTACACACATCTTCTCTAAAATTTTGGGGCATTGTCAAGTCTCCTCTCTCCTGGATGAAGCAATGTGTAATCAAAGAGAAGTTAGGAGTTAGGGGGGCAATTCCCATCACCCCAGCTCCCCAAACCCCAAAAGCAAAGAAAACACACCCACAAAAAAATATTATTATTATATTATTATTATTTAATATTAATTCTTCCATGCCTCTTATTTCTCCTCAATATATCCTTCTAGATTCATTCACCATGATATGAAATGCAATAGACTTTCCATGATGTATGCAATAAATCAAAGCGTAATATACCATTGTGCTTCACCTTTTTACAAGACTTTTCCCATTCTTTCAGTAGTCGAATAACAAGAAAAAAAAAGAGAGAGTAAATTATACAACCCAAGACTTGTCCAAAAATGCATTAACTGCCTCCTACCAAAGGAACTAGATATAGGACCTTCAAAAGATTCCTAGTGTGGTGTGACCCCCCATTTAATCCAAAGTAATCACAAGAAAAACAACGAATATGGGCATTGCAGTTAAAACCTTATACATTGACTACATGATATTTCTAGTGGACTTATTATTTTCTCTTTTTTTCCCTCGAACGGAGTGAAAGTGTTAGATGGGGATGGTTGAAGACATTGTCTGGTTATATAATTGGAGGGGTAATGTGAAATCTATACAATGTTCATGGGAGTTAATGTTAATTTGTCCTTAGAAAAAATCTAGAAGATGTGGCTATTGTTTTGAGCCTAAGTGACAGTCTCAAAGAAAAACCAAAACTTTTGAGTCTTAAGCTTCCACCTTTCCGAATGGTGTTCTAAAAGTTTTTTAGATCTGGATCTTCATGAGTACATACTTGGTTTTCAGGATTTTGAATTTTCAGCGAACCAAAAGGAAAAAAATATCTATATGAGAACTAAGTTCAGGCAGTTAACAAAGACATAGCTACAATTGCTTTGAGCCTGACACAAATGTTTGTTAAAAATCTACATTATGGGCCAAACAAAATATGATATCACAGAACGCTTTAGTGATACAGCTTCATTGGACAAGTTAACTATTGATGTTTTCATTTCACTGAGGGAGAGCGAGAAAGCAACTGTCAAAAACTCTACCTGTTTGGTCAAAGGTAAGAATTTAAAATTGTTTATGAGAAAACTGCAGCAGAACCTACTTTCTATAGGTTTACCTTCACACTCATCCTGTTTAGTTTGCTTCATTTATGTCCCTCCAAAAAGTGCATTTCTGTGCATCACTGTTGTGGGGTTTGACAGGAAGTAAAATGCCATAGAAATGAAATGGGAGGGATATGCCAAAAAGTCCCTTAGAACCACTTTTTGTCCCTCAAAAAGTGCATCTCTATTCATCTTTGTTGTGGGGTTTGACAGGAAGTAAAGTGCCATAGAAATGAAATGGGAGGGATAAGAAATGGTGATCAGAACCACCAATCAGTTTAATTGAGTAAAACATTGTAAAATGAGTTGTACAATTAACTTCTCAATTTATGGTCTGAAGTCTGATGGTATTTTAGCAGACAATGACAATAACAGCATTGGAATTTATGGTTCCAATTGTGGGACCAACAGAAATGCGAGATCTTAGCATTTACATCGAGAATCATGGCAGGCAACCAAGCACGTCATAGAAGGGGCAATTTTCTCATTTTTTTAACAGTTAACTTGATGTAAGATGGTAAATGGTACAGAGTGAACTGGCACACATAAAAGAAATATACTCATCCTTCAGTTGAGTCTGGCCATGGATGTTCCACACAAGAGATCATCCTTCAGTTGATAACAAGTGGTAAAAATGATTATATCTCCTGTAGTATCGCAGGACAAAGCAAGAGTCTTCATACCAACATTTCAAGCGCTTATTTCTTTTAGGGTGAATTAATACTGAAGCTTTAGACTACTTGCGCATTTAAATTTTGATTTTGTATTTCGTTTATGCTTTAACACTAGGGAACTTCTTGGTTATCTCATTTTTTCAGTGGTCTCATTACGGGCTCTTATTTACAGATCCTCATTTAGAAAGAAGCAAAGGAATACTTCAGATCCAAATCTATGCTAGGCTTCAAAAGGCATGAAGCCTAAAGCAGTAAACTCTTCTTGTCACTATAGAACTAACTACTCTACCAGTCTTGGTGTTGGCTGTATAAGAAAAGGTTCCAAGAGACCTGCATAACAATTTATAGACACAAAAAGTACCCATAAATCAACACAGAGGCAGGCAAACATTATAGAAAATAAGCTAGAGAGGAAAGGGTTCCAACAATGTTTTTGAGCTTGTCAAGAGGTATAAATTGGATAACAAGGCGTATTAAGATACGAGAGTTGTGGCCTGAACCATAAGCTACAGAACCCCTATCACAAGTATGCCTCAAAGCAAAACAATTTCAGTTTTGAATATTACTTGGAAGGGTCAGATCGGAAAAAAAACACTGGCACCCCCCTAAAAGGAAAGGTCAACAAGACATGCAAATGCAAAACTATCAAGGCATGACACCATAGAAATAGCATACAGTGGTAATTGTACCACACCATTCATACTACGGCATACCTTAGATTCTGCAACATCACCAAAGGCAGCATGTTCCTTTGCTACAGCGACTAGCTGAGCATTTACACGAGATCTCAATCCTGGAAGAACTGTCTTGATATGTTGTACTAAAATCTGCAAAGAAGTACATAAAACCATTAAAAGTTGCAAGAAAAATAATTTTACATTTTGAATGTTTAATCTTAAACGGTTCCAGGTCAGTCACCACATAGCATTTGTGAAATATATAAATAAATGATTCTAGAGAAATCAACACCATATAAGTGGACGGCATAGGTTTCCGATGAATAAAAAAAGAAAGAAAGAAAGAACTCAAAAACACTCATTATGGTGGAAGAGTGGATATTAAATTTCCTTTCGGGTCTCTTACCTGATTCAATTTCTTGGCTAATTGAGGAACTCCACAACAATGTGAGAGGCCGTGGTAAACCTATTTGCAGAATACGCATACAAAATTGTAAACACCGTAAACAATCAGCCGAATGCAGTCATTTTCAAGTGTGAGTGTGCATGATCTGCGTGCATCCATGTGTCTGTACAAGCCCAGAAACAGAGAGATGGTTTACCGGATTACGGCGGAAAAAGCTCTCCTCAAAGGCAAGTGCATCTTTGATAGATCTGTTTACATTGATATCCTGCAGGATGCAGCCCACATACTAAAGAGTCAAAAACATTATCAGACCGACAGAAGTACACACAGCCTACTAATAATATATGATTTATCAGGTGATAAAATTGCCCACTGGTTGAATTTCTACATTTTCTACCATTATCACCACATGCAAATCACAACCAGAATTAAATTACTACAAGAGTTAAGAAAGATATGAACATGCTCAAGAATAGATAGTCATCAAAATCATTGGCTTCCAATAGAATTAACATGACAAAGTTAAATTTTCTTTCACGCTCTGAATGGATTATTAATCAGAAATACAAAAGGTCCTCCAATCACCCTAAAGATGACATACTTTTGAAAGAAGCACTATTAGTGTGCATGTCCGAACCTTCAACTGCTACTTTGGCCTATCAGAGAAGAATGTGATTTCCTTTAGCTAATAATATCATCTTACCGCATCAGCTAGACACTTCCATAATCGGGGAAATTTTAATGCTAGCCCTTCACTTGCTTGAGCTAAAATACCAAAAAGGGTAGGTTTGCCAACATGCCAATTGGCTGTCAAAGTTCTCAGACATGGCCTTTCTTCCTCATAGTTAGAAGTCGCAATGGAGCCTAATAACCCAAGCCAAACCCGGCCTAAACTTTTGAGTTTGGATCCTTAAACACAAATCTTATAGATTATGGGCTTATGGTTTGGGTCCTAAAAATAGATCTGATGCCCTATTGGATCAAGAGATGGATCCTTAAGGATCCAAACCCGATAACTAAATATTTCTATAGTTTATTTCACTTACTGTAGTCTAAATTATCTTTTCCTTCCTAAACATAATTTATATAAGCTAATTTGATTGTGCTTAGAATAGATGTGTAGTATTTCTAGAAGAAGAAGAAAAACATCTTTGCAAGAAAAATTTCAATTTCTATTTAATTATTAATGGAACTTGTCGCATTTGGGGGAGAATATTGGATTTGGAACCGAATCCAAAAGTAGTAAATTGGGTTTGGATCCTAACTTTCTTAGTGGTTTGGATCTGCCGGTGGATTCTGTGAACTTATAATGGATCCTGCATGTGGATCTGGTAGGATCCAAACTGAATCTGACCCGTTGCCATCCCAACTCACTGTTACCTTGGCTAGGAATCTAGGACATGTCTGTAGAAGGTTGGCATCACGCTCAAACCAAGTTTTAGCAACTTAAACAATTTGTTGATGGAGCTTTCTCAACCATGTGTCATGCTCCACATCACCCCCATGATATGATATTATGATGTGCATAATGGGTTTCACATTGCCAAAAGTTATTAAAGTTGTATTCTCCTTTATTTCTGTTGGAAGTCATGATGGTTTATTGAATTCATAAGGTTTATTCTATGTTATGGGAACACAGATCTTAGTTTGCCCATTAAAGATACTTTTAAGTGTACCTTGATATTCACAGTTACACATACGATTAGAACTCCTGAATCAAATAGAATGTACATGAAATGTGGAATTCTTGTATATAATGTGTTATTGAATGCTCAATTCATGTCATAAGTAATTCTTGCACTCCTAATTCCTTCTCATTTACCAGCATTTTAATAAATTAATAATGGTTGTGGAGGTCAACATTACACACTATGTTTGCATAGCAATTGCAGCAGAAAAATAAATAAATAAACTACAACAGCATTCAAAAATGAAATTAAGAAACAATTGAAACTAGTTCAGATAAATACAAAACCAGCTAATAATGGACATACATGTTGACTGCGATTCACCACACCAACATAGCCAAGTTTAAGTGGGATCACATTTCCCAACAGAAGCTTGCGAGCGTCTGTACCTTTGTCCATGATATCCAACTGAAGCCAAAGAGAAGCAAGTCATCATGCATGATCAGCCAACGACTAAAGATATCTACATTACAGAAACACGCGTTTGTGTAGAAACCAGACCTTAGTGATAACACCTATTGTTCGGGAACCTGCCAAGAGGAAGTAGAAAATAAGTCTCTGCAAGCTATATGATTATCCCAGTTTCCACTTAGCGATCTAACAAAACACGAAGACTAAATCACCAAGATAGATGTGGAGTAAGAAATTACCATCTGGATCAACAACCCTGGCCATCTGAAGTGCATCAGAATTTGCAAGGTCTGCATTTCCTGGTGAAACTGCTAAGATAATGCAAGTTTCATGTTTGATATAAGATAAGATCATGTTCCTAATTTTTGTCTCAATGTCACTTGGTTGGTCACCAACTGGCACTTTTGTTATTCCTGGTAAATCAACAAGAGTGATATTTAGAACAGTTGGTGAAAAAATCTTCAAACGAATTTGTTTGTCTGAAAGGCCCTTGTTCCCTCCAGCTTCCCTGTCTGTTTCAGCCTGCAAGTAACAATGACCATGTTTGGAAGTTCATACAGTGCAAGCAGTATTTCAAACACAAGAGACAAAAGCAACCAGCTCAAAGCATATGCTTCAATAATATGGGCATAAACACTTCATTCTCTGTTGTGTCTAACAAAAACCAATAGACTGAGCATCGTTGCCAAGATTGGGATCTTATGGTAAATTTTCATGAGATCAAAGCATATTGGATCAATCATGTCAGATTGTCAATCATGCCATGGATGGTGACATCCTTCTTGCTTTAATTTCAAACATAGAAAATAATTTGATAATTTGATAAACAATAGAAAACATAGAAACTGCACCAATATTATATAACCATGTTATACTTTAACCATCAGTATTGCATTAATTGTCAAATTTTTACTATAAACTTATTTTTTCTATATGAATCGATTTTGCTAGAAAGCTAGCTGAAAGAAGGGCATATGTAAAATAAAAAAAAAGATTGGAAGGATTGTATAACCTAACCAAAAATGTAAGGCCTAATTTCAAAAAACCACCATAAACTTTAAGCATTCACCCCCAAACTACCATGAAATTACTTTATTATTCGTAACACCCATGAACTTTGTGCCTTTGCACCAAACTACCATGAAATTTGAGCTTTTTCAACTAACTATCATATGTCATTTAACAGAATTTCAAAATTACAGATTTACCTTTACATTCATTTCAAAGTTCTACACTTCCATTCATCATTTTTTACTCAAAATGAAAATAAAAAATAATTATATTATTATTGTTGTTGGTATATTAAGATAAATTTAAAATGATATATTTTATGAGAAATAATTTATTTTTAGAATTTTTTAGATTCCTACTTAAACCTATTTTATAGTGTTAATTATGAAGCTAAGAGTATTTTCGTCATAAATAGCCATGTACCAAACACGTCACCACTTTTAACAGAGCATCGACGGGTTCAGAAGAGTTACAAATAATAAAGCAAATACATGGTAGTATTCTAAAAATCCATGAAAGTTTATGGTAGTTTCCTGAAACAAAGTCAAAATTTAAGCATCCCTCCAACTTTACCATTATATAACAAACCCCTTGGAGAGAGAGATTTGTGAATAAAATTGCTTTAGCTCAAACTTTGCTTGTCTAACAATTCTCTACACAAGAAAATAGGGCAAAAATTTATATAATAGTTAAATACTAAAAGTTTGCCTTTTGGTTTTATTCTTTTTATCTAAAGGAAAATTATTATCCTTAAACAAAAACCATATCATGACTTGTGTAGCATTGGGAATTGATCAATTGAATATATGTCTAAGGTCCACACACTTCTAATTCAGTCCTTTTCATATTAACCTCCTCATTTCCCTTTTGTTTCATTTGATTGCAACATAGGAAACAAAAAAATATTTGCAAACACACTATTCACATAGACTCTTGAGCAAACTAGGCTTTAATTGGCTACCTTTGGATAACTTATGTAATATATAATTTGCATTATTTGAGAAAAAAAATATGCAATGATTGTTCGACATCAGTACATGACCGATTGCTCTATTAAGGGTCTTGTATTTCTAACTTATATGAAAACATGGAGCTCTGTGCTGCAGTTAGTTATTTTCAATTGTATGCTATTATGTGGGATACTAATAAGTAGTAGACAAAAGCATCTCTTCTTATTAACTTTTTATTGTAAGATGTTTGTATCCTAGTCCTTCTATTATTTCTCATTAAATAAAATTGCTTTATGTAAAATAATAATATGCGTTTGAGAGAGAGAGAGAGAGAGAGAGAGAGAGAGAGAGAGAAATTGATGATGTATCTGTATGTATTGTATTATCAATTCCTGGTCTTTTAAAATCAGTATCTCTCCGTCCTTGTTGATTGTATTGCATCTCCATATCCTAGCCAATGTAGCTAATAAGAAAAGAATCAGCAAGACTATCTACCCACCAACTAGTCTTCCAAACTTGATGGCAAGTCCTCTTGCTTCGGTTAACTCAGCTAGCAATTAGCACCCACCAGCCATACAGGCAAGATACTGGATTGACATTGAGGAGTCCACTTAAGATTTTTGTTAAATCCTTCCACTAGGCTTTGTCAATAGATATAACTTTAAAGATATAAAGAAAAAGCTAAAACAAAATTCCCTATGTAGAGTCTTAATTGAAAATGTAGTGGGCCAAATACGACTAATTTCTCAGCAAAATGAACAAAAAAAATTAAAATAACACCTAAAATAAACAACTAAATAAGAAAAACACAAAAGTTCAAAAAAAAAAAAAAAAAAGAGTTCAGTTGCATACATAACCAAAGACTCTCTTTTTTAACCTATATTTCTCATATAGACTCAAACCAATGCAGGCACCGATCAAACAGTACACAAAAAGGAAAAAAGAATCATCTGTAATAAAATTCAAAAAAAAACAAACAAAACAAAAACCCTAATTTTCACCTGAATCTCCTTGCGAATAAGGGAGAAATCGTAGAATCTCTTGCCGGGCAAGTGCAAGAACTCCCCCCACTCCTCCGCCTCTCCCCCCTCGCCTTCCTTCTTGGCGAAGTGGACCAGCTGAAGCACCAGCGGCCTGCGGGTGCAGATGTCGCTGCCACGTGGCAGGAAGTCCCTGCCGACGAGAGCTTCCAGCACGCTGGACTTGCCGCTGCTCTGGCTGCCGACGACCGCCACCTGCGGCAAGTCCACCGTCGACGAGTTCCCGAGCTGCGCGAAGATGTCCTGGAGCTTGTTCACGATGGGGATTACGGACAGGCCAATGGATGCCGCCGCCGACGGGTAAGGAGACGCGATGACCGGATCCTCCGCCATTGATGAAGTTCCTTTTTCTTTCTCTCTCTCTCTCTCTCTCTCTCTCTCTTCTTTTTTTTTTTTTGGTTTGGGGGGGACGGGGGCGCGGGGTATTTTGAGAGAGTTGAGGGAGAAGCAGACTGTCTTTGTGAACGAGATGGTGGGAGCGGCGCCTGTCGGCGCAAGAAGCGGATGGTTTCCTCTGGCGGTCGTTCGGAACGTGGGGCTCCGTTATGTGCGTGTATGGGGATCCGTTCTCAATTTGTTACATCCAATTAGAAAACGAGGATCCAAACCTAAAAATTAAAATTATTTTATAGACGCTGTTGTGAAAACCGATCGAACGGTCAAGAGAAGCAGGGAGGAGCTGAGAGGGGAAAAAAAAAAAAAAAAAGGGGGTCGACGCTGCTCTCTCGCGGATGAAGACGAACGGACAAATAAGTCACGAGAGAAAACCTCGTTTCGATCGATTTTGATTACTAGATTATTGCTTGGGGCAGTGAAAACCCAACTTAGGGGAGGCCGCCGGAGGCGAAGAGGAGGGCAATGACTTTGCCCGAGGATGAGGAGGAAGAAGGAAGAAGGATGAAGAAAAGAGATTTTTTTTTTTTTGGGGGGGGGGGGATGAGGGGGAAGAGGGAGGAGGGAACAGAGGAGAGTAGCGGCTCTTTCTCTCTCTCACTGGAAGAAGGAGGGGTCCCTCTCTCTCTCTCTCTCTCTCTCTCTCTCTCTCTCGAGCAGAAAAAGAAGACAAGCGGACAAGACGGGCAGGGTTTGTGAAGGAGTCATATGAGAAAATCTCGCTTCGCTAGATTTTGATTAATACTAGTATATCACTATCGTCGGTGAGGAACTGACTGACAACGACAGTAGAAGAAGAAGGGAATAAGAGAGGGGGTAGGGGTCTAAAGAGGAGGAGGAGGAGGAGCAGGAGGAGGAAGAAGAAGAAGGAAGAAGGAGGGGGAGGAGTCGCGCGGAGAGGGAAGGACTAGAGAGGGAGAGGGGAGATGGTCGGCGGCTGAGCAGAGAAAGGGATAGAGGAGGAGCGAGAGAGGATGAGCGAGAGACGGACGAACACAATTACTGAAGAAGTCACAAGAGAAAACCTCCCCCACTTCGCTCGACCAGTTTTGATTTATATTAATATAATACTAGTATATCACCGTCGTCGGTGGGATACAATGAGATAGAATGTAATAGAAACAAGACAGAAACTGAATGATCAGTCAGGAGGAAGAGGAGGGGAAGAAGGAGGAGGAAGAATAAGGAGGGGGAAGAAAAAGGAGAGGGTCGACGTTGCTCCCTCTCGCAGATGAAGACGAGCAAACGAACGGAAGAAAAGGTTGAGTCAAGGGAGAAACTCCCATTCAGTCAGTTTTGATTAATAAAAATAAACTAGTATATCGCTAAGTCTTTGGAGGAAACTGACTGACAGAGCGGCGAAGAAGAATAGTGGAGAAGGAAGAAGGGGGGGGGGGGGAGAGAAGGGAAATAGGAGGAGGAAGAAGGAGGGGGATGGGGTAGGGCGGTAGCTACCAGCGCTCTCTCTCGCTGCTCTCGATCTCTCTCGCGAAAGACAGATGGACGAACGGAAAAAATTTATATACGAGTCACAGGAGAAAACCTCTCTTCAATCAGTTTTGATAAATAAAATATAATAATTAATAGGATGCAATTTAAGTTTTGAAGTATCCTAATTAAAAAACTTCCAAATACGGTATTTTAAAGCTTGTGTTTGAATGTTTTAATTAAAAAAAAGTGTTTTATAGATTTAGAGGTTACATGATTAGGATTCTAAAGAATCTAAGATTTGTTTGGCTAAATAATTGTCAAGTTAGAACAAAAGAACGCAACCATGTACTTAGAGGTGTAGTCATGAAATTTGAAATTTCTATCCATAGTGAAAATTTTAAAAACTTATCATCTTAAAAGATTTTTATACTTTCTTATCTATCCAAACACTCACCTAAAAAATATCACGAATTACTTTTTTCTAAAATTTACATAAAATAACATATTTTTTTATTTTGTTAAGTATCCAAACACACCCATTAGTAATAAGTTAGAAAATTTTCTTGTTTAGCAATATTACCTTGTTTTTACTTCTATGGAAAAACTAAATATATCTAAACATTGTCAATGTAAATTTATCACAAGGATCCAACCCACTTAGGGCATGTTCGGTTTTGAAGTTTATAATTTGTTGTTTACGTTAAGTTGTAGTTATAGACTGCAAATTATAGTTTGTAAATCATTAATTTAAGTTTTCTAAACAGTTGTTTACTAATTTTATTTATTTTATTTGAATACAAATTTGAGTTAGCTCAAACTCTAGTTTTCCTTTCAAAATTTGAAGTCACAGGAAAATCTAGGCAATTTTTTTGATTAAAAAATTAATTAAAAAATAGACCTATCATTATTTATTTACAGAAATTGACCTTCTTTCAACCACATCAATGTAGGACGCAACTGTCACGCTTGCGTGGCATATATATATATATTTTTCTCCCTTTTTTTGACGTGTCTAGGGTTGGCAAACAAGGACTTAAGATTTAATTTATTTAAGTCCGGAGTTGCCAAAAGCAGACAAAACGCTTGTTTTATTTTTATTTTTCAGTTTATCTGGAAATTTGCTAGCTGGGGGAGGGGGGAGAGTGAGGATAGAGAGACAGAGAGACGAGTGAGATATACACATAGGGGTTTGTGTTTATAAAATGAAAGCAAAATTTGTCTTTTAACAAAGTTTTTATTTAAATATGAAAATTTTCATTAAAATTCAAATAGAAATTAAAAGTTCTTTTCTTGCTCATATATGTTGTCTTGCTTTTAGTTTTTGCTCAAATATTTTTTTTGCTTAAATAAAAGTTGAAGTCTTATTGATTTTTTGCTAGTTCGATGCCCCTAACTTCAAGCCTCGTCCAGCCCCAAAGTCTTGCAACCTTGGACTGAGAGAGATTGGAAGGATAAAGTAAAAGGGGGTCAGCATGTCTCATTGCTGATCCTTCAGTGAACACATCTATGCACCTAAAGAGAGCTCTTCTGGGACTTGGCAAGATGTTCTCAATTTTTAAAGGAGTAGAGAAGATAGTTGAGGAGTTTCCAGGCATGAAAATAGTCAAAGTTTTCTACGACTTCAAATCACTCCTACTTCTTTTCCACGGCAGGAGAAAGCCCTTAAAACTTTTTAGCCGTGAAACAGTCTAAAAACATTGACATTGGCTCTCCAGTGAAAGTTGGTGCACATTAGGTCAAGGATGTCACAAACGAGAGAGCTGACAGTGCTACAACAATGTCGATAGATAGTATAGTCGCTGCAATTGAACATTGTCGACCTCGTTCCTGACCTTACCCTCGACAATTAGTTGGTAGAGTTCCTTAGAGTGACCACCTTCATGATCTCAACGCCTTTCTCAAACAAAAATATTGAACTGAATTGTTTGATTGCAACAAGAATACTCTCTCTCGACAGTGTTGTGGCACTGTCAGCTACTTCATTTATGACATCCTTGACCCAGTGCGCACGAACTTTCACTGGGATAGCCAATGCCAACATCTTCACTGTTGGTTTTCTCTTGCCATGGAAAGGAGTAAGAGCGACTCAAAGTCGCAGAACACGTCGACTATTTCTATGTTAGAGAACTCATCACCTATTTTCTCTACTCCTTTAAAATTGAGAACGTCTCTCTAATGACCCAATGCATATGCAGCTCCATTCAAAATACCACCAATTACTGGAGGGGCCCTCTTCGGGTGCAAAGACAGGTTCACCGAAGGATCAATGAAGAGATATGTTGAGTGTTGGCCACCTACCTAAAATTCTTGCTCCACTCTATGTGAAGTCATGACCTTAGGACTTTGTGACTTCTTAAAGAAGAACTCTCTCAGTCAGAATTCAAATTAAAATGGTGTCAGAAGTCATTATCTCGACAGGTCATGGCATCCAAACTTGTTGGATTTCTTATTGAAAAGTTCTCTCTATTTAAGAGCTTGAATTAACAAGAGATATGAAGGTTCTAACCCCCTAACATTCTTACTAATGAGAGCTCTCTATCAAGAGCTTGAGTTGGAAAAAGATGGGGGACATTAGAAACTTGGGATTTTTTAAAAAAGAGTCCAATTTGTCGAGGGTCCACATCAGAAAGAGTATAGGACATATGACCCTATGGCTCTCTTTGATTTCCTATTAATGTTGCTCTTTACATGAGAGGTAGAGTCAGAAGAGGTCAAGATGTTCTACCAAAGAGCTATCTGTGTCAAGTGTTAGTCTCACATTAAGTGGCCCACTAACCTTTTATTGGTTAATTGGATTCCATAAATTATAGCTAACTGATATTTATGTATGCCCAAATATAAAGGTTACTATTATATTAGTTAAATAGCTATATGGGAGATAAAAGGCCATGATGGGTGGTTTTCTCCATATGGTTACTTGCTAATACATAGACCCTCTTCTCTCCTCTATTATAGGCAAAAAAAAAACCCCTTTTGTGAAAATCCATCACTTTACAGAAAATTGGGTTTTGTGCAAAGAAAAGGGACAGAGAGAAGAAAGGAGTTTTACATTAGGGTTTGCAAGGAGAAAAGAAAGGGACTGAGATTTTCATCAATCTACCTTCATCAATCCTTCTAATGGCTTCAGGTATGTATATATGTTTATATACTTGTTCTTGAAGATGTATTGATTCTAAATCTATTGGGTGATTTCATCATCATGAAGTCTTTAAGTTTTAATTTAATATTTGGTATCAGAGCATGGTTTTGAATCTATACATCTCAGAATAAAAATTATGGACAATTCCTGTTGAGATCTAAAATTCATAAAATTAGGTTTTGTCTAACTGTTTCAAAAGAAAATTCTATTAATATTCCTCTAATTGTGCAAATCTGGGATCAAAATTAGTATTAGAAACCCTAATTTTTCTTTTGATATGGCATCAGTCGATTATACAGTTATTAGTATACTGTTTCTGTTTCATCGACTGTTAGTCGACTTGCCCACAACTCTAGTCGACTAGGTCTCTTCCCAGGGAAATAATGACTCTCTGTATTTTACTGTCGGTCGACTTGATCTTTTGGTTAGTCGACTAATAATTAGTATAGTCGACTAAACCCTTTCCCTAGTCGACTAATAGGTTGATCCGAGAGTTGTTTGGTTCTCTGTTTCTCTGTCAGTCGACTAGCCTTTCATTTATAGTCGACTTGCCTTGCCCCTAGTCGACTAGCCTTTCATTTATAGTCGACTTGACTTGCCCCTAGTCGACTAGGACTACCTTGACCAGTCGACTAATATTTGTTTAGTTCAAACATAAATGTATGTTACACATTTAATATTATTGTGTTAATATTGGTGAATTATAGAATAACTCAAATAAAAGGTTAGAGAATATTATTGGTTAGTTTTATATTCATACGGTTTAATGATTTAGTAGTTGCCAAAGTGACCTACATTAGTGAGCCTTATGAATATACAACTACATAAAAGACTTGTCAATAAGGGTGACATTAAGGTCAATAATATTCTCGGTGGCGGTTCTAGTTAGGAGATTGGGACTAACCCAAAGGAAAGTCTCTTTCAAATAATTACGAACATGGTAGGGTAGTGTAATTTGTGCAACTTAGTGGTGTAGAATTGGATACCCAAAGGTAACATGACTTACTGTCTAAGTGGCATAAATTATATTAGACCTACATAGGTGATAAAAGGTCTCACCTGTAGAGTGAATGCTGGATATGCTTAGGTTTCACCCAAAGGAGAAATCAAAGTGATATCAATAATTCATCTTCATAAAATTTAATGTTTTTGTATTGACTCGAGGCCTTAATGTGAGCATTGTCCTATTTTGTTTCAGTGAACGTTCCCACTTCCTTACACTCTCATGCATCTAGCATTCCAGCCCTGAATGGTACAAACTTCTCTGAATGGTTTGAACATGTTCAATTCACACTGGGTGTACTGGATCTTGATCTGGCTCTTCTAGTTGAGAAACCTGAGGAAGTCACTGCTGAAAGTACAGCAGATCAGGTTAGTCATGCTAAAGCCTGGGAAAGGTCGAACAGACTCAGTCTTATGTTTATTAAAATGACCATTGCCAACAATATTAAAACTTCACTCCCTCAGACTGCTAACGCTTCAGAACTCTTAACTGCTGTAAAAGAACGTTTTAAATCTGCTGATAAGTCATTGGCTGGCACTCTTATGGCTGAGTTAACTACCATGAAATATGATGGTAGTAGAGGAGTCCAACAACATATCCTCAATATGACTGATAAAGCTGCAAAGTTAGGAACACTGGGAATGAAAGTAGATGAATCCTTCTTGGTACAGTTCATCCTCAACTCACTTCCTCCTCAATTCGGACCATTCAAGATTCACTATAATACTCATAAGGATAGGTGGAATCTGAATGAACTGACTAATATGTGCGTTCAAGAGGAAGTGAGACTAAGGCAAGAAGGACATCACTCGGTGTTGGCAGTAACTCAAGGAGCTATACATAAGAGAGGAAAGTATGGAAAGGGTAAGAGGTTTCCACCGAAGAAAGGGAATGAACCTGGGGAAAGTAGCCAGGGTCATGGAAAGAGTTTCACTGTCAAATGCTACTTTTGTGGTAGAAAAGGACATGTGAAGAAGGATTGCAACAAGAGAAAGGCTTGGTTCGAAAAGAAAGGTATGAATCTTTCTTTGTATATTATGAATCAAATCTTGCTGAAGTTTCTTCTAATACTTGGTGGATTGACTCTGAAGCCACAACTCACATAACTAATTCAATGCATGGATTCCTTACAACCAGGAAACCGAAGGAAAGTGAAAGATTTATCTTTATGGGGAACCGTCTCAAAGTGGAGGTCGAGACTGTTGGAACTTATCGCCTACTCTTAGAGACGGGTCATCAGATGGATCATGTAGACATTTTTTATGTACCTTCGATTTTTAGGAATTTAATGTCTTTATCCAAATTAGATGTTGTTGGATATTCAGTTTTATTTAGTTGTGGAAAACTCAATTTGATGTTTAATTCAATTTCGGTTGGACAGGGGATTTTATGTGATGGTTTATATAAAATTTCCTTAAATTATGAGTTTGCACAATCTCTTTTAACCCTGCATTTGAATGTTGGTTCTAAACGTGGCTTAATTGATGAAAAATCTTCTATCTTGTGGCATAGACGACTGGGGCATATCTCCAGGGATAGAATTGTAAGATTAGTGAAGAATGGGATTTTGGATAACCTAGACTTCACTGATTTTGGATTGTGTGTGGATTGCATAAAAGGAAAGCAAACCAAACACACCAAGAAAGATGCCACAAGAAGCAAAGAGCTTCTTGAGATTATTCATACAGACATTTGCGGACCACTCTCTATTCCTTGTTTTACGGGAGAGAGATACTTTATCACCTTTATAGACGATCTGTCTCGTTATGGTTATGTATATCTAATTCATGAAAAATCTCAGGCTGTTGACATCCTTGAGGTGTTCATTACAGAAGTCGAGAGACAATTAGATAGAAAAGTTAAAATCATGAGATCAGACCGAGGTGGTGAGTATTATGGAAGATACGATGAGTCAGGACAGAATCCTGGCCCATTTGCCCAATTTTCTAGAAAAGCATGGCATTTGTGCTCAATACACAATGCCAGGTACGCCTCAGCAGAATGGAGTTGCAGAAAGGCGAAACCGGACACTTATGGATATGGTTAGGAGCATGATGAGCTTCTCTAATGTACCTAATTCATTGTGGAATGAAGCCTTAAAGACTGCTATGTATATCTTGAACAGGGTTCCTAGTAAGGCAGTCTCAACAACTCCTTTCGAGTTGTGGACTGGTAGGAAACCTAGTTTAAGACATTTACATTTTTGGGGTTGTCCAGCAGAGGTTAGAATATATAATCCACATGAAAAGAAATTAGACTCCAGGACCATATCTGGATATTTCATTGGTTATTCAGATAAGTCTAAAGGGTACAAATTCTACTATCCTAACCATAGTACCAGAATTGTTGAAACTGGTAATGCCAGATTCCTTGAGAATTGCAAAATTAGTGGGAGTGATGAACCAAGAAAGGTGGATCTTGAAGTGATAAGGGTAATATCCCAATACCCTTTCCTTCAAGAGAATTGTTGTCCCTCAGCTTAATCATCAAGCTGAGTCACCAGAACAACATAATGATCATGGTTCACCACTTCATGAGGATATCTGTAACGCCCCGATTCCACGGATACGGGGACGTCACTGCGACGTATATACGTAGGTCATAATTGCCCCCACGTATATACGCTAAGCATAAAAGTACAACAAGGATCAGAGTACACGACAAAACGTGGTATCCATACATATGCCAACACAAGAAGTACACATACAAAATTATCACAGGATATTATAAAGTATTACACATTACATGTGTATTACATCATAACCAAGTCCAAAAGAAATATATACAAGTATGTATACCAAAAAGCTCACAAGTAGAAAGAAGATCTCGTGAGTCCAAAAGAATACATGCCTATCATGAGGACTTATGTATGCCCTTTGTCATGACTGTATCAGGAAGAGGGAGCAAGCACTCCCCTCGGTCCCCTGGAGGCCCTCAGGTCAGACCGGAAATATAATTGTACAATATACCTAATGCCACTGTAAACACGAACACATATCGATATCCGCTTGTTTCCCCGACCCATGTGTAAGTTGGTCCATTTTATACAAAAGTCAAGTGCATCATGCTTGGTTTAAGAGATAGCATGATAAAAGGTGATATTCACTATTTAACGAGTCATGAAACGAGAATATGTAATAACAAGTCATGAAGTAACAAGTGGTGAGATCCATCAAGTAACATGTCATGTAATACCAGTCATGAAGTATAAACAGGAATAATATGTTACACATGTATCAAAGATAAAATCCAAATTCAAATAGGAAATCAGCTAAGTCAGACATTCAGAATTAGTCGACTAGGTGGAAGGATTAGTCGACTAATAGGGGTCTTAAGTCGACTAACAGTCTAGATGAGTCGACTAAAACAGGGTTCCAGAGAGTTGTAATTCTGTTTCAGAAAAGTTAGTCGACTAGGGTTGTAAGGGTAGTCGACTAACAGGGAACTACTAGTCGACTAATAGATACTTAAGTCGACTAAGTCTGTGATACAGAGAGTTGATGTTTTATTTCAGGAAAACAGGAGTCGACTAGGAGGAATGGGTAGTCGACTAGGGGTCCTAAGTCGACTGGAAATCTGGTCTAGTCGACTAAAACTGTGAAATCAGAAAAGGTTAAGTTTCAACTAAAGTGGATTAGTCGACTAGTCCCTAGGTCAAGTCGACTAGTCGTGGGAAAAACAGTGACAGAACAGATTTTCTGGTGGTTGTTCTTGATGATCAAAAATAGGATTTTTATGGCACAAGTGTACATTATTTGTCAACACATGTATACAAAGGGGTTTACAAGTCTTGGTGAGTAAATATACTCACTAGGAAAGGTTGGATTGAAGCTTTACGAGTCCGGGAAGAGTGTGGTCGTCAAATGGCACCTATGTGATCCTTGGCGACGAAAAGAGCTACGATCCAAGCTCCAAATCAGTTGCTTGAGCTAGAGGTGAAGATCTTGTGGTGTTCTTGGAGTTAGGGTTGAGGTTGAGAAGGATGAGGGAGTTGGTGAGAGCTTCTCTTTTGTTGAAGTGGAGAAGAAGAGAAGTAAAATGTAAAGGAAGAGGTTAAATATGATGGGGATTTTGTGAAGGAGGTGTAATAAGATAGAAGTGAAGGGTGTTTTTGCAAAAAAGGAGGGGTGAGGTGCCCCTCACCTGGCCACTTGGCCGGCCATGGGAGAGAGAGAGAGAGAGTGGCATTAATGAGGAAGTAGGTGGGAAATGAGGTGGAATTTTGTGGAGAATTGCAATTATTGGAAAATTGGGAAATTAGGAGTTTGTGAAGGAAGTAAAGGGAATAAAGAAAAGGAAAGGAAATAGAATTGTAAAAAGATATTTTTCTTTGGCTTGAAAAATTAAAATGTTGAAAAGACAATTTCCAGGTTTAAGTCAAAGTTGCGGAAACATTCCGGAAAATGCCGAAATCGTCCGAAATTCAAGTATCTCGGAACGACCCGAAAGTTTCACCAAAAATCAATAATAATATATGAAGACTAATAGTGAAATCCTTTTTAAGAAATACTTTATAGTTTTAAAACTAAAAATCCCGGAATCAGTTATCTACCGACTCCGTTAGAATTTTCATAAATTCATAAAATTCTCAGAAAAAGTATTTAGATAGAAAACAGGATTCTAAGAAATAAAGCCTAAAGGACTTTCTAGAAATTCCTAACTGTTTGGAAAATAAAAATTCGGGAATCGATCAGTGACACTGGTCGACACCGGTTTTGAAGAAATTCATTTTAATTCAGGAAAAATCCAGAAAAATCATATAAAATTTAATATATTAGAAAATGATATTTGAAATTGAAATCGGTCAAATACAGGAAGTAAATCAAAAAATATGATCGAAAAGCTGAATACGCAACTAAGTACGTATTCTGGAAACGGGGTATTACAATCCATCCACCTTACAAAAATTTCGTCCTCGAAATTTCATAAGGTGAAAGGTAACAGGAAAAGTAACAGATAGAGAAGGATAAGATGGAAGATAACGGTAGAGAAAAATAGAAGGAAAGAGTCTTACCATTCAAGATGTGAAGAGTTGAGGATAGCGCTCACGGATAACGTCCTCTCGTTCCCAAGTGGCCTCTCCTGGCGCATGTCTGTTCCAAGACAACAACACTAATGGTATAGCCTTGTTCTTCAGTGTCTTCACACTTCTGTCCAGAATGGCCATCGGCTGTTCCTGATATGATAAATCTGGCTGCAGTTCCAGTTCGGAATGATCCAAAATATGACTATCATCCTTGACATACTTCCTCAACTGAGATACGTGGAAAACATTGTGCACTCCGTCCAAAGATGGAGGTAAGGCCAATCTGTAAGACACATCTCCCACTTGCTCCAAAATCTCGAATGGGCCGATATATCTCGGACTCAGCTTTCCACGAAGACCGAACCGGATTACTCCCTTGGTAGGTGATATCTTCAAGAACACATGATCTCCTGCCTGGAATTCCAATGGCCTTCTCTGTGAATCTGCCCAACTCTTCTGCCTACTCTGCGCTGCTCTGAGATGGTCTCTGATGATCCTGACTTTCTCTGTTGTCTGAATCAGGATTTCTGGCCCCAAAAGTGTCCTCTCACCGACTTCATCCCAACAGATCGGTGATCTACACTTTCTTCCATACAATGCTTCAAAGGGTGCCATCTTGATACTTGCCTGGTAGCTGTTATTATAAGAAAACTCCGCCAAGTGAAGATGATCTTCCCATGATCCCTTGAACTCAATCATGCAAGCCCTTAGCATATCTTCAAGAATCTGGATGGTCCTCTCTGATTGTCCGTCTGTCTGAGGATGATATGAAGTACTGAACTTCAGACGAGTTCCCAGACTCTCTTGGAGACTTTCCCAGAAATGAGATCTGAATCTGGTGTCTCTGTCTGAAACAATACTAACTGGAACTCCATGTAGACGAACTATCTCCTTCATGTACTTGTCTGCCAAAACTTCTGTTGACTGACCCACCCTGAATGGTATGAAGTGGGCTGACTTGGTGAGGCGATCAATGATTACCCACACGGCATTATTACCCTTAGGACTTCGGGGTAATGCCGTAACAAAATCCATAGTGATGTGCTCCCACTTCCATTCGGGTATCGGCAAAGGTTGAAGAAGTCCAGCTGATCTCTGATGCTCTATCTTTATCTGCTGGCACACCAAGCACTTGGCTACAAACTGAGCTATCTCCCTTTTCATAGCATTCCACCAAAACTGCTTCTTCAAGTCCTGATACATCTTGATTCCCCCTGGGTGTATAGAATAAGCTGAACTGTGTGCCTCTGCTAGAACCTTCTGTCTAATTTCTCCTTGGGAACACAAATCCTGCTACCATAATACAAAGCACCATCTGGATGAATACAGATATCAGTCCTCAATCCAGCCTCTACCTGAGCTCGGAATTTCTGCAATCTGGGATCTTCCTTTTGAGCTTCCTTGATCTCATTTATCAATGTTGACTGAATCTGCAAAGTCATGAACTGTCCTGCCTTATCACCTCCTTGTACCAACATCAAGTCCAATCTGATGATGTCTTGAATCAACTCCTTCTGCTGAGTAAGCTGGACAAGCACTCTATTCTCTGGCATCCTGCTCAGTGCATCTGGAACTGTATTGACCTTGCCTGGATGATATTGCAAGTCATATCATAGTCTGCCATCAGTTCGAGCCACCTCCTCTGCCTCATGTTCAACTCTTTCTGTGAGAAGATATACTTGAGGCTCTTGTGATCCGTGTATATTAACACTTTATCTCCCAGAAGATAATGCCTCTAGATCTTCAAGGCAAATATAACAGCTGCTAGCTCCAAGTCATGAGTTGGGTAATTCCGCTCATGAGTCTTCAGTTGCCTAGATGCATATGCTATGACATGATCATGTTGCATAAGTACACATCCCAGGCCTTTTCCTGATGCATCACTGAATATGACCATCCTCCTCTCCCTGAGGGAGTCCTCAAGATTGGAGCTGAAATAAGCCTCTGCTTCAATTGCTCAAATGCTGCGGTACACTCCTCTGTCCAAATGTACCTTTCCCCTTTCCGGGTGAGCTTGGTCAACGGAGCTGCAATCCTAGAGAAATCTTGGACAAAGCGTCTGTAATATCCGGCTAGTCCAAGAAAACTCTTAATCTCAGTCACCGTTCTTGGAATTGGCCAATCCCTCACTGCCTGGACTTTGCTGGGGTCAACTGAAATTCCTTCTGCTGAAACCATGTGTCCAAGGAAGGCTATGCTGTCCAACCAGAAATCACACTTGCTCCTCTTAGCATGAAGCTGCTCCTGCTGTAGAGTCTGCAATACAATCCTCAAGTATTCTGCATGTTCCCTGCTTCTCTTTGAATAGATCAGGATGTCATCTATAAAAACAACAACAAACTGATCTAGATAGGGCGAGAACACTCGGTTCATTAAATCCATGAAAACTGCAGGGGCATTAGTGACTCCGAAAGGCATAACTAGAAACTCATAGTGGCCATAACGGGTCCTGAATGCAGTCTTCGGGATATCCTCTTTCTTCACCCTCAGCTGATGGTAACCCGATTGTAAATCCAATTTAGAGAATACACGGGCTCCATGAAGCTGATCAAACAGGTCATCAATCCTGGGTAAGGGATACTTGTTCTTGATGGTAACTTTGTTCAATTCCCTATAATCAATACAAAGTCTCTTACCACCATCCTTCTTGTTCGCCAACAGTACTGGAGCTCCCCATGGTGAAGTACTTGGCCTAATCAATCCCCTGTCTGAATATTCCTGCAGCTGCTTCTTCAGAATCTCTAACTCTGTCGGTGCCATCCTGTACGGAGCCTTGGATATAGGAGCTGCTCCTGGAACTGTGTCAATGGAGAACTCGATCACCCTGTCAGGTGGCAGTCCTGAGATCTCAGCAAACACTCCTGGGAATTCATCCCACACCGGTACCTTCTGCTTCTGAACCTCCGAAGTAGTCATCTGAGTCTTTCCCTTGGTAGACTTCACTTCTCCACTAAATTGGAACTCCGGTTGATGAGGGATTCTGAAATTAATCTTCTTCTCCCTACAATCAATAACTGCATGGTACTGACTGAGCCAGGTCATGCCTAAGATTACGTCGTACCCTTTGGTATCTAGTACGAGCATATCTATGGCCAAGGTCTTATCACAAAGTTCTACTGGACAATCAATACAAACTCTAGAAGATATGACTACTCCATTCCCTGTACTAATCTCCCATTTGTGGTCTAAAGATCTAACAGGTATAGAATGCAAAGCCACAAAATGGTCTGAGATATAACAAGGGATGCACCTGAATCGAAGAGAGCGAGAACAGGTTTCGAATGAACTCTGATGTTACCTGTTATCACCTCCTCTGAAGCCTCAGCCTCCTCTGCTGACAATTGTAAGCCTGACCTCTACCACGCCCTGCTGCAGTCCTGGCTCCTCTCTGGACTGGGCGAACAACATGCTGTGGAGGAAGGGGAAGAGCTCTCCTCATCACTGGTCCCTGATTCCTCTGCCCAAGTGGCCCTGGAAGTGCCCTCTGTCCATTCGGTCCTTGAGGTGCCGGCAAAGCTTGGTTGGCAAACCCAATTCTCCTGTGTGGACAGGTCTCTACTGCATGGTCTCGGGACCCACACACCAAACACAATCCATTTGCCCTACGGCAATTCTGCTGAGAATGACCTGGTTTCTGGCAAAAGTTGCAGATAGGACCTGGCCGAGCCATCTGGTAAGTAGCTGGTCTGAATGGTTGCCTTGCCTGAACCTTTGCTACTCTGTATGGGCCTCCTCTTCCCATTGGTGCCAACGGCCTCTTCATGGCCTGGTTCCTCATCTGGTTGGATTGCTTCTTCTCTAACCCACGCTCCACCTCTCGAGCTATGGTGAGAACTTCTGAATAAGTCTTCAGCTGCTGGGGCATCAAGAAGACCTGTATGTCCATATGCAGGCCCTGCTGGAATCTGCTTGCCCGCTTCTCCTCATCCGTCACCATGTACGGAGCAAAGCGGCTAAGTCTGAGAAACTCCGCGGCGTACTCGTCCACGGACTTGTTCCACTGCTGGAGTCTGATAAACTGCTCTTCCATATCTTTCTGAGCAGTAACAGGGAAGAATCTGCTGTAGAAACTCTTGGAGAACGTGTCCCAGGTGACAGGCTTCTCCAATCTGGCCTCCTCAGCGAGCCACCAAGTTCTGGCTACTCTTTCAACTGAATCTTGGCGACCTCAACTTGGTTCTCCTTTGGTACCCTGGCTGCATTCAGCAGATCTGTGGTGTCTGTCAGCCATTGTTCAGCATCCAGGGGTTTCTCTTCACCCTGAATATGGCTGGCTGCAACCTTCTGAAATCTGAAATGTTCCCCGGCCTCTGCTCTTTTGGAGCTGTCAACTCTTGTCGAGAAGCTCCGTCTGCTGCTGCTGGTTCTCCATCATGGTCTGAATGACCCTCAAAATATCCACATTCTCTCCCGTGGGTCCATTCGAAGCTTGCCCCGAGTGGTTACGGCCCGTCCTTCGCTCCATACCGAGTTAGGAATAGAAAACTGGAATTTGAAAACAATTGGAAGGAGTTTAGGATACAAGGGAATGAATCGAGGAAGGAATCAAGAAACTTAATAACTTTGTATATTGTAGTTGGCATTAGCAAATTACTAGAATTTGCTGCTTGATTGTACTTTAGGTTTGAGAGCCTAGGCTCTGATACCAACCTGTAACGCCCCGATTCCACGATACGGGGACGTCACTGCGACGTATATACGTAGGTCATAAATTGCCCCCACGTATATACGCTAAGCATAAAAGTACAACAAGGATCAGAGTACACGACAAAACGTGGTATCCATACATATGCCAACACAAGAAGTACACATACAAAGTTATCACAGGATATTATAAAGTATTACACATTACATGTGTATTACATCATAACCAAGTCCAAAAGAAATATATACAAGTATGTATACCAAAAGCTCACAAGTAGAAAGAAGATCTCGTGAGTCAAAAGGTAAGTCTGGCACGAAGGACTGGGACTAATCCGCCTGCTCACTAAGGTAAGCTTGGTCCTCTGTGGATGGCTCCACTTCGTTCCAAGCCTCAGAATCTGAATGTGCAAATCCAAGGAGTCAAGACATATAACAATAAACAAACTATAGCCAAGTGGCTAAGGGACATGAATAAAGAAGGATGAAACAGTTATAAGGAATATCAACTAACAAGTATGAAAAGCATGAAGAAATAAAATCCTAATACAATGAATCTACAGTTAACGTCTTATTATTATTACTTGTCTTACTGTGATATCTAACTATGTGACCCAGCGTCCCAGAGCACATAGATCCATATCCTAGTAAAGCAAGGTTGTTATTGGAAACAGCGGTTGTATCGACGAACTATGTTTACAGTGGGTCCTGTGCATGCCCGGGACCACGGTCCAGGGTGTTCCGTTGCTTGATGACGGAACCAGCCGCAAGGCCTATCAGGAGGGACTTATGTATGCCCTTTGTCATGACTGTATCAGGAAGAGGGAGCAAGCACTCCCCTCGGTCCCCTGGAGGCCCTCAGGTCAGACCGAAAATATAATTGTACAATATACCTAATGCCACTGTAAACACGAACACATATCGATATCCGCTTGTTTCCCCCGACCCATGTGTAAGTTGGTCCATTTTATACAAAAGTCAAGTGCATCATGCTTGGTTTAAGAGATAGCATGATAAAAGGTGATATTCACTATTTAACGAGTCATGAAACGAGAATATGTAATAACAAGTCATGAAGTAACAAGTGGTGAGATCCATCAAGTAACATGTCATGTAATATCAGTCATGAAGTATAAACAGGAATAATATGTTACACATGTATCAAAGATAAAATCCAAATTCAAATAGGAAATCAGCTAAGTCAGACATTCAGAATTAGTCGACTAGGTGGAAGGATTAGTCGACTAATAGGGGTCTTAAGTCGACTAACAGTCTAGATGAGTCGACTAAAACTGGTTCCAGAGAGTTGTAATTCTGTTTCAGAAAAAGTTAGTCGACTAGGGTTGTAAGGGTAGTCGACTAACAGGGAACTACTAGTCGACTAATAGATACTTAAGTCGACTAAGTCTGTGATACAGAGAGTTGATGTTTTATTTCAGGAAAACAGGAGTCGACTAGGAGGAATGGGTAGTCGACTAGGGGTCCTAAGTCGACTGGAAATCTGGTCTAGTCGACTAAAACTGTGAAATCAGAAAAAGGTTAAGTTTCAACTAAAGTGGATTAGTCGACTAGTCCCTAGGTCAAGTCGACTAGTCGTGGGAAAAACAGTGACAGAACAGATTTTCTGGTGGTTGTTCTGATGATCAAAAAATAGGATTTTTATGGCACAAGTGTACATTATTTGTCAACACATGTATACAAAGGGGTTTACAAGTCTTGGTGAGTAAATATACTCACTAGGAAAGGTTGGATTGAAGCTTTACGAGTCCGGGAAGAGTGTGGTCGTCAAATGGCACCTATGTGATCCTTGGCGACGAAAGAGCTACGATCCAAGCTCCAAATCAGTTGCTTGAGCTAGAGGTGAAGATCTTGTGGTGTTCTTCTTGGAGTTAGGGTTGAGGTTGAGAAGGATGAGGGAGTTGGTGAGAGCTTCTCTTTTGTTGAAGTGGAGAAGAAGAGAAGTAAAATGTAAAGGAGAGGTTAAATATGATGGGGATTTTGTGAAGGAGGTGTAATAAGATAGAAGTGAAGGGTGTTTTTGCAAAAAAGGAGGGGGTGAGGTGCCCCTCACCTGCCACTTGCCGGCCATGGAGAGAGAGAGAGAGAGTGGCATTAATGAGGAAGTAGGTGGGAAATGAGGTGGAATTTGTGGAGAATTGCAATTATTGGAAAATTGGGAAATTAGGAGTTTGTGAAGGAAGTAAAGGGAATAAAGAAAAGGAAAGGAAATAGAATTGTAAAAGGAAGATATTTTCTTTGGCTTGAAAAATTAAAATGTTGAAAAGACAATTTTCAGGTTTAAGTCAAAGTTGCGGAAACATTCCGGAAAATGCCGAAATCGTCCGAAATTCAAGTATCTCGGAACGACCCGAAAGTTTCACACCAAAATCAATAATAATATGAAGACTAATAGTGAAATCCTTTTTAAGAAATACTTTATAGTTTTAAAACTAAAAATCCCGGAATCAGTTATCTACCGACTCCGTTAGAATTTTCATAAATTCATAAAATTCTCAGAAAAAGTATTTAGATAGAAAACAGGATTCTAAGAAATAAAGCCTAAAGGACTTTCTAGAAATTCCTAACTGTTTGGAAAATAAAAATTCGGGAATCGATCAGTGACACTGGTCGACACCGGTTTTGAAGAAATTCATTTTAATTCAGGAAAAATCCAGAAAATCATATAAAATCTAATATATTAGAAAATGATATTTGAAATTGAAATCGGTCAAATACAGGAAGTAAATCAAAAAATACGATCGAAAAGCTGAATACGCAACTAAGTACGTATTCTGGAAACGGGGTATTACAATATCGCCACTGAAAATGTTGTAGAACCACCACAACCGGCAGCTTTGAGGAGATCTCAGAGGGAAAGAAGATCTGCCATTTCAGATGATTATGTGGTGTATCTACAGGAATCTGATTTCGATATTGGGATTAATAAAGATCCGGTTTCATTTTCACAAGCCATCGAAAATAATGATTCTAGCAAATGGATTGATGCTATGAATGAAGAGTTAAAATCTATGGACCAAAACAAAGTCTGAGATCTCGTCGAATTGCCTAGTAACTGTAAGAAAGTCGGGTGTAAATGGGTCTTTAAGACCAAGCGCGACGCCAAAGGCAATATCGAACGATATAAGGCCAGACTTATGGCTAAAGGTTTCACTCATAAAGAAGGCATTGATTATAGAGAAACCTTCTCTCCAGTATCAAAGAAGGACTCTTTTAGAATCATTATGGCCCTTGTAGCTCATTATGACTTAGAGTTACATCAAATGGATGTGAAAACAGCTTTTCTGAATGGAAATTTGGATGAGGAAATATACATGGAGCAACCTGAAGGGTTCGCAAAGAAAGGAAAAGAACACTTGGCTTGCAAATTAAAGAAATCCATCTACGGACTGAAACAAGCTTCCAGGCAATGGTATATAACGTTTAATGATACCATTACCTCATTCGGATTTAAAGAAAACACTGTTATCAGTGTATATATATGAAGATCAGTGGGAGCAAGTTTATCTTTTTGATTCTGTATGTGGATGATATTTTTGTTAGCCAGTAGTGATATTGTTTACTGTATGAAACCAAAAGCTATCTTACCAAGAACTTTAAGATGGTTGATATGGGTGAGGCAGCTTATGTCATTGGCATAGAGATCTTCAGGGATAGATCTCGAGGATTGTTAGGATTGTCTCAGAAAGGTTATATCAATCGAGTCTTGAAAAGATTTCACATGGAACTTAAGTACTTAATCGTTAGAGAAAGAGTTCAGAAACAACGAGTGTCAATTGAGAATATAAGTACCACTCTAATGGTTGCTGATCCATTGACCAAGGGATTGCCTCCAAAGACATTCAAAGAACATGTTATTAGAATGGGTCTTTGAGTAATCTGTAATGTATGTTTTGGTGCTTATGTAATTGACACTATTGCGCAATATAAAAGTTTATTTCTGTATTTTCTGTTATCCAACTATGTGTGCACATATGTATGGATGTTTGTTAAACAGGAAAGGTCTTGACAAGACAAATTACAGGGGTCGTTTCGGTTATAGACTCTATTAGTGAGGGTTATCAATGTTGTGGTACGTAGAAGGGAGTATGACATAAATGTTGTATAACCGCTATGACTCACATTGGTGGTCCAAGCTATTGCAGTATTACAGTATCTCATTATTTGGGCTTATCAATTATTATTTTCAAATTCGTGATCACGTGTCAAAGTTTTTCAGTATGGAATCCAACGGAGTCAAATGTTTTTAAATGAGTCTTTTTGTTTGTTTTCTAAAGTTGTAATGTAATCGGCTAGTGGTCCAAGTGGGAGAATGTTAGTCTCACATTAAGTGGCCCACTAACCTTTTATTGGTTAATTGGATTCCATAAATTATAGCTAACTAATATTTATGTATGCTCAAATTTAAAGGTTATATTATATTAGTTAAATAGCTATATGGGAGATAAAAGGCCATGATGGGTGGTTTTCTCCATATGGTTACTTGCTAATACGTAGACCCTCTTCTCTCCTCTATTATAGGAAAAAAAAACCCCTTTTGTGGAAATCCATCACTTTACAAAAAATTGGGTTTTGTGCAAAGAAAAGAGACAGAGAGAAGAAAGGAGTTTTACATTAGGGTTTGCAAGGAGAAAAGAAAGGGGCTAAGATCTTCATCAATTTACCTTCATCAATCCTTCTAATGGCTTCAGGTATGTATATATGTTTATATACTTGTTCTTGAAGATGTATTGATTCTAGATCTATTGGGTGATTTCATCATCATGAAGTCTTTAAGTTTTAATTTAATATCAAGAGCCTGAATGGGAAAGAGGTCAGAACAATATGGCCGAAAAAGAAATTCTTCACTTTTCTGTTAGCGTTCTCTATCGAGAGCTCAAGTTGGAAATGGGCTGAAACATTGTGACCTTAGGATATAAGGTCAGGATTTCTTATTGACGAGCTCTCTCGTCAACATCTCAAATTGCAACAGGAGGTCGTGATGTCGTGATATCAGAATTTCTTAGATTTTTTATAGAAGATTTGTTTGTGTCAAGAGCTCAAACTAGAAAGATCTTGGAGCATCATGACATTAGATTCTTTTGATTTCTTATTGATGAGCCCTCAAGTTGAAGAGAGGCTGGGATGCCATGATCTCTGGATGATAAACTCGAGTTTTTCTTATTATATTCCTTTTTCCTTTAAAAGTTTGAACTAAAAAGAGTCGAGACATCATCGTGTTTATATTTGGGTGTCTCATATTCATTGGAGAAGACTATGCGACAATGTTGAGGAGATTCCAACAGATTCAGCAGCTAGAATTGTTAAGTTGTGGAGTCTAATTATTATCATGACGATTTGTCACCCTACGCAGAGTCATTACGCGGATTAACCTGTGTAGATGAGGTGGTCAGACAGATTTCAGTGACACCAATCAGATATGGTTGGGAAGAGATTGATGTTTTTAATTTATTACATATTTTATATCACTTTTATGCTTATTATTTGTCACATTTAATTCAGCATGAGTGTTTTTGTTTATGTTTTGCAGAAACTGGGTCAAGAGCATGCTTTGTACAGAAGAGAGAGAAAAGTATATTATTGATATTTACGAGACTTCTACAGGGACAAATACAAATCCAGAAACTAGTGGAGAAATTGCATATGCTAACAGAGTCTACCTGAGGAGAATTCATTGCAAAATGATGGAGCTCAAAAGTCAGAGTCAAAGGGTGACTACAGCTACGCAACCGAAGACCAGTCAAAATTTACCAGTGCACAAATCAATTGCGCAATAGAGACAGAGTCAATCAGGCAGCACAGTATTCGAACGAGTAACCGTAAATCTCGGTTGAGTAGCCGAACTAATTTAGAAATTGGTGATGTAATTTTTTGGGATTTTGTGTACAATTGGAGAGGATTCTGTGAATTCTATTAGTTTCTAGATGTTTCTGTTGACGGTTCACCTAGAGGGGGGTGAATAGGTGATGACTAATCTAATGGTCACTTAATGCCAAATAATGCGGAAGCTAAAAGCAATTATGACCTAAACAATTATTTAAACTAAACACCACGTATAACACAAGAGTGTTGCCGAATTCCCCGTGAAGGGCTCTGGACAAACTCCTCTAAATTCCCCTTGAATGGGTTGAGGTGCCGCGTTGGCTCTCTTGATTGAATACAAGTGTTAGCAAACAATCCCAAGCAAGTATATCAAATAAGCACACAATATATATCAAGCATGTAAAGATAAACACAATAGAAGCATGCAAGATATAAACAAGAGACAAGAGAGAGAGAGAGAGAGAGTGAGCAATCGCAAACACAAGGGATTTGTTTCGAGGTTCGAGCACCCTTGCTCTACATCCCCGCCTTCGACACACGAAGGATTTCCACTATGATCGATCCCAATGGATCACCCGGTGCCGCAACACCTACAACGAGTTCCCACTAGAACTCCTTGGACTCTCTCTAGTCCGTACACACCACAAGCCCACCGGCTCACCGAGGCCCCACCTCAAACAATGAGCTCGCACCCGAACTTAAAACACCGAGTCCACACTAGGACCCGAAACAATTGCGAACACAACCGTCCGCCTTCTCAAAGGAAAAAGAACAAGTCTTTGGTGATCCAACACTTTGATCACCTAAAAACAATCTCACTACAACACTCCTATAGGATGAATAGCAAGGATGGCTCAAGTGTTTGTGTGAGAAAACTAGGAAAGAGATGGTGGAGGAAAACTCAAAGAATCTCTTTTAAACACTCTTAATAAAACTCCCCTTTTGATTGGAAGAATTAGCTCTCAAATTTGTGGAGAAAACTCTTTTAATGGAGTAGGAAAAACTGGCTCAAAGCTCTCCTAAAATCTTATTTCAAACAATTACCAAACCCCCAAATTTATAGGCTGTCAAAAACTAGCCGTTGGGGTCTGTCAGACTTGTCGGTCGACCGCCAACGGTCAAGAATCCGACCGTTGGAGCCTCCGATCGATCGTCCGATCGACCCAAAAGAACAGAGAGCACTGCTCTCAGTTCCGGTCGACTGGGTTGGCAGACCGGCCATCTGCCAGGTCAAGGCGTGCACGTCCGTGCACGTCGGTCGACCGAGCCGGTCGACCGACTTCAGAGTTAGTCAACTAGTAAGGTAGTAAGTCGACTATCCGAAGCCTGAAAATAGTAATCTGGGATTAAAAAGTTTGTCTTTTTGGCTCAAATAAAATCCCATAAAATACTTAAAAATCTACAAAAATAGTTTTACCAATATACTTTGATAAACAAACATACTTGCACAAAATCAAGGCATGTTATAAAGGATTTGGACTATTTTTGTAATATGGAAATATTGGCTCAATTGAAAACTTGTATTTTTCTAAAATCTTGTTTTTTCCAAAACTCCTTTAAATAAAAACTAGATATTTGAACTCATTAAAGCATAGAGTGTATGGATATGATCCACTACACAAATAAGATGAAATATCTATGTTTTTGACATTAAGCTCTAAATATGGTTTTGGTTAAAACATCTTCATAAGAAATACCAAAACCAAACATATATTTTTCCAAGATGAAAGTCTTTTCTGAACTGAAAATTCTTATATGAAAAGACATTTAAATCAAGAGTGTGTGTGTGATATATACTTGAGCAATCCACCAACTATTCTATCCTTTACATTTTAACTAAAAAATAAAATCTTATACCTAGACACAAGTCTTGATCTTGAAGTCTTCCCTTGAAGTCTTCTCATCATCTTGACTTGGTCCAAACACGATCCAACAAGCTCGACTCCTCTTGATACTTGATGCGATCTTAATGCATAGGCTCGTGAATCAACCGGTGCTAGCTCCAAATATGACTTTAAATCCTTTGTTGAAGCTCCACACCTACTAAGATCTTGATAACAAATCTGTCACTAATTAAACACAAGACCATTAGTAAACAAACTACATGAGTTGATCATCATCAAAACTAGAGTGATGGGCCTTTGGGCCAACAATCTCCCCCTTTTTGATGATGACAAAACTCATGAAGTTATATATGCATGGATTAAAATAAAGCTTCAAGAAGCTGCCCCTAACTCATGCATAACAAATAAACAATATAATATGAAAATAAAGCACATGACATGTATGCAAATCAAGGAGAGAAAACAAAATCAAATTCTTTTTCTCCTATTGCAAAACAAAACATATATGCATAAACATAAATCCTTTTAATAAAAACTAGCAAATACCTCTCCCCCTTTTTGTCAATCATCAACAAAGGGTTTAAGTTAAAACAAAATCATCAAATTTTTCTCCCCCTTTTGTCATAAACAAAGAGATCAATAAGGGGTCAAATCAAATATATCAATAAAAGGTTATATGCGATATACATTCATGAAGAGGAAGACGTTAAGTTAGCTTCCCTGCACATATGCATTACATGAAGAAGGGATGACAAGCCCCAATTCACATAACACATATTATGTAATGCATAAGAGGAGATGTGAAGCTCCCCCTATACACGTGTACCACATAAAGAAGAGTTGTCAAGCTCCTCAATATACAATACACTCAACATGAATCTATATATAGAAGAGATGTTAATCTCTCCTTGCATATAGAAAATACCAATCAAAAATTTTTTTTAAATTTTTCTTAAACAAAATTTTTAAAGGTATCAGAGCTTTAGTAAAACAAACAAATTTTAAGATACCAAATTGAAAATAATCATTATTGTAAATCATATTGATACCATTGAAATTTAACAAATATGAAGTTGAAACATATTGATACCAATAGTAACACATGATCAAAAAAATTTTATTTTTCATCATAAACTTTGTGCTTTTAAAAATGTGAACCAATTGTAAGTTAAGCACATGAAAATCATATATATGTATGAAAAAAATATACCATTGAAATAGATACATACATATATAAGAAAACAAAATATGAGTATATACAAAAATTATCAATTTAGATACCAATTGAAAGAATCCAATGATACCAATTGAAATAACAATAAGATCAAGTGTATAACTCATAACCTGCCACCCTTCATATGCTCAAGATAGAAGATTTTCAATGAAGCATACAAGGCATAATCGCCCATCCATCCTCCCATGGATGGTAGGGTTTTCAAAAATTAGATTTGAAAATATTTTAGCATTGAAAATCACTACCAAATGAAGAACAATAACTAGTTAAAATAAATTTTGAAAAACTAGTTAAAGATCCTTCAAACATGAAATCAAAGCATATATATATTTCATGAATCATACCAAATACAAGAATTGACACTCAATCTATGAAGCTCAAAAATATGTTCATGAATCAAAGTCATGACAAAATAAATAAAGGGTGAGTGTACAAAAGTCATGTAAATAGTATTTTCATGAAAATAGACATTGAAGCTCAAAATGATCATAAGTCACATTTTTAATAATAATAATAAATCATTTTTTTAAATCAAACAAACTTGAAAATTCATTTTTCATTAAACAAAGCACACTTCTAGGTATATGTATGATTTATCCAATCCTAACAATACACATACATATCCCAAACATAAAACGAGTCTATTAATAGTATTTGCATGGAGGCAAGAGACTCAAAATGGATATACATGTATATTTATTAGATTTGAATAAAAGATACATATACATGAAGTAAAACACGAAAATTGGCAAAACAAGTATAAATGAGAATCATCAAAACTAGTCTATACATGTGCATATAGTGGGTACAAATAAGCATGAAGTGCAAACATATATAAATCACGTGTAACTCACTATTTGTACATGTATAATACAAGTTTTAATAAAAACTACATCTAAGCATGTTTTTACCACATGAAGCACAAAAACAAATAAAACATGATCATGCTAAAATATCATGAATGAACAAGCATGAACATAAAAAGTAGGAGTTTAGAGATTGTTACCAACTCCAAAGCTCCAAGCATGGTGGTCTTTCCCACCAAACCTCCTTGATAGCGGTGCATCAAAATATGTCCATCTAGTCCACGTGCAACCACCACCAAGGCACCAAATCTCTCACGTCATGTGAGAGCCCTCACCTACATCAAATACAAAAGGTGGGGACTTTGGTACCCAAATTTTCTTGGGTCCTTTGGGGTTAGTCTTGTAAGGAACCCAAAAATTTTTATTAGCAAAATTTAAAGAATGCAACTTGTCAAAACAAAACTTTGCTAAATGGCTTTTGCGGCCACAATGTGTACATGTGTACACCTTAGGATGCTTATGTGAATGTTTGTGATCGTGTTGTGCAACATAAGCAAATGCATGATGTGAGTGTGCATGAACATGGGGAACTTGTTTCTTTTGAAACAAGGATTCCAATCTAGAATGGTTGAATGCACACGAGTTCAAAGTTGAACTCAAACAATCCATTTTATTTTTCAAAATATTAATCTCACTAGTGGTGGCATGTAAAGCATGGTGAGATATAGAATCATTTTTCTTTTTCTATTGAAAAACAATTTCTTTTTCTTTTTCA
The DNA here is from genome assembly GCA_038442645.1 of Agave tequilana. NCBI lineage: Eukaryota > Viridiplantae > Streptophyta > Magnoliopsida > Asparagales > Asparagaceae > Agave > Agave tequilana. The sequence goes on along the minus strand of JAVJIF010002460.1, from coordinate 159,839 downwards.
ACAAATTTTCTTTTCAAAGATTTATTTTCTTGAAAACACTTTCTTTTTGTTTTCCACCAAATCATTTTATCCTTCAAAATAGTGTTCCTTCACACAAGTCATTTAATTTAGACATAAGGAAAATATTTTTATTTTTCAAAACATTATTTCTTTTTCTAAGCATGCAATCTTAGTTCTAAACGAATCTTGTTCTATATGCATGCAATCAAATTTCTTTTTCAATTTTTATTATCTTTCTTAATCATGTCATATTTTTCAAGTAGGAGTTGACAAAAAGTGGTAAGCTCATCATATGACATGTCCTCATCATCGGATTCGGTAGTTACCTCAAGGGGGTTATCCCCTTGGACCATGTAGCACAAGTTGGAGGTGTAGCTTCCAACGTCCGAATCGCTCCCCGCATAGTATTGATCATTTTCGCCAAGGGAGATGAGGGTATTCCATACTACAAAAGCCGAATCAAAGTTAGAAACTCTAGATAAACAAACATCATCTAGGTAGACTTTAAAGCATTAAGGGCTTTTGCATTAGCCTCAATATTCTTACCATATAAACAATATCATTATTAGTGATGGCAAGATAAACACGATAACCTAGGGCTTTGAGGTACAAGGCATCTCACCTTCCATATATGGATGTTAAGAGTGTCAAACATGGGTGGTGACATTAAGTCCATGGTGTGTGTACAAATATAGTGATTAGCCTAAAATGAGGATCTTTAACTCTAGGTTGTTAGACCCAAATCAGAGTACCAAGCTCTGATACCAATTGAAGGTTCACCTAGGGGTGAATAGTGATGGCTAATCTAATGGTCACTTAATGTCAAATAATGTGGAAGCTAAAAGCAATTATGACCTAACAATTATTTAAACTAAACACCACGTATAACACAAAAGTGTTGCCGAATTCCCGTGAAGGGCTCTGGACAAACTCCTCTAGATTCCCCTTGAATGGGTTGAGGTGCCGCGTTGGCTCTCTTGGTTGAATACAAGTGTTAGCAAACAATCCCAAACAAGTATATCATAAGCACACAATATATATCAAGCATGTAAAGATAAACACAATAGAAGCATGCAAGATATAAATAAGAGACAAGAGAGAGAGAGAGAGTGAGCAATCGCAAACACAAGGGATTTGTTTCGAGGTTCGAGCACCCTTGCTCTACATCCCCGCCTTCGACACGTGAAGGATTTCCACTATGATCGATCCCAGTGGATCACCCGGTGCCGCAACACCTATAACGAGTTCCCACTAGAACTCCTTGGACTCTCTCTAGTCCGTACACACCACAAGCCCACCGGCTCGCCGAGGCCGCACCTCAAACAATGAGTTCACACCCGAACTTAAAACACCGAGTCCACACTAGGACCCGAAACAATTGCGAACACAACTGTCCGCCTTCTCAAAGGAACAAAGAACAAGTCTTTGGTGATCACAACACTTTGATCACCTAAAAACAATCTCACTACAACACTCCTATAGGATGAATAGCAATGGATGGCTCAAGTGTTTGTGTGAGAAAACTAGGAAAGAGATGGTGGAGGAAAACTCAAAGAATCTCTTTTAAACACTCTTAATAAAAACTCCCCTTTTGATTGGAAGAATTAGCTCTCAAATTTGTGGAGAAAACTCTTTTAATAGAGTAGGAAAAACTGGCTCAAAGCTCTCCTAAAATCTTATTTCAAATAATGACCAAACCCCCAAATTTATAGGCTGTCAAAAACTAGCCGTTGGGGTCTGTCAGACCTATCGGTCGACCGCCAACGGTCAAGAATCCGACCGTTGGAGCCTCCGGTCGACCGTCCGGTCAACCCAAAAGAACAGAGAGCACTGCTCTTAGTTCCGGTCGACTGGGTCGGCAGACCGGCCATCTGCCAGGTCAAGGCGTGCACGTCCGTGCACGTCGGTCGACCGAGCCGGTCGACCGACTTCAGAGTTAGTCAACTAGTAAAGTAGTAAGTCGACTATCCGAAGCCTGAAAATAGTAATCTGGGATTAAAAAGTTTGTCTTTTTGGCTCAAATAAAATCCCATAAAATACTTAAAAATCTACAAAAATAGTTTTACCAATATACTTTGATAAACAAACATGCTTGCACAAAATCAAGGCATGTTATAAAGGATTTGGACTATTTTTGTAATATGGAAATATTGGCTCAATTGAAAACTTGTATTTTTCTAAAATCTTGTTTTTCCAAAACTCCTTTAAATAAAAACTAGATATTTTGAACTCATTAAAGCATAGAGTGTATGGATATGATCCACTACACAAATAAGATGAAATATCTATATTTTTACATTAAGCTCTAAATATGGTTTTGGTTAAAACATCTTCATGAGAAATACCAAAAAACCAAACATGTATTTTTCCAAGATGAAGTCTTTTCTGAACTGAAAATTCTTATATGAAAAGACATTTAAATCAAGAGTGTGTGTGTGATATATACTTGAGCAATCTACCAACTATTCATCCTTTACATTTTAACTAAAAACAAAATCTTTACCTAGACACAAGTCTTGATCTTGAAGTCTTCCCTTGAAGTCTTCTCATCATCTTGACTTGGTCCAAACACGATCCAACGAGCTCGACTCCTCTTGAGTACTTGATGCGATCTTGATGCATAGGCTCATGAATCAACCGGTGCTAGCTCCAAATATGACTTTAAATTCCTCGTTGAAGCTCCACACCTACTAAGATCTTGATAACAAATCTGTCACTAATTAACACAAGATCATTAGTAAACATAACTACATGAGTTGATCATCATCAAAACTAGAGTGATGGGCCTTTGGGCCAACATCTGTAGCCTATAAAAAAATGTCATGTCTCTTGTAAAAAATATCTCTCTTGGATTAACATTTTTCATAAATAAAATTTATTTTCTGATTTCTAAAACTTAAATTCTGAGTTTTGGAGAAGAAGAACAACAAGGAAACAACACCAAAGAATATCTACGTTGGTTCTTTCTTTCTTTTTTCTTTTTTAAGTTATTTTACATGTCGAATTCTATTATTTCTTTTTTGCTTTATACTTTTATAATTATGAACTAATTTTCTCTAGTTAGGGCATGATGTGGATAGATATTATCATCATATAGATTAGTGCTTGGGGTTAGTATTATGATTTTACAATCGTGTTAAGCTCTTAATTTCGTTTATTACGTTAAGAATCATACTACTTGCATAGTGCACCACTTGAAAAACTTTGTTCCTTTGCTGCTTTAGTACAACTCCCAATGCAAAACACTTGCATCACACATAATCTCAAAGAGTAGATTACAATCAGATATTGCAATAATTGGTGCGGTGAGCACTTCTCCTTCAATGTCTTGAATGCCGGCAAGCAATCATTGAAAAAAATAAATTGTGCATATTTCATCAATAAATTATAAAGAAGTTTAGAGATTTTAGAAAAGTCCCTTTTGAAACGGCGATAAAATCCTGCATGTCCAAGGAAACTTCTCACGCCCTTCACATTCGTTGGAGGTCTCTATATTAGATGGATTCACCTCGATTCCTTTTTCTGAAATTCGTTGTCCAAGAACAATTTCTTCTTGTACCATAATGTGGCACTTCTCATAATATAATACCAAGTTGGTATCTTCACATCGCTGCAAAACTAGATTCAAGTTAAATAAACATGCATCGAAAGAAGAACCAAAAACTGAAAAATCATCCATAAATACTTCAATGAATCTCTCAACCATGTCATAAAATATAACTATCATACACCTTTTGAAAAGGCAGTAAGGAGGGAAGATAAGGTTTCTATGGAAGACTCATTGAAAAGAAAAAAAATATTTCTTTAGAAGGACTACAAATGTCCTTTTTATAGGCTCCATAGCCTAACCTCGCCGCTGCCGCTTCAAATTTGAAGCGAAGACGAGGCTAAAGCATTTGAGTGCTTAGCCTCAGGAAAGGGAGTAATCTCCCTCGTAAATACATGAGAAGCTATGCAAACCTCGAAAAAGAGAGTAATCTCCCTCGTAACTCATGAGAGGTCGTTTCGGGAAATGGAACGCTGTTCTATCACAGCGCATGCGATGCTGGCATTAACCGGGCGCTGACAAGCCAACCTCGCTTTGGAGCAAGGTTGCTTAAATAAGCTTGAAGGCGAGGCTCTTCCCAGAGGTGAGTGTAACGCCCCGATCCCACGGATACGGAGACGTCACTGCGACGTATATACGTAGGTCAGAAAATGCCCCCACGCATATACGCTAAGCAATAGGTACAACAAGAATCAGAGTACACGACAAAGCGTGATATCCATACATATGCCAACATAAAAGTACAGTACAAGTCATCACAAAATATGATAAAATATTACACATTACATGTATCTTTTATCACAACCAAGTTCAAAAGCAAAAGATATAATATAAACACAAATGCTCACGAGTAGGATGAAGATCCCGTGAGTCAAAAAGAGAGATCTGGCACAAGGACTGGAGCTAATCGGCCTGCTCACTAAAGAAAGCTCGATCTTCTGTGGATGGCTCCACTTCGATCCAAGCTTCAGAACCTGAACATACAAATCCAAGGGAGTCAGGACCTCCTAACAATGAACAGGCTACAGCCAAATGGCTAGGAGAACAAGAATATGAGAGTTAGAACAGTATAATGAATACCAATCAACAAGTAATGGAAGCATAAGGAGTAAAAGTCAGAATACAATAAATCCACAGTTAGAGTCTATTATTATTATTACTTGTCTCACTGTAATATCTAGCTATGTGACCCAGCGTCCCAGCGCACATAGATCCATATCCTAGTAAAGCAAGGTTGTTATTGGAAACCAGCGGTTGTATCGACGAACTATGTTTACAGTGGATCCCGTACATGCCCGGGATAACGGCCAGGATTGTTCCGTTGCTTGGTGACGGAAGCCAGCCGCTAGGCTAACAGGAGGGACTTATGTATGCCCTTTATCATGATAGTATTCAGGAAGAGGGAGCAAGCACTCCCCTCGTCCCCTGGTGGCCCACAGGTCAGACCGGAACATGAGTTGCACAACATTCCTAAAACCACTGTAAACACGAACACATATCGATATCCATATGTTTTCCCCCGACCCAATATAAGTTGGTCCATTTTATACAAAAGTCAAGTGTATCATGCTTGGTTCGAGTGATGGCATGATAAGTGGTGATATCCATTTATTAACAAGTTATGGAATGAGACTACACAATGATAAGTCATGAAGTGGAAATATATAATACAAGTCATGGTGTAATATGAAGTAAGATCCATCAAGTAACATGTCATGAGGTATCAGTCATGAAGCACAAGTAACAATAATACATAGCACATGAACCAATGATAAGATCCAAATTCAGAAAAGAAATCAACTAAGACAAACAGTCAGAATTAGTCGACTAGGTGGAATGGTTAGTCGACTAATAGGGGTCTCTAGTCGACTAACAGTCTGAATTAGTCGACTGAAACTGGGTTCCAGAGAGTTGAGATTCTGTTTCAGGGAAAGTTAGTCGACTAGGGAAAAAGGGTAGTCGACTAACAGTGACTACAAGTCGACTAACAGATACTTGAGTCGACTAAATCTGGGATACAGAGAGTGATGTTGTATTTCAGGAGAAGTTAGTCGACTAGGGTAAAAGGGGTAGTCGACTAACAGTGATTTCCAGAGAGTTGAGGTTTATTTCCAGAAAAGGTTAGTCGACTAATAACCAGGGTAAGTCGACTAAACTGAGTTTCAGAAAAGGGGTATGGTTCAACTAGATGGATTAGTCGACTAATCCCTAGGTCCAGTCGACTAATCGTGGCCTGAAAACAGCGTACAGAACAGAATTTGCGGGTCGAATTTGAAGGTCAAAAATGTGATTTTGAAGGCACAAGTGTACAAGTTGTGGAAATACAAGTATACTAGGAAGTTCACAAGTCTTGGTGAGTAAAGATACTCACTAGGATTGGTTGATCGAAGCTTTACGAGTTCCGGAAAGATCGTAGTCGACGATACCACCAACTTGATCCTTGGCGATATTGCGGACGATCCCGATCCAAAGAAGTAGTGGTTGCTTGAGATGGAGAAGATGACCTAGGTGATGTTTTGGAGTTAGGGTTTGAGTTGAGGTTGAGGTGGAGGAGGAGATGGTGAAGGCTAATTCTTTGTTGAAGTGAAGAAAAAGAGTAAGAAATGTAAAGGAAAGTTTATATAGGATTGTGATTTTGTAAAGGGGGTGCAAATAAGGTAATTGAGAGGGGTTTTGTGTAAATAGGGGAGGGATGAGTGTCCCTCTTCTCGGCCACTTGGCCGGCCATGGGAGAGAGAGAGAGAGACATGCATTAAATGAGGAAGTAGGTGGAGTTGGTGGAATTTTGGAGAAAGTGGAATTATTGAAAATTGGAAAATGGAAAAGCTTGTGGTTGTGGAGGAAGGAAGGAAATTTAGAAAAAGGAAAAAAGAAAAGAAATTATAAATGAAGATATTTTCTCTTGGATTTAAAATTTAAAAATGTGGAAAAGACAATTTTCCAGGTTTAAGTCGAAGATGTGGAAAACATTTCGGAAAATACCGAAATCGTCCGAAATTCAAGTATCTCGGAACGACTCGTAAATTTTACTAAAAATCAAGAATATTATTTTAAGACTCATGGTGAATTCGTTTGGAGAAATAATTTATAGTTTTAAAACTAAAAATCCCGGAATCAGTTATCTACCGACTCCGTTGGAATTTTCATAAATTCATAAAATCCTCAGAAAAAGTATTTAGATAGAAAATATGATTCTAGGAAATAAAGTCTAAAGGACCTTCTAGAAATTCCTAACTGTTTGTGAATTAAAAATCCGAGAATCGATCAGCGGCACTGGTCGACACCGGTTTTGAAAATATTTAATTAAATTCAGGAAAATTCCAGAAAATCATAGAAAATATATAATATTGAAAAAGATTTTTTAAAACTGAAATCGGTCAAATACAGGAAGTAAATCGAAAAATACGATCGAAAAACTGAATACGCAACTAAGTACGTATTCCGGGAACGGGGTATTACAATCCATCCACCTTACAAAAATTTCGTCCTCGAAATTTCGTAAAGTGAAAGGTGACGGTAGAGAAGGATAACAGGAAGTGAAAGGCAGCAATAAAGAAGGATGAGAAGAAAGAGTTTACCAATCAAGATGTGAAGAGTTGCGGATAACGCTCGCGGATAACATCCTCTCGTTCCCACGTGGCCTCTCCTGGTGCATGTCTGTTCCAAGACACCAACACTAACGGTATGGCTTTATTCTTCAATGTCTTGACACTTCTGTCCAAAATGGCCATCGGTTGCTCTTGGTATGACAAATCCGGTTGTAGTTCCAGTTCGGAGTGATCCAGGATATGACTATCATCCTTCACATACTTCCTCAGCTGTGACACGTGGAATACATTGTGAACTCCGTCCAAAGATGGCGGTAACGCCAACCTGTAAGACACATCTCCCACTCGGTCCAAGATCTCGAATGGGCCGATATATCTCGGACTAAGCTTTCCACGAGTACCGAACCGGATTACTCCCTTTGTAGTGATATCTTCAAAAACACATGATCCCCTGTCTGGAATTCCAATGGCCTTCTCAGTGTGTCTGCCCAACTCTTCTGCCGACTCTGTGCTGCCCTGAGGTGATCTCTGATAATCCTGACTTATCTGTTGTCTGAATTAGGATCTTTGGTCCCAAAGTCTCCTCTCACCGACTTCATCCCAACAAATCGGTGACCTACACTTTCTACCATACAATGCTTCAAAAGGTGCCATCTTGATACTTGCCTGATAGCTGTTTATTATAAGAAAATTCAGCCAAATGAAGATGGTCTTCCCATGATCCCTGGAATTCAATCATGCAGGCCCGCAACATATCTTCAAGAATCTGGATAGTCCTTTCAGATTGTCCGTCTGTCTGAGGATGATATGAAGTACTGAATTTCAGACGAGTCCCTAGACTTTCTTGGAGGCTTTCCCAGAAATGAGATCTGAATCTGGTGTCTCTGTCTGATACAATACTAACTGGAACTCCATGCAGACGAACTATCTCCTTCATGTACTTGTCTGCCAGAACCTCTGTTGCCTGACCTACCCTGAATGGTATGAAGTGAGCTGATTTGGTGAGGCGATCAATGATTACCCACACAGCATTATTACCTTTAGGACTGCGGGCAATGCCGTGACAAAATCCATGGTGATGTGCTCCCACTTCCACTCAGGTATCGGTAAAGGTTGTAGAAGTCCAGCTGTCCTCTGATGCTCTATCTTAATCTGCTGACAAACCAAGCACTTGGCAACATACTGGGCTATCTCCCTCTTCATAGCATTCCACCAAAACTGCTTCTTCAAGTCTTGATACATCTTGTTTCCCCCTGGGTGTATGGAATATGCTGAACTGTGTGCTTCTGCTAGAATCTTCTGTCGAACTTCTCCTTGGGGAACATAAAGTCTGCTACCAAAATATAATGCACCATCTGGATGAATACAGATATCAGTCCTCAATCCAGCCTCTACCTGGGCTCGAAATTGCTGTAATCTGGGGTCTTCCTTTTGAGCTTCCTTGATCTCATCTATCAATGTTGACTGAATCTGCAAGGTCATGAACTGTCCTGCCTTATCAACTCCTTGTACCAACATTAAGTCCAATCTGATGATGTCTTGAATCAACTCCTTCTGCTGAGTAAGTTGACAAGCACTCTATTCTCTGGCTTCCTGCTCAGTGCATCCGGTACTGTATTGACCTTGCCTGGATGATATTGCAAGTCAATATCATAGTCCGCCATCAGCTCCAGCCCCCGCCTCTGCCTCATGTTCAACTCCTTCTGTGAGAAAATATACTTGAGGCTCTTGTGATCCGTGTATATCAACACCTTGTCTCCCAGAAGATAATGCCTCCAGATCTTCAAGGCAAATATAACAGCTGCTAACTCCAAGTCATGAGTTGGGTAATTCCGCTCATGAGTCTTCAGTTGCCGGGATGCATAAGCTATGACATGATCATGTTGCATAAGTACACACCCCAGGCCTTTTCCTGATGCATCACTGAATATGACCATCCCTCCTCTCCCTAAGGGAGTCTTCAAGATTGGAGCTGAAATGAGTCTCTGCTTCAATTGCTCAAAAGCTGCAGTACATTCCTCTGTCCATATGTACCTTTCTCCTTTCCGGGTGAGCTTGGTCAACGGGGCTGCAATCCTAGAGAAATCTTGGACAAAGCGTCTGTAATATCCGGCTAGTCCAAGAAAACTCTTAATTTCAGTTACCGTCTTTGGAATTGGCCAGTCCTTCACTGCCTGAACTTTGCTAGGATCAACTGAAATTCCTTCCGCTGAAACTATGTGTCCAAGGAAGGCCATACTGTCCAACCAAAAGTCACACTTGCTCCTCTTAGCATGAAGCTGCTCCTGCTGGAGAGTCTGCAATACAATCCTCAAGTGTTCTGCATGCTCCCTGTTGTTCTTTGAATAGATCAAGATGTCATCTATAAAAACCACTACAAACTGATCCAAATAGGGCGAGAACACTCTGTTCATCAAATCCATGAAAACTGAAGGGGCATTGGTGACTCCGAAAGGCATAACTAGAAACTCATAGTGGCCATAACGGGTCCTGAATGCCGTCTTCGGAATATCCTCCTTCCTCACCCTTAGCTGATGGTAACCCGACTGTAAATCTAATTTAGAGAATACACGGGCTCCATGAAGCTGATCAAACAGGTCATCAATCCTTGGTAAGGGATACTTGTTCTTGATGGTAACTTTGTTCAATTCTCTATAATCAATACAAAGCCTCTTACCACCATCCTTCTTGTTTGCCAATAATACTGGAGCTCCCCATGGTGAAGTACTTGGTCGAATCAATCCCTTATCAGAGTATTCCTGCAGCTGCTCCTTCAGAATCTCTAACTCCGTAGGTGCCATCCTGTACGGAGCCTTGGATATAGGAGCCGCTCCAGGCACAGTCTCAATAGAGAACTCAATCATCCTTTCAGGTGGTAGTCCTGAGATCTCAGCAAACACTCCTGGAAATTCATCCCACACCGGTACTCCTTTCTGAACCTCCGAAGTAGTCAACCGAGTCTTTCTCTTGGTAGACTTCACTTCTCCACTGAATTGGAATTCGGTTGAAGAGGGATCCTGAAAATAATCTTCTTCTCCCTACAGTCAATCACTGCATAGTACTGACTAAGCCAGGTCATGCCTAAGATTACGTCGTACCCTTTGGTGTCTAGTACGAGCATATCTATGGCCAAGGTCCTACCACAAAGTTCTACTGGACAGTCAGCACAAACTCTAGAAGATATGACTACTCCATTCCCTGTACTAATCTCCCATTTGTGGTCTAAAGATCTAACAGGTATGGAATGCAATGCCACAAAATGATCTGAGATAAAACAATGTGAAGCACCTGAATCGAAGAGGGCTAAAACAGGTTTAGAATGCACCCTGATATTACCTGTTATCACCTCCTCAGAAGTCTCAGCCTCTACTTCTGTCAAATTGAAGGCTTGACCCCTTCCACGCCCTGCAGCAGTCCTAGCCCCTCTCTGGACTGGGCGAACAGCTTGCTGTGGAGGAGGGGGAGGAACTCTCCTGATCATCGGTCCTTGATTCCTCTGTCCCGGTGGCCCTGGAAGTGCTCTCTGTCCATTCGGTCCCTGCAGTGCTGGCAAAGCTTGGCCGGCTATCCCCATTCTCCTGTGTGGACAGGCTTCGATGGAATGGTCTCGGGAACCACACACCAAACATAATCCATTTGCCCTACGGCAATTCTGCCGAATATGGCCTGGTTTCTGACAATAACTGCAGAAAGAAAGTGGTTGAGCCGTCTGGTAAGGAGCTGATCGGAATGGTTGCCTCATTGTCTGAACCTTTGCTGCTCTGTAAGGACCTCCTCTTCCCATAGGTGGAAATGGCCTCTTCATGGCCTGGTTCCTCATCTGGTTCTCTTGCTTCTTCTCTAGCCCACGCTCCACTTCTCGAGCTATGGTGAGAACCTCAGAATAAGTCTTCAGCTGCTGGGGCATTAAGAAGACCTGGATGTCCATCTGCAAGCCCTGCTGAAACCTACTTGCCCGCTTCTCCTCATCAGTTACCATGTACGGAGCAAAGCGGCTAAGTCTGAGAAATTCCGCGGCATACTCATCCACGGATCTATTCCCTTGCTGAAGTCTGATGAACTGCTCTTCCATGTCCTTCTGAGCAGTGGCAGGGAAAATCTGCTATAAAAGCTCTTGGAGAATGTGTCCCAGGTGACAGGCTTCTCCAATCTGGCCTCCTCAGCTAGCCACCAAGTTCTGGCTATATCCTTCAATTGAATCTTAGCAACCTCCACCTGATTCTCCTTTGGAACTCGAGCTGCATTCAACAAGTCTGAGGTATCCGTCAGCCATTGCTCAGCATCCAGGGGTTTCTCTTCACCCGTGAATATGGCTGGTTGCAGCCGTCTGAAGTCTGAAACATTCCCCGGCCTCTGTTCCTTTGGAGCTGCTAACTCTTGCCGAAGAAGTTCCGTCTGTTGTTGCTGATTCTCCATCATTGTCTGGATGACCCTCAGAATGTCCACATTCTCTCCCGCGGGTCCATTCGATGCTTGTCCAGAGTTGCTACGACCCGTCCTCCTCTCCATACCGAATTGGGATAAGATAACTGGAATGGAAAAATGGAAGGAGTTTAGGACACAAGGGAAGGAATCAAGAAGGGATCAAGAAGGACTAGATAACTTTGTACATTGTAGTTGGCAATAGCAAATTTCATTAATTTGCTACTTGATTGTACTATAGGTGTGAGAGCCTAGGCTCTGATACCAACCTGTAACGCCCCGATCCCACGGATACGGAGACGTCACTGCGACGTATATACGTAGGTCAGAAAATGCCCCCACGCATATACGCTAAGCAATAAGTACAACAAGAATCAGAGTACACGACAAAGCGTGATATTCATACATATGCCAACATAAAAGTACAAGTACAAGTCATCACAAAATATGATAAAATATTACACATTACATGTATCTTTTATCACAACCAAGTTCAAAGCAAAAGATACAATATAAACACAAAATGCTCACGAGTAGGATGAAGATCCCGTGAGTCAAAAAGAGAGATCTGGCATAAGGACTGGAGCTAATCGGCCTGCTCACTAAAGAAAGCTCGATCTTCTGTGGATGGCTCCACTTCGATCCAAGCTTCAGAACCTGAACATACAAATCCAAGGGAGTCAGGACCTCCCAACAATGAACAGGCTACAGCCAAATGGCTAGGAGAACAAGAATATGAGAGTTAGAACAGTATAATGAATACCAATCAACAAGTAATGGAAGCATAAAGAGTAAAAGTCAGAATACAATAAATCCACAGTTAGAGTCTATTATTATTATTACTTGTCTCACTGTGATATCTAGCTATGTGACCCAGCGTCCCAGCGCACATAGATCCATATCCTAGTAAAGCAAGGTTGTTATTGGAAACCAGCGGTTGTATCGACGAACTATGTTTACAGTGGATCCCGTACATGCCCGGGATAACGGTCCAGGATTGTTCCGTTGCTTGGTGACGGAAGCCAGCCGCTAGGCTAACAGGAGGGACTTATGTATGCCCTTTATCATGATAGTATTCAGGAAGAGGGAGCAAGCACTCCCCTCGGTCCCCTGGTGGCCCACAGGTCAGACCGGAACATGAGTTGCACAACATTCCTAAAACCACTGTAAACATGAACACATATCGATATCCGCATGTTTTCCCCCGACCCAATATAAGTTGGTCCATTTTATACAAAAGTCAAGTGGATCATGCTTGGTTCAAGTGATGGCATGATAAGTGGTGATATCCATTTATTAACAAGTTATGGAATGAGACTACACAATGATAAGTCATGAAGTGGAAATATATAATAACAAGTCATGGTGTAATATGAAGTAAGATCCATCAAGTAACATGTCATGAGGTATCAGTCATGAAGCACAAGTAACAATAATACATAGCACATGAACCAATGATAAGATCCAAATTCAGAAAAGAAATCAACTAAGACAAACAGTCAGAATTAGTCGACTAGGTGGAATGGTTAGTCGACTAATAGGGGTCTTAAGTCGACTAACAGTCAGGATTAGTCGACTAAAACTGGGTTCCAGAGAGTTGGATTCTGGTTTCAGGAAAAGTTAGTCGACTAAGTGGAAGGGTTAGTCGACTAACAATGATTATAAGTCGACCAACAGATACTTAAGTCGACTAAGTCTGTGATACAGAGAGTTGAGTTTCTGATTCAGGAAAAGTTAGTCGACTAGGGTGGAAAGTGTAGTCGACTAACAAAGATTTCTAGTCGACTAATAGATAGGCTAAGTCGACTAAAACTGTGTTCCAGAAAAGGTTACGTTTCAAAAATAGATGGGTTAGTCGACTAATTCTTAGGTCAAGTCGACTAATACTGGGGAAACAGAATACAGAACAGAATTTCTGATGGTTGTGTTTGATGGTCCAAAAACATGATTTTGAAGATGTAAATATACAGGATATGAGAACACAAGTGTGCTAGGTATTAGACAAGTCTTGGTGAGTAAAAATACTCACTTTGAACGGTTAAATCGAGGCTTTACGAGTTCCGAAAAGATCATAGTCGACGATATCACCAACTTGATCCTTGGCGATATTGCGGACGATCCCAATCCAAAGAAGTGGTGGTTGCTTGAGATGGAGAAGATGACCTAGGTGCTTTGGAGTTAGGGTTTGAGTTGAGGTTGAGGTGGAGGAGGAGATGGTGAAGGCTAATTCTTTGTTGAAGTGAAGAAAAAGAGTAATAGAAATGTAAAGGAAAGTTTATATAGGATTGTGATTTTGTAAAGGAGGTGTAAATAAGGTAATTGAGAGGGGGTTTTGTGTAAATAGAGGAGGGATGAGTGTCCCTCTTCTTGGCCACTTGGCCGGCCATGGGGGAGAGAGAGAGAGAGATGCATTAAATGAGGAAGTAGGTGGGAATGAGTGGAGGTTGTAATTTTGGGAAAATTTGGAATTTTGGAAAATGGAAAAGCTTGTGGTTGTGGAGGAAGGAAGGAAATTTAGAAAAAGGAAAAAGGAAAAGAAATTATAAATGAAGATATTTTCTCTTGGATTTAAAATTTAAAAATGTTGAAAAGACAATTTTCCAGGTTTAAGTCGAAGATGCGGAAAACATTTCGGAAAATACCGAAATCGTCCGAAATTCAAGTATCTCGGAACGACTCGCAAAATTTACTAAAAATCAAGAATATTATTTTAAGACTCATGGTGAAGTTCGTTTGGAGAAATAATTTATAGTTTTAAAAACTAAAAATCCCGGAATCAGTTATCTACCGACTCCGTTGGAATTTTCATAAATTCATAAAATTCTCAGAAAAAGTATTTAGATAGAAAATATGATTCTAGGAAATAAAGTCTAAAGGACCTTCTAGAAATTCCTAACTGTTTGTGAATTAAAAATCCGAGAATCGATCAGCGGCACTGGTCGACACCGGTTTTTGAAAATATTTAATTAAATTCAGAAAATTCCAGAAAATCATAGAAAATATATAATATTGGAAAAGATTTTTAAAACTGAAATCGGTCAAATACAGGAAGTAAATCGAAAAATACGATCGAAAAACTGAATACGCAACTAAGTACGTATTCCGGGAACGGGGTATTACAGATTAGTTGGCTATGATCCCTCTTTCTATTTAAATAAACTCTTTTATAACCATCATCTTTTATTTTTTAATTTTACACAAAGAGAACGGATCGAAAAGCTTGCATCGCATCTCTTCTTGTGGATCGACCCATTTAGTTCTTGCTATAGCGAATTAATTGCGAGAAAACAGAGAAATCTCTTAACCTTAACTTTTATTTTTTACTTTTTTTTCTCTATCACTCAAAAGTTTGGCGCCATTATCGGGAGGGAACGGTATAATTCTCTTTATTTACTAAACCTTAATTTCTTTATTTTTGTATGTAGGTTTGGAGAACAGAGAAATAAATTGCACTAAAAGACATATAAGTAGTTGTGGGACTCTGCATTTTTAACAGAGCCTCTAAACCCTCAACAAGGTCATGCAAACGCGGCAAAAACCTGTTGAGTTGACTACTGGACCTATTTTTGTATAAGGCTGCTTGGAATTGCTTAAATTATTTACTGCAGTTGATAGTTTCTCTGTTTGATAACCCTACATATTTCTAATAAATTAACAGTAACCTATTAGTTAATTAACTAAAAAAAAATTAGACTCTTGCATCATAGGCACGCGTGTATTTAATTTTTTTAATTTTTGATGAAGAGTGCTGGAGACCAAGTACGTTCGCATTACATATCGACTAGGAAACACCTTAGCTGATTTACTGCTTTTGTGTGAATTATTCTCTATTTGTTTGTACATGTGCACTAATACATCTTAAGGGCAAAACCCCTAAACAACATAAGGTGGGGGCGTCATTATCCTTCCTTGGCCCACAAACCATCTTCTTTGCACTCATAACCTAACCCTAATTTAAATTAACTAGACGTTAGCCCTAGGATTAATTGGACCAACTAGGAGATTGACTAAAGAAAGAAGTTGTTAGAAATTAACTCTTGTAAAATCAGTGACTAGGTCGGGGATTGAGATGCAAAACCTCGAAGATTGATGGTTTGGCATAATAAGGCCTATCTTGACGGATGCCTCTTACCAATCTTGCCACCTACCTGACCGTTTAACTTGTACTTAAGGTCTGCAATATACCTCCCACAGATAATCTAAAGTTAGGAGTCGTCTAGATCTAAGATTAAACTAGAATAGAATTGATTGTTTTTTGTTTCTTTTTTAGTGAATTGGTTTGAATTGATTGTGAATGTAAGTGCGGTCAAGAGACTCAATTACATGTAGATTGATTAGGACTAAGTCACCACTCAACCTAACCAAAAACAAATCACCACTATACACACACACACACACACACACACACCACACACACACCACATATATATATTCCTCATGGCCTATCCAAATTCATTTGGGTACAATTTATTTTATAGGCCAAATCTATCTTTCCATCCACCAACCTCTTTTCTGAATTTTCATTCCCAACCAATCCTCTCATCTTTTACATCCTATCCTATCATTTGGTACAATTATTGTAGTAATCCATCTCATTCTTCGAAACATTGTCTCTTGATAGGGAATTCGTCAAGACGAGGTCCAAATTAGTTTCACACATATCAAGGACAACAAGTGAACTCTATTCATCACATCACTTAGAATTCAATAACAATCATAAGGAGGACACAAACTTCATACCAAATGCTAAGTATTAATGTTTCACAATGGGCCCACCTAGAGATGATAGCTAATGAGTTAGTGGTTGAGCCAGAGGAGGATTCATTTTCTACTCAACTTGTTTTTGATCCAAAACCAAATAGACCATGTCAATTTAGGAACACATAATTCGAGACAGAATGAAAAGAGTCCAAATTGGGAAACTCATGTCAATTCTAGATCATATTCATCTTCATGAAGAAAATGAGTTCAATAATGACCTAATGAGGAAGTATGCGAATTAAACGACTATCGTCGATATCAAGACAAACTGATCAGAGAGCAGTTGGCTGAATATTCACCTCGTAGGGAGAAAGTTGAGTCATATAGTGAGGATAAATATGATAATGAATCTTCATGTTTGGATAAAGTGTTTCAAGATAATTTGGATACACATTCACCTCCCAAGGAAACAATTGAATTATATTGTGAGGATGTTTGTGAAGATGATGAGTCCTTATTTCTTGATATATTGTTTAAGAATGAGTGTGATCATAGTATTGAGAAAATGTGTGTCAAAGATGTTAAGTCTAAAGTTTTCTTTGAGAGAAGGAAACTTGATTTAAGTATCTTCACGTTCAATGAACCAACTAATGATCAATCGGTTGAAAACATAACTCAAGAACCTCAAATTGACAAAAGCTTTAAAAACCTTTTCGAAGATGAACTTAACCATATGGATGAATCGATTAGGTATGTTTTGGTTAGTTATATACCTCCAATAGATATGATTAATCCAAGTTTTGAGGAGATGTATGAGGAAGAGCTCAAAGTTCTAGGTATTCATAATGTTTATGTGCCAACTACAATGCATAATGAGGATGAATTTATGAAGAGTGGTGGAGGAAATAAGAGTAGGAAGAAGTTGAGGAAAGTAATGAACAAGTTAGAGAGCATGAACACAAAACTGACAAAAAGATTGACCTCTTCAATTTCACCACTAAAGAGGATACATTGGAATGATGGAAAGTGAGCTCGAGGGAAGAAACCATGCAAATTGGTAACATCACCTCTCTTACACTTTATTTCATGCATTCATACATTTCATTTATATTGAGGATAATGTATGAGATAGTGTGGGGGAGGATTCGTTAACATACGTTAATACACTAACATAGGTAGGTTTACAAACAAATATATTTTCTTTTAAATTTTTTTTGAAAAAGTAAATAATATTTGATTTATTTTTGTAAGTAATTAAGTTAATTTTAAGGAGCAGAAAAATCATAATTAGGATTTCTTAATACTTGGTCAAAATAAGATTATTTATTTGATTTTTATGTTTAGGAGAAAAAATTGAAAAAGTAATTAAGTCTTGATTTTTACCTTGCTGAAATATGCATATTTTATACACTTAAATCTAATTTTTGATTAGCTAGGTAGTGTTTTGGCCTAAGGAAGCCTTGGTATTTACGCAAAGATAATTAGATAAGTTTGAAAAAAAATATATGAATATAATATATATTTTAACACATCTAATAATCAATTAATTAGGTATTAGAACCTTAAGAAGCCTTGATACTTGTACGAAAGATAATTAGATGAGTTATACATATTTAAAAAAAAGTGCTTAAAGGGCAACGAAGTGCTAATACTTTGAACTTCTTTCAAAAAAAAGGAAAGGGTTATATGTATATTAAAATATAAGGCATAAGCAAGCCCACGCTCTGTATACATTAGCATGGATAACATCACAGGATTTCGGTCCTATTATGTTGGCCTTCGGGATCGGAGTAATGATTAAGAGGGACAGTCGGGGGCATTCGTATTTCATAGTCAGAGGTGAAATTCTTGATTTATGAAAGACGACAACTGCGAAAGCATTTGCCAAGGATGTTTTCATTAATCAAGAACGAAAGTTTGGGGCTCGAAGACGATCAGATACCGTCCTAGTCTCAACCATAACGATGCCGACCAGGGATCGGCGGATGTTGCTTTTAGGACTCCGCCGGCACCTTATGAGAAATCAAAGTTTTTGGGTTCCGGGGGAGTATGGTCGCAAGGCTGAAACTTAAAGGAATTGACGGAAGGGCACCACCAGGAGTGGAGCCTGCGGCTTAATTTGACTCAACACGGGGAAACTTACCAGGTCCAGACATAGTAAGGATTGACAGACTGAGAGCTCTTTCTTGATTCTATGGGTGGTGGTGCATGGCCGTTCTTAGTTGGTGGAGCGATTTGTCTGGTTAATTCCGTTAACGAACGAGACCTCAGCCTGCTAACTAGCTACGCGGAGGCATCCCTCCGCGGCCAGCTTCTTAGAGGGACTATGGCCTTTTAGGCCACGGAAGTTTGAGGCAATAACAGGTGGCCAGGCGCCGCAGGCTGGTGCCGCGGCCCTCCGACGAGCGGCCCCGGCGAACCCCCGAAGGGCCTCCGACGAGTGCCCTTGAAAGGCCACCACCGGACGGTGGTGGTCTCTTGTTGCCTTTCGATTTTCTCGTGCTCGGGCGAGCTTCCTTGCCTGTGCCCTGCTTGACCTACTGCACATCACGCTCGCAACTGTTGGTTCGGGCTTGATGTGCATGGGCGTTTGGGCCTGGTGTGGCTGCGGCCGTGTCGGCACGTGAGTGGCTTCGGTTCTTCATGCCCCGGCGGGCTCCCTGCCTCTGTGCAGTCGACCGTCGTAGCTGAAATGTCCCTTCATTTGAATCCACCGATGACCTTGTGTGTCGGTGATCTGTCCAGTTGCCTGTGTAGCAAACCGTACTCGTACGGAACCCCCGAGTGGCTTATTTGCTTGGTTGTTGTCCTCCCACCTTTTGAGGCGGAGAGGGGCAGCAAGTGAAGGCAGTCCTCGTCGACCCTCATACGGTGGCCACCCCCATCCGTTCGATCGTTCGATGAGAACTAGCTAGGGCTCATGGATGCTGTGGATGCGGAGGGTCTTGGGCTCCAGCCCTGTCCCTTCTTGATTGCACTAGGACTCTACTTCTATGATCCCCTATAAATACCCCTGAAGAGCAACAAAGGAGAGGCATCTTAGAAAATCAAGTTTAGAATTTTCTTTAGATCATCTTTTCTTTCAAAATTTTCATCGTATTTTTTAGTTTTTCTACTTTGAAGAGGATTTGTAAAGAAGAGAAGGGTTTTATACTAGAATGGTGACAAATTTAATAAAGATTCTTATTTTCTTTCATATTTTTTTTTTACTATTTTACTTTGTGTTCTTCAATTCTAGTTTAATCTCTTTCATGCAACTTTTAAATACCATGCTTATTTTCATCATGAATATGAGTAACTAATTCTCTAGTAGCTTGCTAAATCTCTTCACAAACTAAAGACTAGTATATAAGATAAATTGATTGAACTCTATGCCTATTTGGAAACCTAGAATCAGTTAATAATTCTTGAAGATTAGTGATGAATTAAGTTAAACTAGTTTTATGGTATACTATTTAATGGTTATTGATCGCTCGCTAATATTGCACATCATTGTCACATTCTCATACTTATTATATAATAAACTCTGCTTTTAATCCTAATTATTATCTAATTTATATGCAGACCCATTGCTAAAGGGAAGGGAAGAGAAATGAGCCCACAAGCCCATCAAAATTCTAATTTAATTCAAAATTAATTCGAAATTAGAAAATCAGAGCAAATCAGAGAAGATAAAGTCGGTTGAAAATCAGTTGCAATAAATCTTCACAAATCAATAGGTTGACCCGAAGATAAAAGGAGATTTCGTCAAATTCAGAACGCAAAACTGCAAATCCAGAAGGAGATAACATCATATCACAAAACCAGGCAGCTCCACCCTCCGGGTGTGACCACCTGGCCACACCCTGGACGTGAAAATGCGGCCAAAGCCGCGTTTTCGCGGCTCTGTTGGGGAAGTGGGGGAGCGTTTGCTCCCCCTATCTTCGTACGCTTCTCCCCGTTGGGTTTTTGCCTATAAATAGTGGGTTTTCAGAGCATATAGGGGACGACCAAGCAGAGAAGGATTTTTAGGCTAGTTTTTCATTCTTTTTAGTGTAGGTTTTTATTTTTATTTTTATGTAATTTTTATTTCTTTGTACGCATAGGTTAGATTCAGATTCATGTAAGTAAGAGAGAGATTTATATTGAGAGTGACACAGATGTAACCTCCTCCTTTCTTCCGTCATTTCTGCAAGCAATAAAGAGGTAACTTTTCTTTTATATGTTCATCTTTGTTTACATTTTTTTCTTCTTCTTTACTTCTCTTCCTTTGGTACCAATTACTATCCAAGTGAGTCTTATAGCATCGAAAGAGCCTTGTATTTGCGAGTGCCACCGATAGCTCATGACGATGGATTTTAGTCTCAGTCTGTATTATTTCATGCTTATATTGTCTTGATGATGTAATGTGAAAGAGACAAGAATCAACTCTTATGGGCTATGCGCTGATTGCCTCCACTTCAAGGTAACATCGTTCCCAAAGATTCAAGGTAAGTTTTTGACCAAAGGATGTAAGTATTTCTTTTTTCTTTCTTTTCTTTTAATTCTTTAGTTTAGATCACTAACACCATCATCTCCCAATTCTTTTATCACTCTTTTCATTTTCTTTGTATATATATCCATTTTCTATTTTCTCCACCTTCTTAATCTACCACTTTCATTTTAACTTAACTGTAAATTATTTTTCTCTTTCTTTTAAAGGAAAAAAGAAGATCTTTAACCATTGACTGTGACTTAAAAGAAAACTTAGTCAAATGCTTCCATCGCTAGTCCCTCATTGTGGATCATGACCCGCATAGCCACTTGTTATAGCGGTAGCATTGAGAAATTGTACATCCTATTCTTAAAGTTCTGAAATTCTATATTCTTGTCTGTAGGTTAAAACCTCAATCAAATTTTGGCGCCGTTGCCTGGGAGGGACGGTAAGTTATTCTCGTTTTAGATTTACATTTTTGGTTAACTTTCTTCTTTGTTCTTGGTGTACAGGTTTAACAATAAGGAAATTTTTGTTGCGGTGGACATATAAGTGGCCCTGGACTCTGTTCTAGAAAGCAGAGCTCAGAAACTCTCAGATTTGCTACATTCCAGTGGCAATCTGAGTAAACTACTAACTTGTATTTTTGCAGGTTGACTGAATTGCAAAACTAAAATTCTGTAATTATTTTTTTCTTGTTTGTCTCACTGTACGTACTTTCTAAACTCAACAGTAAAATGATGTTTGTTAAATGCAAAAAATGGTTTAGACTTGCATTTAGGCACGTGTCTAATTCGTTTACATTTTATATTACTGTTGAGGAGCGCTGGAGCAAAAGGTACGTATGCATAGCATATAATTTATGAAACATTCTTGTGTGATATTTGCTTGTGAATGTTACTTTTCTATATCTTGCACACTTTGCACAATCAATCTTAAGGGCTTGTCCTATAAACAAGATAAGGTGGGGAAGTCATTACCCTTCTTTAGCCCACAAATCATCTCCAAGCACGCACTAACGCAAGCCTAACTAAAATATAGTAGACGTTGGCCCTAGGGTCATCTCGGACTCATATAGGAGACTGCCCTAAGGGGGAAGTTGATTTGAATCTGACTCTTAACAAATCGGTGTCTAAGGTTGGGGACTGAGGGGCGAAAACTCGAAGGTTGGTGTTTGGCATAATTAGGCCCGTTACTTAGGCACGGATACCTCCTACTGATTTTGCCTCTATATGGCCGATTAACTTGGGATCAAATTCGGCAATATACCCCCTGTGGACAGTCTAACCAGTTAGGAGTCGTCTAGGTCTAAGGTTTACCCAAACATAGATTAAATTTTTTTTCTTTTTGATTATTTATTTGTTTGTTTCTCCTTATTTGATTTTGATAATTCTTGTGTAATAAGGCTTATAACAACAATTTTTCCAATTTTTGGTAATCCATATTTCACCCTATTTGACTCGGATAATTCCAATCAGATTTTTTACAATATGACCCAACCGAATGCACCAGGTTGGACTTATCCGAATCAATATAACCCATGCCCCCAATCTTATGACCATAATTTTCAAAAGAATTCCAACTCTTCACAGAGTCAATAGGGATTCACCTCTCCCGAGTCCAATTTTCAACCAACTTCTCCTCCTTATCCACCTTGTCTACAATCTTCACAATATTCATTTTTCGATTTTGCTTCCTATACTCCTTTTCTAGACCAACCCATTGAACAAAAATCCAAGCTAGAAAAGAGTATAGAAGCCATGCAGGAGGCCGAATGAAAATTTCAGGCCTCCCTAATTCCACAATATTTCTGTAAGTACACCTAGAGGGGGGTGAATAGTTGTACGGCTAATCTAATAAACAAATGCGGAAATTTAAAACTAAATTGCAACACACTTAGTGTAACCAACGAGTGTAGCCGAATTCCCGGTGAAGGGCTCTGGACTAACTCCTCTTGATTCCTCTGAATAAGAGTTGAGGTGCTATATGAAGCTCTCGTGGTTAAGCACAAGTGAGGCACACACAAACAACACAAGCATATAAATGATATGACAATATGATACAATGCTCAAAGTAAGAGAGAGTTAGAGTCAATGGATCAAACGCAAACACAAGGATATGTTTCGAGGTTCGAGCACCCAGCTCTACGTCCCCGCCTTCACACAGAAGGATTTCCACTAACTTGTCCACACAGGACTCCCACACAAGGAACCTCCACTGAGGATTTGGGGTAATTACAATAACCGGGAGTACACAACTCCTCTCTCAATTACAACACAACCTCTATACTTAGAGGTTAGGCACAAAGCCACTCAAACACAATCACCTCACACTTGAGAGATGGGCACAAAGCCAAACAGCCAATCAACCTCTCACTAGAGGGATAAGGCACAAAGCCACCACTCTAAAAATTAACCTCTACACAAGAGGGATAACACAAGTAGGAGGGTTTACAACTTGGTGATCAAAGACCACAAACCAACTTCTTTATCACAAAACACAGATCCTATAGAGAGGATAGAATGATAAGCTCAAGTGTGAGAAAACAAAGTGTTTTGAACAAAGAAAATCACTTGGAAAAATCTCCAAATAGATATAAAATTTTTAGACCAAAAACAAATTCCCAAAAGACTATTTTCTTTGAATTTAACAAACACTTTAAAAACAAATAGAGAATAAGAATTTTGAACCCAAAACTTTTTGCTGAAAAACACTTAAGGAGTATGAAATTTTTCTCTCTAAAAATCTTTTTTAAAATAGTCCACAAAACCCCCAATATATATGCCAAAAGAAAACCAACCGTTGGGGTCCAGTCAGCAGCCTGGACGGCTGTCGGTCGACCGGCTCGGTCGACCGCCAACGGTCAAATTTCTGACCGTTGGGGCAGCGGTCGACCGGCCCGGTCGACCGTGGCCTGGAACAGAGAGCAGAGCTCTCTGCCCGTCGACCGACCCGGTCGACCGGGGCTTTCCAATTAAATCCCATAAAAACTCTAAAAATCCACAAAAATAAGTTCTTATATTCTCTTTGAAATACAAACATGTGTGAAAAAATTCAACACATATTTCAAACTATTTGAACCATTTTTGTAACTTAGAAATCTTGCCAAAAACCAAAAACCGTATTTTTCAAAACTTGGATTTTTCAAATGGAAATCCGATTTTTCAAAACTGATCCAAATAAAAAAACATGATATTTAAACAACTTTTAAGCATGTCGTATATGAATATAATCCAATATACGTGAAAGATATATATATCAATGTTTTTGACAATAAATCCGAAAATAAGTTTTGTTAAAATACCAAAACTCCAAACTCATGAAATAGACTATCAAGCTAAGTTTGTTTAAATTGTTGAAGCATAGATGTATATATAACAAATCTAATATACATTAAACCATGTAAACTTGTTTTGATTCTATCTATTCATGAAAACCAAGATCGGTTATACCAAAAACCGAAAACCAATAAACATGAAACTTAAACAAGTGTGTGTGTTGTGAACTTGAGCATATCACACTATCTAATCTTTAATAAATGGATCTAAACTAACTATTCTAAAACAAAGTACCGAAGTCTTCTTGTGGAGTGCCGTCTCCAAGTCAACTCGATCCAAACGTGATCCACTGAGCTTGACTCCAACGAGTGCTACATATAAACTTTGACGCTCTGGCTCTTAAATTACCATGTGAAAGCTCCAAAACACCTTTGTTGAAGCTAATCACCTACTAATATCTTGGTTAAGTATATGAAACTAAACATCACAAGATTATTAGTAAACTATAACTACATGAGTTAAACATCATCAAAACTAGAGTGGAAGGCCTCTGGGCCAACAATCTCCCCCTTTTTGATGATGACAAAACTCATGGAGTTATATATGCATGGATTAAAGTTAAGCTTCAAAGAATCTCCCCTTTAACTCATGCATAGGAATAAACAATAAATATATGCAATGAATGGTAAACATGATATGCATCAACATGCATAAAACAATGAACATGCTCCTGATACCAAATTTTTAAAATAAATTCCTTTTCCTTTTTAAAATGAACATGTTCTTAAATAATTGCTCTTGATACCAATAAAAATTTCAATTTGAAAACTTTATCAATAAAAGCAATAAAAGCTCTTGATACCAATCAATAAAAAACTCTTGATACCAATTGAAAGATAATCAATAAAAATTCTTTATACCAACAATAAAAATTTTAACAAAAATTCTTGATACCAATAAAATAAAACAACAAAATATGTTCTCTTGATACCAATATCAACAAAACATCAAAACATGCAAACAAACACTCTTGATATCAATATGAAACAAACTTTGATATAAACTAAACAATAAACATGCATATAAACTCAAATACCATGCATATAACCTCAAATACTTCTCGCTTTTTTTGTCAATCATCAACAAAGGGGTGAAAATAATAACACAATGTTCTCCCCTTTTTGTCTTAAACAAAAAATATCAATAAGGGGTAAAATCAAATCAAAACTTTATGATACCAATTGAAAAAAAATATATCAATTTAGTGCATCATGATATCAATTGAAAATAAATAAAACATACCAATTGAAAGTACATAAAATAAATGTTTTTAATATAAATAAACATGTCTATATTTTACCAATTAAAACCAATTGAAAGTAAATAAAACATGTTGAAGAAATCAACCAAAAATTTTGATATTTATTGAAAGATATAGACAATCTTGATATCAATTGTAAAGATTAGTACCAATTGAAGGTAATTTTTCATTAGGAGCATATGATACCAAAAAAATCAATATCAATTTTTAATCATTTTTCAACATAAAGTGTGGGAGTAAAATACTAAAGGCAAACAAAACCAATTAAAAGATGAAATATGAATTTTCTCCCCCTTTATGAAATACTAAACAAAATGATGCATAAGCTTGTATAAGATAACAATTGAAATATAATCAATTGAAATATAATAGTCATTTAAGAAATCAAGCTTAGCTTAACTAAAATTTGTGCTCAGGATATAGAGATATAGTAAGCACAAATAAAGCATATATATATGTATGAAAAATTAAATACCAATCGAAATTGACACTATATGAAGTATAAGCATACATATATAAAAATATATATGAGTATACAAAAAGAATGTCAATAGTGATACCAATTGAAAAGATCCAATGATACCAATTGAAAACACAATAAGATCAAGTGTATAACTCATATTTCCTACCACCCATTTCATGCACATGTTTTAAATAGATTTTCAAGAATAAGCATACAAGGCATGGTCGCCCAATCAACCGCCCTTGAATGGGTAGGGGTTTTCAAAAATAAGTTTGAAAATATAGTATGTTTGAAAAAACTCTACCATAATGAAGAATACGAACTAGTTATAAGAAAAATTTATAAACTAGTACGAAATCCTTCAAGCAAGGAATAAAACAAAAATATATTCCATAAAACATGAAAATCACTAAACCAATGTCACTCAAAAGATATAAAGCTCATATAGGACTCATGAAAACAAAATCATGAGAAAACATCAAGTAATATGAGTATACAAGTTTTGTGAAAGACAAGTCATGGAAATAAGCAATGAGCTCAAAAATAAAATTCCTCAAAAACATGAAACATAAGAAAATCTAATTTTTCATCAAAATAATTTAATCTTCAAGGCATATGTATATCTTGTACAAACTAAAGAATACATACATATCTAAACATAACGAGTCCACAAAAGTATATGCATGAAGGCAAGTGGCTCAAGGATGTATATGTATAACTATTAGTTTGGACAAAATAGACATATACATGAAGTAAAACACAAACATGAAAAACATGTATAAAATGGGAATATAAGTTAAAATGTATGAATCATCCAAAACTAGACTATACTAGTACATCTAATAAGTACAAACGAGCATTCAAGCACAAACACATAATAATCTATTTGTGGCTCACTAGTTATACAAGTATATATCTAAGTTTTAATGAAAACTAACATCTAAACAAGTAATCAAAACAAGAATCATTTCTTCTAAAACAAAGTCAAGTTTTGAAGTTAAAGATTCATTATTCTTCAAAACATTTTCACAATCATTTTTATTTTTCAAAATTTCATTCTCTTTTAGGGAAAGTCAAGTTTGGATTTCAATGAATCCCTTTCATTAGAAATCTCCACTTTCTCTTGCAAAACCAAATCTAGTTTTGAACATAAATCCTTATTTTCTTTGTTAGGTCCATCTTTTTCAAAAGATTATACTTTTCTAACAATTTTTCACATACAATAGATAGTTCTTCATTCAAAGCATTTGGATCAACATAATCATCACAAGAAGACTAGCATCATCACCATCTAATTGAGTTTCCGAGTATACCTCAAGGGAGTCATTCCCTTGGACCATGTAGCAATGTTGCTCGGATTCTCCACTAGATTCATCCTCCATTTGGATTGGCAATTGAAGCTTGGAGGAGGTCAACGTGTACCACTACAAAGGCGGAATCACAGTTAGAAACAATCATAAGATATTCTTTATTAAGCGTGCTTCTAAGTGCCTCAAGGGCTTGTGCATTGGCCTCTATATGCTTGCTATTACCAAGATAGGATTTCTTACTAGCGGTAAGGAAAACATGCAAGTCTAGGGTTTTTAGGTACATACTCATCCTAAATTTTCACATGTCAATGTTGGAAACATCAAACATGGGAGGTGTCAAATAATTCATGAGTGCAAACTATATGTGTGCAAATGCAAATGCAAATGATAGATTAGCAAAACCAAGATCACACTCCTAGGTGGTTAAACCTAATATCAGGAGCGTAGGCTCTGATACCAATTGTAAGTACACCTAGAGGGGGGTGAATAGGTGTACGGCTAATCTAATGAACAAAATGCGAAAATTAAAAACTAAATTACAACACACTTAGTGTAACCAACGAGTGTAGCCGAATTTCCGGTGAAGGGCTCTGGACTAACTCCTCTTGATTCCTCTGAATAAGAGTTGAGGTGCTATATGAAGCTCTCGTGGTTAAGCACAAGTGAGGCACACACAAACAATACAAGCTTGTAAATGATATGGCAATATGATGCAATGCTCAAAGTAAGAGAGAGAGAGTTAGAGTCAATGGATCAAACGCAAACACAAGGATATGTTTCGAGGTTCGAGCACCAGCTCTACGTTCCCGCTTTCACACAGAAGGATTTTTACTAACTTGTCCACACAGGACTCCCACACAGGGAACCTCCACAAAGGATTTAGGGCAATTACAATAACCGGGAGTACATAACTCCTCTCTCAATTATAACACAACCCCTACACTTAGAGGTTAGGCACAAAGACACTCAAACACAATCACCTAACACTTGAGGGATGGGCACAAAGCCAAACAACCAATCAACCTCTCATAAGAGGGATAGGGCACAAAGCCACCACTCTAAAAATCAACCTCTACACAAGAGGGATAACACAAGTAGGAGGGTTTACAACTTGGTGATCAAAAGACCACAAACAACTTCTTTCTTACAACACAAGTCCTATAGAGAGGATAGAATGATAAGCTCAAGTGTGAGAAAACAAAGTGTTTTGAATAAAGAAAATCACTTGGGAAAATCTCCAAATAGATATAGAATTTTTAGACCAAAAACAAATTCCTAAAAGACTATTTTCTTTGAATTTAACAAACACTTTAAAAACAATTAGAGAATTAGAATTTTGAACCCAAAACATTTGCCTGAAAAACACTTAAGGAGTATGAAAATTTTCTCTCTAAAAATCTTTTTTAAAACAGTCCACAAAACCCCCAATATATAGGCTAAAAGAAAACTAGCCGTTGGGGTCCAGTCAGTAGCCTGGACGGCTGTCGGTCGACCGGCCAGATCGACCGCCAACGGTCAAATTTCTGACCGTTGGGGCAACGGTCGACAGGCACGGTCGACCGTGGCCTGGAATAGAGAGCAGAGCTCTCTGCTGGTCGACCGACCCGGTCGACCGGGGCTTTCCAATTAAATCCCATAATAACTCTAAAAATCCAGAAAAATAAGTTCTTATATTCTCTTTGAAATACAAACATGTGCGAAAAAATTCAACACATATTTCAAACTATTTGAACCATTTTTGTAACTTAGAAATCTTGCCGAAAACCAAAAACCGTATTTTCCAAAACTTAGATTTATCAAATGGAAATCCGATTTTTCCAAAAGTCATCCAAATACAAAAACATGATATTTAAAAAACTTTTAAGCATGTTGTATATGGATATAATCCAATATACATGAAAGATATATATATTTATCAATGTTTTTGACAATAATTCCGAAAATAAGTTTTGTTAAAATACCAAAACTCCAAACTCATGAAATAGACTATCAAACTAAGTTTGTTTAAATAGTTGAAGCATAGATGTATATAGAACAAATCTAATGTACATTAAACCATGTAAACTTGTTTTGATTCTATCTATCATGAAAACCAAGATCGGTTAAACCAAAAATCGAAAACCAATAAACATGAAACTTAAACAAGTGTGTGTGTTGTGAACTTGAGCACATCACACTATCTAATCTTTAACAAATGGATCTAAACTAACTATTCTAAAACAAAGTACCAAAGTCTTCTTGTAGAGTGCCGTCTCCAAGTCGACTCGATCCAAACGTGATCCACCGAGCTTGACTCCAACGAGTGCTAGATATAAACTTTGACGCTCGGGCTCTTGAATCACCATGTGAAAGCTCCAAAACACCTTTGTTGAAGCTAATCACCTACTAATATCTTGGTTAAGTATCTGAAACTAAACATCACAGGATTATTAGTAAACTATAACTACATAAGTTAATCATTATCAAAACTAGAGTGGAAGGCCTTTGGGCCAACAATTTCCACGATTCATACTCAGTTCCGCAATTTCAAAATAGAAAACCATCAATCTTAGAAATGAGTATGCGTGAGTCTGAGCAACAATCACAAAATCTGATGGACTCACGATTTCACCACAAATTTCAAAATAAAACTTCATCTTTTCAAGTCCAATCGCAACAAAATAATGAACCAATCGGCTATGAAAAGCTGCTTGAAGCCATGTCTCAGGCTCAAATCACTCATAATCATAACATAGATATAATGGTCAAAACTCTCCATTCTCACCCTTTGACCATTCCTGGTATCGCTAGCCATTCTGTTAGAGCCAAAGAATCATGTTGCTTTGGAAAACAAGATTCCATTTCAGCACACCCATTTGAACTTGCCCAAACTCCAAAATTTGAAAACCACATTGACATTTTGGCAAGTTATCCCTTTCCTAAAATTGAACTTGAGAATGAATATTATCCTGAACCTCAACTTGGTAATTCAATTCTACTCCTGATTCAATAATGACTCTGGTGTCTTCACCTGATTTCAATCCTTCTCCACAGTCCACATTGGATCATGTGACTGTCCATCGGGAAATTGAATCACCAATCTTTTATGATCATCATATTGAACTTGACCAATTTCATACTTTTGAAAGTTCTATTTACAAATTGACAAGTTCTCATTTTATGAAATTAAACTCCAAGAGGAATGTGACCTTGAGTCTCAAATTTGTGATCCAGTTCAAATTTCTGAATCAATATTGACTCCTGTTTTGCTACCTGATTTGAGCAATACTTTTAGAATCAGTTTTGATTCCCATACCTGTCATTCTTGAACTTGAATCACCAATCTTAGAAAGTCACATTCTATTATGGGGAAATGAATGTGGACTTGAGTATCAACTTCTTGATTTGGACCCACTTCCTGAACAAATTTTGACTCCTGAACCTTTACTTGACTTCAGTCATTTTCCTGAGTCGATTGTAGTTCATGTCCTTCCGGATTCCAGATCAATCATTCCATCTTTGCATACTCCATTTTGGGACAGAGGTGTTGATAATAATGACTCTGAAATTAGTTTGGAAATTTAAAAATTAGAAGGGGTAAAATTCTTAATAAAAATCATATATACATACATCATTTTAGTGGGTTGTATTAGAGAGGTTTCATGTGGGTTCCTCCGAACTCCACGCAAATTAGATTGGGCCGTATTTCGTGGACCAATCAGACTACCACCGGAACCACCACCTTAAGGTAATATTTTCCTTCCCTTTCTTCTTTTTCATGCACCTACGCATTAATTCATACATTGAGGACAATGCATGAGATACGTGTGGGGGAGGGTTCTAACATAACTTAGGTTTTCTTTTTATTAAAAAAAATTTATTATTAACATTTTCTTTACTTTTAAAAACTTTTTGAAAATAGAAACAATATTTTGACATATTTTTTGTAAGAAATAGTCAATTTTAAAGAATAGGAGAATCATAAATAGGATTTCTTATACTTGGTCAAATAAGATTATTTGTTTGATTTCTAAGGTTAGGAAAAAAATTTGTGAAAGTAATTTAGTCTTGATCTTTACCTTGAAAATATATGCACACTTTAGACACTTACACACTTAGGGTTCAAAAACAAAGATTTTTATGCCCTATTTATAAAAAAAGGAAAAAATATATATAACAATCCTCTGATTAAGCTAGGTATTTGTGCCTTATAAAGCATAAGTATTCACGCCTAAAGGCGGTTCATATAATTAAATCCTTAGTTTTGTGGCCTCATTTGCTCGAGTCCTTAAGTCCTTGGGGTCTCTTCTCACCCAGTGCCCTAAGACCGTTTGGTTTGGGAGTCAATGATTAAAGGCTCGTTACATGGGCAGATTAGAAAGCCTAATAGAACTAAGAAATAATACCACCAAAAATAAAATAAATATATAAATAAATAAATAAATAAGGCATAAGAGTTAGAGTTAAAGAACCCTTAGTCAAAATTTCACGGTCATGAAGGTGCATATGACTTAGGGTAAAGTAATAGAATAGATGAGAAGTACAATTTGACTCCTTACTTTGATTGATGACAAATTTTTTAGTAGAGACCAAGTTTAGAAATGAAAAATTCAGTTTTCCTATAACATATAGATTATTTAATTCTTACAATAATATTTCAAATATTTTTCTCTTTCAAAAATGTGTTTTCAAAATACTAACATTTTTCTCTTGAAAATACACCTAGAGGGGGGTGAATAGGTGTACTTGCTAATCTAGTGACAAATGATGCGAAATTAAAAACTAATTGCAACACAGTATGTGTAACCAAAGAGTGTAACTAAATTCCCGGTGAAGAGCTTTGGACTAACTCCTTTTGATTCCTCTAAATAAGAGTTGAGGTGCTATTTGAAGCTATCTTGGTTCAACACAAGTATGGACACACACAAAGAATATCTAGCATGTATGATATGAATAATATAAAGCAATGCAAGATATAAGAGAGAGTTAAAAGATAGTGGATCAAACGCAAACATCAAGATATGTTTCGAGATTCGAGCCACTGCTCCACGTCTCCGCCTTCACACAGAAGGATTTCCACTATGTCCACACAGGACCTTCCACACAGAGAACCTCCACCGAGTAATTTGCAATTACAAACCTGGAGTATACAACTCCTCTCTCAACACAATCACCTCTACACAAGAGGTAAGGTACAAAGCCAAAACTCAATCACCTCTACACAAGAAGGATGGGCACAAAGCCAAACAACAATCACCTCTACACAAAGAGGGGTAAAGGCACAAAGCCAAACAATAACCACAATCACCTCTACACAAGACGGATAATCACAAACCCATAGCAAAGAAAGATTACAGCTCTTGGTGATCTCAATACACCATAAACAATTTCTCTCACAAAAACAAGATCCTATAGATAGGATAGATATAATAGCTCAAGTGTGAGAAAACAAGGTGTTTGAAAATCAAAAAGGCAAAGAAAATACTTGGAAAAAATACTGGAATGAAATAGAAATGAAGATCAAAACCAATTTCCCAAATACTTTAATTTTCTTAAATCTTTTTGGCACAAAAACACTTTAAAAACTTGCTGCTAATACA
Source organism: Agave tequilana (assembly GCA_038442645.1). Lineage (NCBI taxonomy): Eukaryota > Viridiplantae > Streptophyta > Magnoliopsida > Asparagales > Asparagaceae > Agave > Agave tequilana. Next base: position 127,217 of record JAVJIF010002460.1, on the reverse strand, counting down.
CTTGTATAGATGAGAAAATTTGCTCTCTAAAATCTCGTTAAAAACAGCCCAAGAGATGGCTATTTATAGCCTCTCAAAAATTATAGCCGTTGGTAGCCAGAGAGGTCAGAATTGACCTTCCCGTCGACCGGCCGGTCGACCGACGTAACAATCATATTTCTGATCGTTGTGCCTCAGGTCGACCGCCCGGTCGACCGGGCCAAGCCTGTCGGTCGACTGCCCGGTCGACCGGCGCTACACGAGACATGGGTAGTTTCAGTCAGTCGACCGTGCGGTCGACCGGCCTACTAGGCTTGTCCTGTGCACGTCTTTCGTACACATCAGTCGACTGGTTCGGTTGACCGACCTCTGGTCCGGTCGACCGCCAGCTGATCTGGCTGGGAAATAAGGTATAGAAAAATTTGTTATTTTAATTCCAACAAAATTCCATAAATACTCATAAATTTCACAAAAATGAGTTCTTGTTAGATCTTTGAATAACAAATATGTGTGCTAAAAATCAACCCATATTGCAAATTATTTGAACTATTTTTGTGGTATAAAATATTGGCCTTAAACAAAAATCTTATTTTCCGAAAACCAAACTTTGAAATGGAAATCCGATTTTTTTCAAACTTGTATAAATACAAAAACAAGATATTTAAACTCTTTTTAAGCATATTGTATATGGATATAATCCAATGCACATGTACATGATATATCTATGTTTTTGACATGAAATCCAAAAATAGGTTTTGTTAAATACAAAACTCTAAACACATGAATAGGATCATCAAAATAAATTTTTCCAAATGTGTTAAGCACAGACGTATATAGATGAAATCTAATATACATAAAATCATGTAAACTTATTTTGATTCTATCTATTCATGAAAACCATATATATGTATAGTTGAAATCTAAAACCGGTTAAATCGAAAATCGAAACATATTAAACTCGTGTGTGTGTGTGAACTTGAGCATATCAACACTATCTATCTTTACACAAGATCTAAACACAACTAAATAAAATACAAACTAAAGTCTTCTTGTAGAACTCCTTCTCCAAGTCGACTCGATCCAAACACGATCCAAACGAGCTTGACTCCAACCGAGTGCTATATGCGATCTTGACGCGTAAGCTCTTGAATCGACATGTGTTAGCTCTAAAACTCCTTTGTTGAAGCTAAGAACCTACTAAGATCTCGATAGTAAATCTGAAACTATATAAAACAAGATCATTAGTAAACTATAACTACATGAGTTAATCATCTCAAAACTAGAGTGATGGGCCTTTGGGCCAACAATCTCCCCCTTTTTGATGATGACAAAACTCATGGAGTTATATATGCATGGATTAAAGATAAGCTTCATAGAAGCTCCCCCTTAACTCATGCATAGCAATAAATATTAAGATATTCAATGAAATGCATAAATTAAATAAAAACATATATGCATAAACAAGGATATAAACATGCATATATAAACTCTCTAATTCTTCTTCCCCTTTTTGTCAATTCATCAATAAAGGGGTGGGGACAAACAAATAACAAAGATGTATATGCGATATACATTCATAAAGAGGAGAGACGTAGCTCCCCCTGCATACATGCATTACATGGAGAAGGGATGACTAGACCCTAACCCACATAAAGTAAAATATATAATGTATAAGTGGAGATGTTAAGCTCCCCCTACACACGTGTAACCACATAAAAAAGAGAGATCAAGCTCCTCAATGTGAGATACGCTCAACATGAATCTATATATAGAGAAGATATTAAGCTCCCCTTGCATATGGCAAAACATATCAACAAATTTTAAAACTATTTTTTTAAAACAATTTTTAAAATTTCTTGAAGTCAACAAAATGAATTATGATACCAATGAAATAAAATAGTAGTTGACAAATCAAATATTAGTACCACTTGTAAAAAAAATTTTAAGATATCAATAGTAGATTTTGATACCAATTGAAGGTGAAACATGAAGTACAATTTGATATCAAATAAATACCAATTGAAATCAATGTATAAGCTTGTAAAGATACCAATTAACATTTAGAATAAACTCAAGCTTAATATAAACATAATTTGTGCTTTAAAAATGTAGAGATATTGTAAAACGAGCACAATCAAATCATATGTATGTATGTATGGAAATAGAAATACCAATTGAAATTGATACTGATTAAAATTTGAAGCATACATATATAAGAAACAAATGTGAGTATACAAAAATAAAATTCCTTGAAGATCAAGTGTATAACTCATAATTGTCACCCTTTTCATGCACATGATAAAAGATAGTTATTAAGGCGTACAAGGCATGATCTCCCAACCATCCGCCCTTTTATGATAGAAGTTTTAAAAAATAAGATTTGAAAATAGTTGTACATTTGAAAACACTACCAAATGAGAAATAAATAACTAGTTTACAATAATTTTTAAAATAATTAGTTGAAGATCCTTCAAACATAAAACCAAAACATATATCCCATGAAGCATGCATTTTACACAAAATTAACACTCAAAATATATAAAGCTCATAAATGCTCATGAAAATAAAGTCATGAGTGAACAAAAGAAATGTGAGTGCACAATAATTATGTGAATAGCATATTCATAAAGATAAGCAGTGACTCTCAAAACATCAAAACATATGAAAATCATAAAATTTTATATTTCATCAAAATTAAACAAAACTTCAAGGTATCTATTAGTTTTAGACAAAAATAACATATACATAAAGATAAATATATTTTTATGAAAACGTGTAAAAAAATAGGAAAAACAAGTAAAGATGCAAGAATCATGAAAACTAGGTTATACAAGTACATCCAATGAGTACAAATGAGCAATAAAGTACAAACATATAATAAACAAATGTGGCTCATTAGTTGTATAAGTATAAACACAAGTTTTAATAAAAGTTCTATCTAAACGTCTAATCAAGACATGAAATGCAAAAACATAAACAAATATGATCATTATGGTAAACGCAAGTGCTTTAGAGCTAGGATATACACAATAGCAAAACTAAAATGAGAACACAAAATAATGGTCCATATAAATATGGGTGTATCTCAAATATTACATATGTATATCACAAGTCTAATAAACATTGCATTTAAACATAATGAACATGAAAAAGACATGCTAAAAATCATCAATGAGAAAGCATGTAAACATAAATAAGAAGTTAGAGATAGTTACTAAAACTAATAGGGCTAATCTTTAGGTCTCCAAACCATGGTGGTCCTCTCACCAAACATCCTTGAAGGTGATGCATCCAATGTGGTGTCCATCAAGCTCAAACGTATCCACCATCAAGGCACCAATACCCTCACCTCAAGTGAGAGCCCACACCTATATTAAATAAAATAGGGGTGGATTTTGGTACCCACACTTATTGGGTTCATGGGGGTTAGCACCTTTCCTAACCCAAACAAATTTACTTACAAAATTTGAAGTATGTATTCTATCATAACAAAACTATGCAAGGTGGCCCTTACGTCCACAATGTGTACAAGTGTACACATAAGCATATATAGTGTCATGTGTGTGTACATGAGAAGCATGTGTATGCCGTGAATGGTGTGCATGAATATGAGATGCATGTTTCTTGCGAAACATGGATTCTAATTTCTTGTGATCCATAGCACATTGGCTCAAAGTGGAGCCCAAACAATCAATACTCTTTTTTAACTTAATTATATCATTTTCAATATTAGAAGAAGAAGTGGAGCATGAAATAGAAACACTAGATGATGAAGCTATAGTAGCATGGCAAACATGTGAATCTAAATCATTTTTCAAAGAAGTATTTTCTTTTGAAACTAAATCCAATTCTTTTGAAATCAAAGCAATTTTATTTTTCAAAGAATTATTTTCCTTTAAAACAAAATCAAGTTTTGAAGACAAAATCTTATTTTTTTTTCAAAACATCATCACAATCATTTTATTCTTCAAAATTTCATTTTCCTTTAAAATAAGGCCAAGTTGGATTTTCAAGGAATCTCTTTCACTTGAAATCTTAACTCTCTCTTGCACAACCATGTTTAGCTTTGAAAACAAATTTTCATTTTCTTCTTTTAATTTAAATCTTTTCATTTTCAAAAGTTTATACTTTTCAAGCAAGTTTTCACAAAATAATGAAAGTTCTTCATTTAAGGCATCAGCATCCATATTATCACCACCTGAAGAACTAGCACTATCATCTAGTTGGGTATCCGAATGTACCTCAAGGCAAACATTCCCTTGAACCATGTAGCAATCTTCGTCAGACTCATCTCCACTAGATTCTTTCTCCACATTGTTTGTCGTTTGTAACTTAGGAGAAGTCAATGTGTTCCATACTGTAAAAGCGGAATCACAATGAGAAATCATAGACAGATAATCTTTGCTAAGAGTGCGCCTAAGTACCTCTAAGGCTTGTGCATTGGCTTCTTTATGCTTGTCATTACCAAGATAAGATTTCTCGATAGTGGCAAGGAAAATATGCATTCCTAGGGTTTTAAGTTACATACTCTTCTTATACTTTCACATATCAATGTTGGTAACATAATACATGGGAGGGGTCATCAAATCCATGAGTGTATAAACTATATGTGTGCAAATGCAAATTTAGATTAGCAATCCAAGATCTCACACCTAGGTGGTTAAACCTAACATCAGGAGCGTAGGCTCTGATACCAATTGAAAATATACCTAGAGGGGAAGGTGAAAAGGTGTACTTGCTAATCTAGTGACAAATGATGCAGAATTAAAAACTAATTGTAACACACAATGTGTAACCAAAGAGTGTAGTCGAATTCCCGGTGAAGGGCTCTGGACTACTCCTCTTGATTCATCTAAATAAGAGTTGAGGTGCTATATGAAGCTCTCTTGGTTCAACACAAGTATGGGCACACACAAACAATATCTAGCATGTATGATATGAACAATATAAAGCAAGATATAAGAGAGAGAGTTAAGAGATACTGGATCAAACGCAAACACCAAGATATGTTTCGAGATTCGAGCCACTGTTCTACATCCCTGCCTCCACACAGAAGGATTTTCACTATGTCCACACAGGACCCCCCACACAGAGAATCTCTGCCGAGGAATTTGCAATTACGAACTTGGAGTATATAACTCCTCTCTCAACACAACCACCTCTACACAAGAGGCACAAAGCCAAAACTCAATCACCTCTACACAAGAAGCACAAAGCCAAAACTCAAACACCTCTACGCAAGAGGGATGGGTATAAAGCCAAACAACAATCACCTCTATACAAAGAGGGATAAATGCATAAAGCCAAACAACAACCACAATCACCTCTACAGAAGAGGGATAATCACAAACCCAAAGCAAGGAAAGATTACAACTCTTGGTGATCTCAATAGACCACAAACAATTTTTCCCACATAAAGAAGAACCTATAGATAGGAGAGATGTGAAATAGAAATGAAGATCAAAACCAATTTCCCAAATACACTATTTTTCTTAAATATTTTTGGCACAAAAATACTTTAAAAACTTGCTGCTAAAATACTTGTATAGATGTGAAAATTTGCTATCTAAAATCTTATTAAAAACAGCCTAAGAGGTGGCTATTTATAGCCTCTCAAAAATTATAGCTATTGGCAGCCTGAAAGATCAGAATTGGCCTTCCGGTTGACTGGCCGATCGACCGGCGCAACGATCATATTTCTGACCATTTTGCCTCCGGTCAACTGGGCCAAGCCTGTCGGCCGACCGCCCGGTCGACTGGCGCTACCCGAGACATGGGTAGTTTCAGTCGGTCCACCGCGCGGTCGACCGGCCTACAGGGCTGGTCCTGTGCACCTCGACCTCTGGTCCGGTCGACCGGCAGCTGACCTGGCTGGGAAATAAGGTATAGAAAACTTAGTTATTTTAATTCCTACAAAATCCCATAAATACTAATAAATTTCACAAAAAATGAGTTCTTGTTAGATATTTGAATAACAAATATGTGTGACAAAAAATCAACACATATTGCAAACTATTTGAACTATTTTTGTGATATAACATACTTGGCCTTAAACAAAAATCGTATTTTCCGAAAAACAAACTTTGAAATGGAAATCTGATTTTTCTAAAACTTGTATAAATACAAAAATAAGATATTTAAACTCTTTTGAAGCATATTGTATATGGATATAATCCAATACACATATACATGATATATCTATGTTTTTTACATGGAATACAAAATTAGGTTTTTGTTAAATACAAAACTCTAAACACATGAATAGGATCATCAAAATAAGTTTTTCCAAATGTGTGAAGAACAGACGTATATAGATGAAATCTAATATACATAAAATCATGTAAACTTGTTTTGATTTTATCTATTCATGAAAACCATGTATATGTATAGTTGAAATCCAAAACCGGTTAAACCGAAAACCAAAGCATATTAAACTTTTGTGTGTGTGAACTTGAGCATATCAACACTATCTATCTTTATACAAGATCTAAACACAACTAAACTAAACACAAACTAAAGTCTTCTTGTAGAACTCCTTCTCCAAGTTGATTCGATCCAAACACGATCCAAACGAGCTTGACTCCAACCGAGTGCTAGATGCGATCTTGATGCGCGAGCTCTTGAATCGACATGTGTTAGCTTCAAAACTTCTTTGTTGAAGCTAAGCACCTACTAAGATCTCGATAGTAAATCTGAAACTATATAAACACAAGATCATTAGTAAATTATAACTACATGAGTTAATCATCATCAAAACTAGAGTGATGGGCCTTTAGGACAACATCTCTTTCTTTATGGATTTTGTGGGTGCAATCCACTGAAAACCCTCATGAGATAAAACTTGTCCTCTAGGGGAAGCCTAGAGGTTTAATGGCTTGTTGCACATGCTCAGTGCAATCGCGTGACCAACGAAAGTGGTCTAATAATTTTTAGTTTAGTTTTGTTGTTTTACTCGAGGACAAGCGAAAGATTGGTATGGGGGTGTGATCGGTCGCTGATATTGTACATTCATTGTCATATTCTCATACTTACTATATAATAAACTCTGCTTTTAATTCTAATTATTGTCTAATTTATAAGCAGGCCCATTGCTAAAGGGAAGGGGAGAGAAACGAGCCCAAAAGCCCATCAAAATTCTGATTTAATTCAGAATTAATTCAAAATCAGAAAATCAAGACAGATCAGGGCGAATCAAAGAAGATAAAGTCAGTTGAAAAGCAGTTAAAACAATTCTTCACAAATCAATTGATTAAAACCAAAGATAAAAGGAGGTGTTGTCAAATCCAGTACCCAAAACTACAAATCCAGAAGGAGATAACATCATATCACGAAACTAGGCAGCTCCACCCCCGGGTGTGGCCACCTGGCCACACCCTGGCCGCGGAAATGCTGCGGAAATGCAACCAAAACGGCATTTTTGCCTGGCCGTGGAAATGCAGCGGAAATGCAACCAAAGCTGCATTTTCGCGGCTCTGTTGGGGAAGTCTAGGGAGCATTTCTCCTCCTATCTTCGTACGCTACTCAACGTTGGGTTTTTGCATATAAATAGTGGGTTTTCAGAGTGTACAGGGGACGACCAAGCAGAGAAGGATTTTTAGGCTAGTTTTTCATTCTTTTCAGTGTAGGTTTTTATTTTTATTTTTATGTAATTTTATTTCTTTGTAGGCATATGTTAGACTCATATTCATGTAAGCAAGAGAGAGAGATTAATGTTGAGAGTGCCACCGATGTAACCTCCTCCTTTCTTCCATCATTTCTGTAAGCAATAAAGAGGTAACTTTTCTTTTATATGTTCATCTTTGTTTTTGTTTTCTTCTTCTTCTTTACTTCTCTTCCTTTGGTATCATTGCTATCCAAGTGAGACTTATAGCATCGAAAGAGCCTTGTCTTTTCGACTGGCACCATAGCTCATGACGTTGGATTTCAGTCTCAGTCTGCATCATTTCAGGCTTGTATTATCTTGATGATGTAATATGAAAGAGACGAGAATCAACTCTTATGGGCTATGCGCTGATTGCCTCCACTTCAAGGTAACATCGTCGTTAAAGATTCAACGTAAGTTTTTGGCCAAAGGAGGTAAGTATTTCTTTTTTCTTTCTTTTAATTCTTTAGCTTAGATCACCAACCATCATCTCCCAATTCTTTTATCACTCTTTTCAATTTCTTTGTATATATATCCGTTTTCTATTTTCTCCACCTTCTCAATCTACCACTTTTTTTTTAACTTAACTGTAACTTATTTTTCTCTTTTTTTAAAGAACAAAAAGGAGATCTATAACCATTGACTGTGACTTAAAAGAGAACTTACTAAAAAGCTTCCATCGCTAGTCCCGACTTGTGAATCACGACCTGCATAACCACTTGCTATAGCGGTAGCATTGAGAACTTGCACATCCTATTCTTAAAGTTTTGAAATTCTGTAGCCTTGTGTGCAGGTTAAAACCTCAATCAGTTATTCTTAGTTTATACTTAGATACTTTGATAGCTTAATGTTACGTCTAAAACAACTTTTCTTATACTATGCATTGAGACTTTGATAGTTTAATGTTTAATTTTATCTAGCGTATTTTAATTAGGGTTTAATTTCTATCTTATTCTTCTTACTTGAATTTGAAGCAACAATCTAGGGTTAATCTTTATAGGTTCAATATGATATTTATTCTTAATAGACTAGTGTTTGGTTGTGATAGATGATTAGTTGGCTATGATCTCTCTTTCTATTTAAATCAACTCTTTTATAACTATTATCTTTTCTTTTTAAGTTTTACACAGAGAGAATGTATCTAAGAGCTTGTATTGCATGTCTTCCTGAGGATTAACCCTTTAACTTTTGCTACAACGGATTAATTGCGAGAAAACAGAGAAATCTCTTAACCTTAACTTTTACTTTTTACTCTTTTTTCTCTGTCAATCAATTTTCTCTCTCTTTTCTCTCTAGATTTCTTTCTCTCTAGCTCTATATCTTTCTCTCTCTAGATTTCTTTCTCTCTAACTCTATCACTTTCTCTCTAGATCTCTTTCTCTGTTTAGATCTCTTTCTCTTTAGTTCTATCTCTTTCTCTCTCTAAAAATCTCTCCTGTGGGTGTGACCGTGCTTGTGTGCATGTGTTTTGGAGTTAGGGATTTCGTGGCTTTTCTGAAAAGATTTAGCTTAGTGTCCTCACCTTATTTCTATGTTTCCCCGCTTCGATGGGTTGAATTATATTTCGGAGAATTTGTATATTTGTATTTCCCCCATGTTGCATTGTATTTGGGGAAATTATATACCAGCATTTATATGTGGCCAAGTGCCTAGGGATGTAAATTTATTAGATCTTTGAAGAATATCTGTAGTAGTGTAGCTGGTACATGTACATATTCACTTCCTACAATGTGCTTTATTATTGTTTATATCTTGCGTGGCCGACTCTTCATGGTCGTTTAGCCTCCGGGCTTTCTACTCAGCCTCCAGGCTCTACATTCAGCCTCTGGACTTCACCACACCACGGTAACCTAGATATTATTATGTTTACATGTGTGCTTGTGTGGTACTAATATCTCGTGCAGGTACCCTTGTACAGACTCTGAGTTTCTACCCACTCCCTAGATGGCTACCCAATAAGTATTACGCCTAGCACCCTTATGGGTTTTGTGGTAGCTACCGAGAGTGCGCTTGACCCTGGGCGTACTCTAGCCTTCAGGCGGCTCTCGCCTACTTTCTCGAAAGAGGAGTGTGTTTATACTGTCAAGACTCTCTTGCTCTGCTTGGTAGGCATGCTTAGTGCTCAGGGATTTATCACTAGACTCACTTAGGTGGAACTCTGCCAGATTTTAGACTCACAATTTTAGCCGAGTCGTCCTGGTAGCTCCTCCAAACACTTTACTGATTAAACATTGTTTGTTGTCCGTGTCTCCAGCTCTTCTTATCTCTGCTTGAATAATTCCCTTGCTTGCTAATTGCCCCTTAATAGTTTATCTAATTTTCTATTAATGGTTGTGAAGATTTTGAAATCTTATTATACTATTTTTCAGAGACCGCATTGTTTTCAGTATTCGTACCAATTTCTTATATCAGTACTATTTTTCTGTATCACTTGACATGCTTTCACTTGATGTACTAACATTTACATGCTGTCTCTTGTCACTACCTGATATCACCTGACCCCTATTATGCTATCACCTGACATCCGACATGACATACCTGATTCTTATATTATCACTACAGGGAATGATGACTGACATCCTGATATATCCTGATATATTCCAGTATAAACTGTACTCCTGATACACTTGTATTCCTGATATTCCTGATTGTTCCTGCTCATTCTCGTAATTTGATAATTATCTAGTAAACTATAAAAAGGGACAACTTACATCAAGTCAGGGGAAGCTGACTGATATCAATATATATTCATGTTTACAATGGTATTAGGTATGTTGTGCAACTAAAACTTCCGGGTCGACCTGAGGGCCTCCAGGTGACCGAGGGGAGCGCTGGCTCTCTATCTTCCTGGTATCATCTTGAAAGGGCATCCTATAAGACCATCATGAACACCTCGCGGTAGGTTCCGACCTCCAGCAACTGAACAATTCTGGGCCGTGGTCTCGGGTATGCACGGGACCCACTGTAAACATTGTTCGTTTGATACCCTGTTGGTTTTCAATAACAGCCTCGATTTACTCAAATGTGGATGTATGTGTGCTAGGACGCTAGTATACATACCTAGACATCTGAGTAGGACAAGTAGTAATAATAAAAGATGCCAATTAATAATTCGTTGTATGTTTTGCAATTTGGGTTGTATGGACTTAGTTTACGATGACGTGAGATACATAGTATATAGATGAGTGTTTCCTTTTTTGGATTATTCCTTCAACGTACTTATCTCATGAAGTTGTAAACTGGGTTTGTACCACTATTTTTACCGTATTTACGTTCATCGGGTTTTACTTTGGATTTCCAGTTTTATTATTATTACTATTATTATATTATGTATGTATACATCCTGGCTTACTACTTGTGTTCTATTCCACTGGTCTCCTGTTCTCATCATATTATACCATCCTTGTTCCCTACTTGATATCACTCACATCTCTATGATGTATGCCTATACTCACAACACGATTTTCAATACATGCTTGTTTGATTCAGATTTATCGGTGCACGTGTGCTTGTCCCTGCACGCCACTTAGCATTTACCATACCACTTGTTGGGAAGTTTCTGACTCCCCTGGATTTGCATGGGAGCTTGGAGCTTATGGATTCTCCCAGTTGCTGATCAGAGATGCTCAGTGGAAGCGTGGATCGTCGGCAGACTGTCCGAGGCCCTATCCTGTTAGGCCCGCTGCTCGCTCTCGAGTTTTCATTTTGTGACTCGTGAGCGCTTTTGTACTGTTCATACTTGTATTTTTCTTTGTATTCTCGCAATTGCGCCTATCGGTGATATAATATTTTTATAATATTGTACCATATCCTGTGATAATTTTGTAATTATACTTATATGTTGGAATGTATAATGCACCACATGCTTTCGTACTTTGATTCTTGCATGTACTGATGCTTAGTATATATATATGAGGGTATTTTTGACCAACGTATATATGCCATAGTAACGTCTCTATATCCGTGGGATCAGGACGTTATACTCCCTCTTCGAAACCCTAATTCTATTTTCATCAACCTTTCTTCAAAATCCTAGATAAATTAGTCTCATATCTCTTTCTCCATTTCAATAGAGCAAAATTCAGGAAAACAATACTGCAACAGTAACCTGCTATAGTACATTACACAGTACCTGGTACAATAATTTACTACAAAACCGCCACTACTATAGTAAAAACAGATTCGTTAAAACATTTAAGGCTCATTTTTAAACTGTATCTCTCTCATCCGGAATCATACACATCTTGAAATCTGCATCCGTGAAGATGACCTCTACATATCTAAAGTCATCATTAAGAACATTGAGGTCACATATGATTCTCTGCAGTTATATTTCTAACTTCGATCAGTTATTTCGAGTATGATATTTAATCTCTGAATTTTTATCGATTTAATTGTTGTCTACAAATGTGAGATTATGTGTATCTGCTTCCCTTTACTTTCATAATTTTCATTATTAGTACTATAATCTTTTGCAGGCGTGACATAGATAATAGTGTTAATTTATGCTTAAATTGATATTGATTAGTCTATGCATATTATTTGACCAACAGTTTGCTAGATTATTAGTTTTAATCCTTTCCTATCAACGATCATTTCATGTTTGTGAAGCGTAGTTTGAGTATTTTATTGCTGATTTTCACACGAGCATACACGTTTCATATCACACAATCACCTTCAAATTAAAAATTGGGAACTAGGATTTTGATAAGAAAACAGAAAATAGAAATTAGGATTTGGAGATAAGGACCAGATATATTTGCCTGATAGATTTGGGCTTCGCACCCCTTGCACCCAGGCTTTACACCCTTTGCACCTCGGGCTTCGCACCCTTTATACCACGAGCTTCACATCCCAATCTCAAGAACTCAAGAGCTCTAAAATTTTAACTAAAAGATTTTCATTTAATCATTATCTAATGAATAAAAAGTATTAAGGCCTATTTATAGGCTTTACAAAAGGACACTACTCGGATATAAACGATATGGTATTTAAACATAATAAAACCAACAATTAGACTCAAGAATAAGCTAAGACATTGAAACACAACTAGCAATGGTGATGTCCTCATCATTTTCTTCGAGATGAGAGATACTCGACCCCGTCGAGTGAGAGTTTCCCTCACAAAGCATCTCAATCGGGACAAGATGGTGGCATTGGTAGCAGCACTAGGGCATCACATCAAGATCAAAGTGGTGGAGATTGAACTAGTTCCTCTGATAGATCAGATGTGAAGAATGGTAGGTTAAGCCAATTACAGTTAGTAGATAAATATGAGTCATCCATGATGAAAGCTGAACCGACTACACTTTGCACCATAAGTAGCCTGATCTCCTATGAACGTGTCTCATGTAGACATATCTGTAAGGGGTCATACTCATCAGGTGATCTCAATGATAATGAGGTCCTCATAACTGTCAAAGATGGTACTAACTCTATATTAGTTCTTCTTAAAGATCTACAAGTGTCTCAATGAGCAGCTCTACAACTTTCGTTGGCCTTGAGAAAATATCTTCTTGCAGTGACACTAACTCAGCAATAACTTCTAGCCTTGGCTCTGGTTTATCATCAACTTCTGTTCTCTATCTCTAATATCAACTTCTGGCTCAAATTCGGGATCTTCAACAACCTCCACTGTCTTGCTTTCTAGAATTTTCACCATGCCAGATAGGATCTCACTACATTCAATGACTAAATTACTGAATTATGGGCTCTCAAGGTGCGAAGCTGAAAATCACCTAGAGGGGGGGTGAATAGGTGATGATGCTAATCAAAGGGCAATTAAAAATCAAAAGCTACAACAATCACCAATCAAGAATCACAAGATGAATGCAAGCAATTAAGTATGACAATGAATATGATGAGCAATTAATAAGAGCAAGCAAAGTAGAGTAAGGAGTGTAAGAACAAGAAAAGTAAACCAATCGCAAACACAAGGATATGTTATCGAGGTTCGAGCACCCAGCTCTACTCCCCGCCTTCCCCAGAAGGATTCCGACCACTTCCACTATCACAAAGATCTCAAATACAATGGAGTACCCAACTCCTACAATCTCAAGTACAAGTAATTTTCTTGGTAGTCAAAAGACCACAAACTCTCTCTTTCAAATATCTCTTCCCTTACAAAGGTCCTTAGAGAATATTGAGTAGGAATGAAGCTCTTGTTGTAAGTGAAGAAAGAAAATTAAATCAGAGAGTATTTGAAAACCCTTCAGAAAATCAGTGAGAAATTCAGCACAAAAACCAAGAAACAAGTCTCTTTTGAAAGCCTTAAACTTTTGAATTTTCTAGCAAAAATTGTTGTGACAAATCTCTCCCCAAACACCCCTATTTATAGGAGAGGGCTAGGGTTTAGGGATAAAACATAATTACTGATGTTTAGGAGGTAATTAGATCAAAATATATTCTTAAACGAATTTTTAAACACAAAAGAAAAAAATAAACAGCTCACTTAAAATCTGCCCGTTACTGTTCAACGGACACATCGGTCGACTGGGCCGGTCGACCGGTAGTTCAAAAATTCGACCGTTATAGGCTAGCGGTCGACCGACCCGGTCGACTGAGAAAACCTGTGAGCAAAAACAATATCTCGGTCGACCGCCCCGGTCGACTGGCAGACATGCACACTGATACGTGCATCTGCCAGAACTGCGGTCGACTGGTCCGGTCGACCGGACCAGACTGACACAGACTCGGTCGACTGCCCCGGTCGACCGGATCAGGTCAAAAATCAATTTTGGAAAAGAAAATAAAGAGGATTTTGATTTTAACAAAAATACTTTTGAACAGGGAATAGAATTAAACATAAAGATGTATTTGTAGGCAAAAACTTGTAGGCAAAATATTTTTGTATAATTTATAAGAAATTATTTTGGAATGAACATGTGCGCAAAAACGTGTGTGATAGAGCTTCAAACCTATCCACTATTCTTTAACATACTATAAACTGAAAAACAAATTACATGAAGACTTCTTGTGCTATCTTCAAGTCTTTGAGCCATCCAATGCCTTGCTAGTGCCTTCTCTTCTATGATCCTTCCTTGATGTGCAATTTGCCTTCCTTACTTTGTGGAACTTAGAAGTTCTTGAAATAGCTAAGCAAATGGTCTCTAAACATGGTACAAACCTGAAACTTATCTTAACAAACTTATTAGTACCAAATAGCTCTAATTTGGTTTGTCATCATCAAAACACAAAACAATTGGAGAGTGTAACCTCTTGGGCCAACAATCTCCCCCTTTTTAATGATGACAAAACAAATAGGCTATTAACAAAAATATAGGGAGGAGAAAACTCCCCCTCAAATTATGCTATACATAAAACACAAGAATATGCTCTAGATACCAATAATTGAAATGATGCACCAACTAAAACAAATATATAAAACACAAAAATTGCTCTTGATACCAAAAATACCAAAACAACTAAAACACAAGAATACCAAAAATACCAAAACAACTAAAACACAAGAATTCATAAAACCAAAACATATAAATTTATAAAACTTATTTTTGTCCATGTAAACTTATTCTCCCCCTTTTTGTCATACATCAAAAAGGGTTATGAAAAACATGTCTATTCAATAATACAAATATTAAGTTCTTCACAAATAAACGAAAATCTAGCAAAATCAAGAGGTTTAGTGAAAATATCGGCTAGTTGTAAATCCGTGGAAACATAATCAATATCTATATCACCTTTCTCAAAATGATCTCTAAGAAAGTGATATCTAATCTCAATGTGCTTGGTCTTACTATGTTGATTTGCATTTTTGGTCATGTGTATAGTACTAGTATTATCACAAAATATTTTTATATGATCAAAGTGCAAATCAAAATCAAGGAGAGTATGTTCATCCAAAGGACTTGTGCACAACAAGCCCCCGCGGCAACATACTCCGCCTCGGCGGTTGAGAGAGCTACGGAATTTTGTTTCCTAGAGGACCATGAAACAAGACAATTACCAAGAAATTGACATGTCCCACTAGTACTCTTTCTATCTACTCTACAACCCGCATAGTCGGCATCCGAATAACTAGTCATTGAAAAATCTATAGTTTTCGGATACCAAAGACCCATTCCAAAAGTGCCCTTAATATAACGAATAATGCGTTTTACCGCAATAAGATGAGACTCTTTAGGACACGATTGAAATCTAGCACAAAGACACACACTAAACATGATATCCGGCCTACTTGCCGTCAAATATAAAAGACTTCCTATCATGCTTCTATATAATTTAATATCAACATTTTTACCTTGTTCGTCCTTATCAAGCTTGGTTGTAGTTGCCATTGGAGTGTTGCAAGCCTTTGATCCTTCAAGCCCAAACTTCTTTACTAGCTCCTTTGCGTACTTGGCTTGGTTAATGAAGGTTCCGTCTTGCAATTGCTTGATTTGGAGTCCAAGGAAGAAATTGAGCTCACCAATGGAAGACATTTCAAATTCTAGTTGCATTACCTTCTCAAAATCCTTGCATAAAAGCTCATTAGTAGATCCAAAAATTATATCATCAACATAAATTTGCACAATTAAAATATCATTATCAACATGCTTAGTAAAAAGAGTTGTGTCTACTTTGCCTTTAATAAAATCATTTGAAATGAGAAAACTAGAAAGCCTTTCATACCAAGCTCTTGGAGCTTGTTTCAATCCATACAAAGCTTTATCAAGTTTAAAAACAAAATCGGGATGAACATGATCAACAAAACCGGGAGGTTGAGAAACATAAACTTCTTCATTAATAAAACCATTCAAAAATGCACTTTTCACATCCATTTGAAAAAGTTTAAAATTTTTAAAACATGCAAAAGCTAGTGTCATCCGTATGGCTTCAAGCCGTGCTACGGGTGCAAAGGTCTCCTCAAAGTCAATTCCCTCAACTTGAGTGTAACCTTGGGCCACTAACCTAGCTTTATTCCTAATGACATTTCCAGACTCATCCATCTTGTTTCTAAAGATCCACTTAGTACCAATTATTGGTCTATCGTGGGGCTTAGGAACAAGGTGCCAAATTTGGTTGCGCTCAAATTGATTGAGTTCCTCTTGCATGGCAAGCAACCAATATGGGTCCGTCTCGGCTTCGAGAATGCCTTTGGGTTCAAAATGAGAAATGAAAGCAAAGTTACCACATAGGTCATGGAGTTTGGAGCGCGTTGTGACTCCTTTAGATGCATCACCCAAGATGAGCTCCTTAGGATGATTTGTAGCGTATCTCCAAGTTTTAGGAAGCGGTTGAGAGCTTTCCTCCTTATCCTCTTGAACTTTACCAATAGGATCTAGCTTTTCTTCTTGAGCGGGTGAGTCTTTCAAGGATAGTCTCTCCATGTCTTCACCTAATGGTTCAATCTCTACAACATTCTCAACAACCACATTAGATTCTTCAAATTTAACATGCATGGATTCTTCTATGGTAAGTGTAGATCTATTGACAACTCTATATGCTTTGCTAGTAGAGGAATATCCAACAAAGATAGCCTCATAAGCCTTAGCATCAAATTTACCCAAATTATCCTTAGTATTTAAAACAAAACACTTGCATCCAAAAACTTTGAAATATGCAACATTAGGTTTTCTAGAATGATACATTTCAAAAGATGTTTTAGAAGAATTTTTGCATAAATAAATATGATTCGATATATAGCATGCGGTGTTTACGGCCTCGGCCCATAAATATTGAGGGAGGTCATATTCACTTATCATTGTCCTAGCCATCTCTTGAAGTGTTCTATTTTTCCTTTCTACAACTCCATTTTGTTGTGGAGTTCTAGGACAAGACATTTCATGCTTAATTCCCTTTTCATCACAATAAGTCATGAAGAGTTGGTTAACAAACTCACCACCTCTATCACTCCTTATTCTCAAAATCGGAAAACCCTTTTCTTTTTCAACTCTTTTTCGAAAAATCTTAAAATGAGAAAAAGTTTGATCTTTATGTTGCAAAAAGAAAACCCAAGTAAAACGGGAGAAATCATCAACCAAAACAAATGCAAATCTACTTCCATTTAATCTTTTAGTTTTAGTTGGTCCAAAAAGATCCATATGAATTAATTCTAAAGGCCTAGTTGACATGATATCCTTGATTGGTTTAAAGGAAGACTTGGTTTGTTTCCCAAGTTGACACGCACCACAAATGCGGTCTTTCTCAAAATTCAAGTAAGGTATACCCTTCACCAATTCCTTTGAATTAATTCTAGAAATATGGTCAAAAGATGCATGTCCTAATCTTCTATGCCAAAGCCAAGAATTTTCATCAAAAGCATTCAAGCATTTAGTAGAACAATCTAAATTAAGCATGTCAATGATATAAACATTATTATCACGAAAACCGGTGAGAATACAATCATTAGATTTAACATCAAAAATCTTGCAAGAAGTATCATCAAAAACAACTTTAAGTCCACGATCACAAAGTTGACTAATGCTAAGCAAATTATGTTTCAAACCATCAACTAAAACAACATTCTCAATAATAGGAGATGCACCAATTTGAATGTTACCTATACCGATGATAGTTCCTTTGGAGTCATCCCCGAAGGTGACGGTGCCACCTTCCATGTACCTTGATAGGGTTGTGAAGTTGTTGATGTCCCATGTCATGTGTCTTGAACAACCACTATCAAGGTACCACCGCTCCCTACGTCTTGGAGCTTTAGTGTGTACCTACATCAAACAATTTAAGACTTGATTTTGGTACCCACATTTTCTTGGGTCCTCTAGGGTTAGTGTCATGAACCCAAACAAGATTATTAGTTCTATTTAGTTGATCATAGCAAAACTTAGCTAAATGTCCATTTTTATCACAATATGTGCATCTATACACTCTACCATATTTAAAAGCATAGTGAGTGTGTGATTTGTGAGCATGAGAAACTTTAGCATGAGTGGTGTGAGCATGAGAATTCTTAGCTTGTGAAGTGTTAGCATGTGAAGTGTGCTTTTTAGAAAACATGTTCTCAAGTTTCTTAGTATTGAAAGCACAATCATTTAAAACTTTTTCGAAATCATTCATTTTGTATTTAAAAGAAGAAATTTCTTTTTCATCAATAATAGGAGATTTTGCCTTACAAGTACTCTTGTAGGCACAAAATTCTTTTTGCATGGAAATGAAATTAGAAGAAACATCATCTTTTTCTTTAGAGACAATGGCAAGTTGATTCTTAAGAAAAGCAACTTCTTTTTGTAATTTTAAGCATTCAAGTTTCTTATTATCATAAGTTTCAGAAAGTTCTACAAAGGCATGAACTAGAACTTCCTTACTTAGTTCATCATCTTCATCATCAAGGGATTGAGGGGTTACCTTGGGTGTGTTTGCCATGAAACACATATTAGCTTGATCCACCTCCTCTTCGGACTCGCTTTCCGAATCCCACGTAGCTTTGTAAGCTTTCTTTTCCTCCGGCTTCTTTGGCTTGAAGGAGGAAGTCATTTTCTTCTTGAACTCCGGACAATCCGCCATGATATGTCCGAGTTTGCGGCAATTGTAGCATATGATCCTCCGCTCCTCTTTGCCTTCAAATTTTCTCCGGAAGTTGAGCTTGTTCTTCCGGTACATCCTCTTGACGTTGCGAACAAGTAGAGTAAGCTCCTCATCTTCTTCTTCGTCATCTTCTTCGTCATCATTGGTGGATGAAGTCTTGAAGGGTATGGATTTCTTCTTTGAAGTAGTGGCCTCTTCTCTTGCCTTCTTCTCCATCTCATGGGTCTTTAGGTTCCCAATGAGACTAATGAGGTCCATCTCGTCCTTGTCGTTCAACTCCTTCAAGGTGGTGGCCTTGATCTCCCATGATGAAGGAAGAGCCCGAATTACTTTCCGCACCTTTTGATCGTTGGAGATGTCATCACCTAAGGAAGAAAGACCATTAGTGATTTTAGTAAACCTTGTAGCCATACTATCAATAGACTCATCATCAAGCATTTTAAATGACTCATATTGGGACCTCAAGAGATCTATCTTAGCTCTCTTGACTTGTGAAGTCCCCTCGTGTGTGACCAATAAGTGTTGCCAAATCTCATAGGCGGATTGGCAATGAATTACCCGTGTAAGGTCATCCTCATTCAAGGCGGTTAATAGGGAGTTTTGGGCCATGGAGTTAGCCTCATATAGTTTAAAGTCAAGGTCGGTCCAAGTGCTCTCATCACCATCGGGTGCTTCATAGGGTTTGGTCAAGGACTTGGCTACTAAGCTACCTAGTGATTGCAAAAATATAATCATCTTAACCTTCCAAATGGGAAAATTTAGGCCATCAAATTTAGGTGGGGATTTAATGTTGTCGGCCATGTTTACTAGTGTATGAATGGATAAATGAAAATATTGATTAGCAAGTTTTAAAGATCTCTCTATGGATGTTAAGCCAAACCTATAGTCCAAGCTCTGATACCAATTGAAAATCACCTAGAGGGGGGGTGAATAGGTGATGATGCTAATCAAAGGGCAATTAAAAAATCTAAAGCTACAACAATCACCAATCAAGAATCACAAGATGAATGCAAGCAATTAAGTATGACAATGAATATGATGAGCAATTAATAAGAGCAAGCAAAGTAGAGTAAGGAGTGTAAGAACAAGAAAAGTAAACCAATCGCAAACACAAGAATATGTTATCGAGGTTCGAGCACCCAGCTCTACTCCCCGCCTTCCCCAGAAGGATTCCGACCACTTCCACTATCACAAAGATCTCAAATACAATGGAGTACCCAACTCCTACAATCTCAAGTACAAGTAATTTCCTTGGTAGTCAAAAGACCACAAACTCTCTCTTTCAAATATCTCTTCCCTTACAAAGGTCCTTAGAGAATATTGAGTAGGAATGAAGCTCTTGTTGTAAGTGAAGAAAGAAAATTAAATCAGAGAGTATTTGAAAACACTTCAGAAAATCAGTGAGAAATTCAGCACAAAAACCAAGAAACAAGTCTCTTTTGAAAGCCTTAAACTTTTGAATTTTCTAGCAAAAATTGTTGTGACAAATCTCTCCCCAAACACCCCTATTTATAGGAGAGGGCTAGGGTTTAGGGATAAAACATAATTACTGATGTTTAGGAGGTAATTAGATCAAAATATATTCTTAAACGAATTTTTAAACACAAAAGACAAAAATAAACAGCTCACTTAAAATCTGCCCGTTACTGTTCAACGGACACATCGGTCGACTGGGCCGGTCGACCGGTAGTTCAAAAATTCGACCGTTATAAGCTAGCGGTCGACCGACCCGGTCGACTGAGAAAACCTGTGAGCAAAAACAATATCTCGGTCGACCGCCCCGGTCGACTGGCAGACATGCACACTGATACGTGCATCTGCCAGAACTGCGGTCGACTGGTCCGGTCGACCGGACCAGACTAACACAGACTCGGTCGACTGCCCCGGTCGACCGGATCAGGTCAAAAATCAATTTTGAAAAAGAAAATAAAGAGGATTTTGATTTTAACAAAAATACTTTTGAACAGGGAATAGAATTAAACATAAAGATGTATTTGTAGGCAAAAACTTGTAGGCAAAATATTTTTGTATAATTTATAAGAAATTATTTTGGAATGAACATGTGCGCAAAAACGTGTGTGATAGAGCTTCAAACCTATCCACTATTCTTTAACATATTATAAACTGAAAAACAAATTACATGAAGACTTCTTGTGCTATCTTCAAGTCTTTGAGCCATCCAATGCCTTGCTAGTGCCTTCTCTTCTATGATCCTTTCTTGATGTGCAATTTGCCTTCCTTGCTTTGTGGAACTTAGAAGTTCTTGCAATAGCTAAGCAAATGGTCTCTAAACATGGTACAAACATGAAACTTATCTTAACAAACTTATTAGTACCAAATAGCTCTAATTTGGTTTGTCATCATCAAAACACAAAACAATTGGAGAGTGTAACCTCTTGGGCCAACAGAAGCATATCGAGTACGAATAAGATTTTGTAAGACCATTCAATCTCGGCAGTTGATATGATTGTCTTTTCACAACCACTAAGCTTCTCCAGACAGCTTTATTTAGGCATAGTGACAATTTTGCGCAGGTGTCAAGGAGAAATATCTGAAGAAATCTTCAAGTTGATTTTCTCATTTTTCATCTCCATCACGATCATTAGAACCACAAAAATACGGGAGAGCTACATATATGTCCCATTCAACTTTCTTGTCTTCAGTATCAGTATTTTTATATCTTCAACAAAAGTAAAATTTCATAAAGCTAAAATCAAAAATTCAGTCCAAGAAATTTAGAAATTACCCAAAAAAAATCAGTAAGGTCTTGAACAAAAACTTGTGGAGGTTAGATTTGCTGCCAAACTGTTATGAAGTCTATCATATTGCTTCGAGACTCAAATAAGAACCCAACGCTTCAAAAGAAACTCGAATCAGACTCCGAACAGGTTTCAAACGGGCTCCAAACCAAAACTGCACAGGCCAATGATGAAGAGCAGCTCAAAAAACTGCTGATGTCAGCATGGAGCCGATGACGTCAACGCTGAGCTAATGACGTCAGCGTGGAGCCGATGATATTATCAGTGGCTCGGTTGGCTCTAGGATCAGCTCGGGTGTCAGTTCGGCTCAGGGCCGCTACTCGGGGTGGGCCGGGGTCGATTCGAGTCTGAGCTGACTGCTCGTGGTCAGCTCGATAAGCCGATGATGTCAGCAGGGAAGTCACTGACATTAGCGACTGAGCCGGTTCAGCCTGCTCGTAGCAGGTCTATTGGGCAGCGAGCTAGTTGGGTCAGGTTCGGTTGGATCGGGCCCGTCCTTATCAGAATTAAATCCAATCTGATCTGATCAGATTCAAATCAGATCTGATTAGTTGGATCAGATCAAGCTCCTCCCTCAAGCGGATAAGGTCAGAGGGGATCTCAGGGAGCCAGCCGAGCGCTCGGGGACCTGCGGAGGTGTGGGAAGGTCCGGCGAGGCTTGGGCGACGTCGGGGGCCTGTGTTGGCATGGAGGCAGCGATAATGAGGCGACATCATGTTGGAAAGGATAATGGTGGAGCTCGTGGGTGACAGGGAAGCTGCTGTTCGGTTTGAAGAGGTTAACAGGCGGCGATCATTGATGATGATAATGATAATGGTGTTGGATCGGAGTTGATTGGGTTTGATGGGTTAGGTCTTGATGGAGTTGTCACAGGTGGCGGAGGATAATGGCGGCGGGGATCAGAGCTCGTTAGCATGGGTGAAGAGGTCCGACAGCTGGTGAAGGATAGTGGTAGTGGCGGTTAAGGTTGGCGTTGTTGATGTGAGAGGGTAATTGAGAAAGAAGAGAATGAACAATGAAGATTATAATTTTTTTTGAATTTCAAACAAGTGGGAACAGGTCTGGAGGAAGGAGGAGATGATTAAGAAGAAGATGAAGGCAACAGGCGACTTAGGGTTTTTGATTGAGGGAGGAGAAGATGACTGAGAAGAAGATCAGTGGATTTTGGGAATTTGGCAACAATGCAATTTTTTTGGGAGAAAGAAGATGAAAAATAAGACTTCAGAATTTCTATTGATTTTCAAAGGATTTTGTGTGGGATTTGCTAAAGTATTTTTTTTTTTGGGAATAGATCTTGGATCTGTTCTAAATTTAGGGAATCAGATCTAGAACTAGGATTCTAAAGAAGAAATTTTTTTGAAGGAGATTGGAGCCAAAGTTTTGATACCCAACTATTATAAAGCGGGAGGATCACGATCACCTTCCAACTAAAAATTAGGAAATAGGGTTTTGACAAGAAAAGAGAAAAGAGAAAATAGGGTTTAGAGATAAGAACCTGATAGATTTGGATTTCACACTCCTTACACCACGGGCTTCATACCTCTTACACCACAGGCTTCGCACTCTAGTCTCAAGAACTCATTAACTCTGAAATTTTAACTGAAAAGTTTTCATTTAATTATTGTCTATTGAATAAAAAGTACTAAGGAATAAAAAGTATTGAGGCATATTTGTAGGCTTTGCAAAAGGACACTACTCGGATGTGGCCGATGTAATTTTAAAGCAAAATAAAAACAAAAACTAAGCTTAAGAATATGCTAAGATATAAAAAAAACAACTAGCAATGATGATATCTTCATCTCCATTGTAGAAATAAATGGGGGATATGCTAAATCCACATTAATAAAGAGATATACAAAACTCACTTTCTTCATCTTTAGTACACAAAATACATGTAATATATATACATTCAGGTTACTGAAAAATAGTAGATTATCATGGTTTTAAACATTAGTATGCTTGCAGTCATAATTAGCATGAAACATGACCAACACAATCTTGCATCACCTTACTAGGTTATGCACCACTTACATGCAGTGGTTAATTACAAGATATTACTTGGTGAAAATATAGATATAGCCTAACGAACCATAAATTTATAGAATCCTCGACAATGGCACTCAAAAGTTAGCAAAAAGGATGTCTCAAAGTTGTTTGTTCTGCATGTAATCAATGTCGGTATTTCAAACAAGCTGATGGAATAGGACCGGCCACTGGACTATAGTTCGCAGGGCCATAAATATAAATAAAATTTTTCTCTTCCAGTTTCAAACCCCAGCAATGTCTTGACAAAATTATCTTCAATCACTCCACATATCCTTTCAAAGAGCTTGAAATAAGACTGGTGAAGACAAGAGAAAGTGTACTTACAACATCCGATCTTGATTCCAATGGTTATCATGAGGAGATTTATCACATGATAGTCAGTCACAGATGCCAGGAATATTATGTTTAATCATTGACCTGATAGCTACAAATGCTCTTAGTTACTTCT
Source organism: Agave tequilana (assembly GCA_038442645.1). Classification (NCBI taxonomy): domain Eukaryota; kingdom Viridiplantae; phylum Streptophyta; class Magnoliopsida; order Asparagales; family Asparagaceae; genus Agave; species Agave tequilana. Next base: position 102,865 of record JAVJIF010002460.1, on the reverse strand, counting down.
TATTTCACCAACTTCAATTATGATGTAGAAAAAGAAATTCTCATAAGAAAATTTGAAACATTGTATACATTCATGAATCGCAAAAGTAACCTTCACGAAATTTCTAGCCTTCATGCGTAAGAATTGTACACCATGAGTGAGTCCCTATGAACTATTGTCGACTGTAATGACCTTCTTGCATCGAAACATCGAACCGTAATATGTATCTTATTGCATCCTGCAAAATATTCCCCTCACTGTCTTGGATGGCAAGACCCGATTAATTTAATTCAAAAATTCCACTTGCCTATCATGGATGAAAAAAATTTGAACACATGAACTTTCACAAGAGAAACAAGTATAAAACTGCTTAATGAGCAATGCTCAGTTGGCGAATTTTCTTTATACCACCCACACGTTAACCCATTAACCACTAAACCACCCCACCATACACAACCAGCCGTGTCTATTCTTCTCTGTTCAATAAAGACCTCTTGTGAGATGATTTAGAGTTTAAACATATTGAGCTTTGTTTTACTGATTGATTTATTAGATTTTGATCATATTTATAAAAAAAATGAAAATCACATCAGATATTATTTTGTATAATATGAATATTTTAGAAATATTTAAAATACATTTTGAAAAAAGAAAATAAAAAAATACTCTCCGAGTTTTAAAGTTGTGGATAAAACACTGAACACGACTGAGATAATATTTGAAATACTTTAGCAAAACAAAATGCAGGCACAATGGCAACTGTTATCCACTTCAGTGGACGATTGGATTGTCATATTAATTGTGGGTATGAACATGTCACTATGGTCACCAAACAATAAATGTTGTTGCAGGCATCAAAAAATACTTCTTGTTCTGGGCCCTTCAACGCATGAATCATATATATATATATATATATATATATATATATATATATATATATATATATATAAAGACTTACAAAGTAAAAAGTCCAATATGTGAAACTCGTTCGCAGTTATATATATAAATAAAGACTTACAAAGTAAAAAGTCCAAGTTGTGAAACTCGTGCGGAGTTATATATATAAATAAAGACTTACAAAGTAAAAAGTCTAAGTTGGCGGATTGTCTTTATACTAATAATAGTTAGTTGCATAGAGTACGTCGTGCATGAGAAAGTGTGAACAGGAAAGTCTGCTTATTATTTGCATTCATGTGAACAATAGCAACCAAGCTTTCTCCTCTCCTATAAATTGAGCGCCATGTCATGCATATTTCCCAACAAATTCAAGTTTCAATTTCAATTACAAAGTCTCTTGTTTAGGCTAGTGTCACTCTAATGGCAAACAACAAGAATTGGGAGGAGCTGTTGGGCTCCAAGGACTGGGAGGGACTCCTGACCCCCCTCGACGACTCCCTCCGCCAATTCATCCTCCGCTGCGGTGATCTTGCCGGCTCTGCCGACGACGCCTTGAATGACGACCCTACCCACCCCTACTGCGGCGGTAGCCAGTTCAGCCTCCGTGACCTCCTCGCAAAAACCTTTGTCCCCTTCGCTGCCGACTACATGGTCACTCACCTCCTTTACGCTAGATCCGACCCCTGGGCTGTCCCGACCAGACGTATCATTTACGCCAGATCCGACCCCCGGGCCGACCCGACCAGCTGTATCATATGGAGCGAGGTGCCCAACTTCATGGGCTACGTCGCCGTGTCATCCGAGGACTACCTGCGCGCCACCGGCCGCCGTGAGATCGTGGTGGCGTGGCGCGGCACACGGACAGGCAATGAGTGGGTCAACAACATAGTCAATTGGGGCCAGACGCGGGTCCAACTGCAAGGGCAGTCGAAAGCCGGGCTGACCAAGAACACCACTAGGTTTATGTGGAATGCGGAGGACCCGATGGTGGCCACCGCCTGGATGATCACTTACACGGCCACAGATGCTCACTCCAAGAAGCCCAGCGCCCAGGACCAGCTACGGTCCCAGATCCAGGAACTGGTCCAACGCCACCAAGATGAGAAGTCCAAGCTCAGCATAACCTTTGTAGGCCACAGCCTCGGCGGCGCCCTAGCCATCCTCAGTGCATTCGACATTGTTGAGCACGGCCTGTCTCGTAATCTCCCAGTCTGCGCTGTGGTGTTCGGTTGCCCCAAGATTGGGAACAAGGCCTTCTTTGATCGCATCAAGGAAAACCTTCCCACACTTAAAATCCTCTCAGTGAAGAACAAGGGTGACTGGGTCCCCACATTGCCGCCTGACACTCCGGACAGCTGGTGGCTTCAGCTTCCATGGTTGTCATCGTATGTCGACAATACCGCGCACGCGGTGCTGCAGGTCGATTTCAACAAGTCGCCCTACTTGAGACGCCTGAACAGTCTGGACGTGGGCGAGCAGCATGATCTGCAATCATTGCTGCACACTGTGGCCGGATGGAACGGGGAAGACAGAGAGTTCAAGGTGAAGGAGAAGCTGAAGAGGAGCCTTGCCCTTGTGAACAAGCATTCCAGCATGCTAGTGCCAAAGGAGGCCGAACGCGTCCCGGAGAAATGGTTCCAGGTGGAGAACAAAGGGATGGTGATGGACACGGACGGCAACTGGGAACTGCCGGAGCGTGCTTAACCCTCCAAGGTTGTGTCAATGTTGTCATCGCTGCCCAGAATAAAGAGTTGAAAAACTGTTGTTATTACTTTATAATTCTCTAGCTACTATGTATTATGCTATATATCTCTGCAATGTCAGAGATGGGGTGTCTGTACTTGTGTGCTTGCTTCTTATGCAAGTACTATCAATAAATAAAATAAAATAATAAAAAAAATTAATTAAAAATAAAATCATGTTATAGAACATTAAATCTGCAATGTAAGATTAATTGATGGCATGAAGCGCACATGTGAAGAAACAGAGATAGCCAGGAATGAACTTGCTGCACATCCTTGCTTGCATTATAACTTTATTAATCAGAATTTGTTAAAATTTTCTAAGTCGAAGGAACTATCACTTGTATTGAGATGGCCCTTTCTTGGATCTCATTACAAACTTTAGATTTTCCCCACCTTTTCCCCCGGGAGGCAAGATAATTCTTCCATTGTGAGTGTAAATGTAATAAGAATTTCAGTGTGAGCATAAATATAATTAAATAAGAGGAAAAAAGTACAAAAATAATATTGCATCCACAAAGATTTGGACTTGTGACCTCCAATAACTTAGATTTATAAGTTAACACTTGAATTAGAACGCAAAAGTGCATTTATAAGAGCAAAAAAAATAAATCTAAAAAGAACTGTATGTACTATTCTACTATTTTATAAAATTCAGTGCGAGGCTTCTCCGCTCTCTCTTAATGAAAAGACCATGTAAATACAAAAGATAATGCTACAACGGAAACCTCCAAATAGAATATTTTAGAAGCACATTCAGGCACATGAGGAATAAAAGAACAATAAAAATAAGTCTGAACGAGTCGTCTAGCCAAAAGGACATCGAAGACCCCGACCATGAAGCGTTAGATAGCACTTTTAACTGAAAAGGCCCACTTTTAACCCCATTCCCAAGTTGGGCCGACTATGTCCCCGCATAATCTAGAAGGAATGGTGGAAGCTGGTTGATTAGATATTCCTTTTGGGTGATGAAGACCTCCTGAACCTCGTTAGGAACCTTAATGTTCCAGACTCTGCCCGAGCAGTGGGAGCTCACCGGCCCTGAAGAGTCCTGGGCCGCCAAATACAGTTGAGGAAACAATGACCCCAAAGGGAAGGTCAAACACCACTTATCTTCCCAGAATTTTATCGCTCCCGTCCCTAACCTCCCTAGTGGTAGCCAGAAAAAAATGTCTTTACTGTCATCATTCCTTTCAAAAAGGAGATGTTGTTGCCATGTTAGCACACTTGTCCATCCACCAACTCGTGCGTAGTCTGTAATTGTGTGAGACAAGTGTTGCCCGGCCCGGTCCTGAAACAATCTCTATCACCACCTGAGGAGTAAAGCTTTGTTGACATCACGAAGATTAATGACCCCCAACCCACAAAACTCCTTGCGCATGCATACCCGCTTCCAATTGACGTGGGAGAAACCCTTCCTCTCTCCATGCAACCCATTCCAAAGGAATTTCCTTTTGAGAGAATCAATGTTCATTTCCACCCACCCCGGTAAAAGGAAAAAAGATAGAAAGTAAGTAGGACTAGCGGAAAGTACCACATTAATCATAGTGATCCTACCAACCAACGAGATCAACTTTCCTTTCCTGTCTGCCAATCTTTTCTGCACCTTTTTTATCAGCGGTAACTATTGAGGTTTGTTGAGCTTCCCTGCGAAACGTAGTAATCCTAGGTAGGTGATGGGTAAACTCCTAACGGGGTAGTTAAAAATCAATGAGAGGAGAAAGCTATTGGCAGAAATGTCCCCTAGAAAGATTTTGCTCTCTTAGGATAATTAATGGTAAGTTCTGACCACTTTTTATAGCATAGCAAGATCCATTTGAGGATCATTGCCTGCGCCAAATGCTCCCTCACAAATATTAAAGAGTCATTGTAACACTCTGTTGCTAGAATACGTACCCAGATACGTGTTCCAATTTTTCGCTCGTATTATTCTATTTATCTCATATTTTATATTGTGTTTGACCATATTTTGTGGGCCAGAGCCCAGTCCAATTCTGGACCCTGAGCCCAGCCCAATCCCTATACCTCGTCTCATTTATTTATTATTTTATTTTCTTTTCTTTTCTTCCTTTTCTTTTCTTCCTTTTCTTTTTTCCTTGCTCTTTTCTCCTTTTTTTTTCTTTTTCCCTCACCTTTTGCACTCTTCTCCTGTCTTCCTTTTTCTTCTCCTTTCTTCTGCCTCTCTCCCTTCTCCTCTCATTCTCTCACACTCTCTTCTCTCCCTCTTACCCTAGCCCCAGGCTCTACTGCAGCACCACTTTCTCTGCCTCCTCTACTACCGACCCCTGCTGTCGTTACTTGTTTTGTTCACCAACCCCTTCCTCCCCTACTGCCGACACCGTACCCTTTTCTCTTATGGTCTATATTAGATACTTAATCAAATCCACATAGCTTATCCCCATAGCCGATCAGTATCAAGTCATTGAGTCTGCATCATTTTTTGCATCATACATGCACAAACAACCCATTGAGATCAGTGATAAAATTACACAAAACAAAGCAACCATGAGATACGAGTTGATGATAGGAATAGATTAAATACTTTTAATATTGGTGATGTTGTTCAAAAGTTGCATGCTTGTAGTTTTGATCCATTTCAAATCTTGATGAAACTGAATGATGTTATTTCTATTATAGATCTCCCTATAGATTTTGGCACCAGTTCTACTTTTAATATTGACTGCTTAGTGGATTATAAAGGTCTTATAAATATTATCCCACTTATTGATGAGCCTTCCCATGAGCCTATTTTCGAGAGCCCCGTCCTTTCACCACTATCAGATATTTTACTCTATACAGCATGTCAAGTTGGTAAACTCTTAGATGATAAAATTATCACAATCCAAGTTGACGAAATTCAAAAATATCTGATTTGGGCAGGAAAAGTCCCAAAGTACCAATTGATGATACATGGATAGACCGAATTGAAGATTGATAATCTTCATGAAATTTTGAAAAAGTATGAAAGTACCTTTACTTCTAATTCGACGGAGTTGAGTTCTCTCCAACACAGGGAGAATGATGCGGACATTAAGCCACATGTATGGCACGTATATCACTACTGGAGAAGATGCCTCATTCCAATTTTTTAGTAGTAGAACTCTATGTATTTTAGTTTCTTTGTTTTAGAGTTGCATTTTTAATAGGAGTGTAGTTTCTAAAATTTGAAATTGTAATTTTATTTTGATTAAGAGTTTTAATTTGAGTTGTATTCAATTTTGTACAAGCCTATAAAAGACCTTTTGTATCAAAAATATGCAATACAATGAAATTATGAAAGTTTTTTTTCAAATTAGTGTGAATTGTGATCTCTACCAAATTTCTCTCTTTGTGTGTGAAGCCTTAGAGAAACTCTAAATTAGTGATGTGAAATTCTAACTGGCCTATCTCTTTTCTTTTCTCTTTCTCCCTGTAACACCCCATTCCTAGAATACGTACTTAGTTACGTATTCAGATTCTTGATCGTATTTTTCAATTTACTTTCCATATTTATTTTGTCTTATGATTATATATACGATCGTTTTGCATTGGATCCAGATTCGTGAACTCAGAGAGAGCCCTAGTCTGAATCGGGGACCCGATCTTAGTGTATTACTCAATTTGGCCTTTTGGGGAGTCAGATTTGATCGATTTAAGTTTCAAACATCATTTTCCAATATTTTATATTTTTTTCATGATTTTCTGAAATTTTTCTGAATTAAATTGTAAAATCTTCAAATCAGTGTCGACCAGTTTTGTTAGTCGATTCCAGGATTATTAATTTACAAATGAAGTTGAATTTCTAAAATCCGCTTTCACATTATTTCTTATAATCATATTTTCTACCGTAATATATTTTTAGAGATTTTTCTGAATTTATAAAACTTCGCCCGGATTTTGTGTGAGAAACTGTTTAAGTGAAATTACGAGGACCGACGAATTGATGCTTGGACACATTCGAACAATCATGTCATGCAAAAATCCCCCTTAATTGTTAAATGAGCTTCCGACATGGTACATGTTGATATCTGCTAACCAGTTGATTATTTTGGTTAGGGTATTATTGATAGCTTGTTCCTCGTGTCTTGTTGTCCTCAAAAAATCTTCAAATCGGTGTCGATCAGTATCGCTGGTCGATTTTAGGATTTTTAATTTACAAATGGAGTTAATATCTAAAATCCGCTTTAACATTATTTTTTAGAATCATATTTTCTACCGTAAAATATTTTTCGAGATTTTCTGAATTTATCAAAACTCGGCCGGATTTGGTGTCAGACGGTATCGCCGGTGGATTCAAGAATTTAAGAATTTTTAATCTTGAATAGTCGATATCTTTCGATATTATTATAATATTATTATTTTTGTAATCTTTTCATTTCTTTCTTTCTTTCTTTTCCTTTTCTTTTTTCTCCCATTACCCACCTGCCGACCCACTCCCCCTACATGGGTCGGTCCCCATCACTCCCCTCCATCACATATCTCTCTTTTTTTCTTTTTTCTTTCCTTTTCCTTCTCTCCTTCTTCTTTCCCTCTCCCTCCTCCTGATGACTGCCGCCTTGGGCCTGGCGCCACTCCACCGTCGACCGAGCCCCTCCTGTGCCACACCACCACCATCCAAGCCATCATCCCCTTCACCACTCTAACTCAAAATCACCATCATCTCCTTCAAAATCCTACCACCACCACCAAATTACCACCTCCTCCACCTCAATCACAACTCCCACAACCCTTTCCTTCTTTCTCTCCCTCCAATTTCCTAAACCCACTACTAAATCACTAACTCTACCACCCAAAATCACCATCGACATCATCTTCACCTTGAAACCATCACTACCCAACACCCCTCCTCCTTTTCCTTCTCCTTGGGGGTGGCCGAGGGCTACCCCTGGCCGGCGCCGCCTCAGGCACCACCAGGGATCATGGGGGCTAATGCCCCCGCTTCTCTCTCTGATTCTATTTTCTCTCTCTTTCTCCCTCCCTCTCCTGTTTTTTCTCTCTGGTTTCTCTCTCTTTTTTATCCTCTCTCTCTCTCTCCTTCCTTTCTCTCTCTCTCTCTGATTTTCTCTCTCCCCTATCTCTCTCTTGTCCTTTCTCTCTCTCTCTCCTATTTTCTTTCTCTCCTATTTTCTCTCTTTCTCTCGTGATCTCTTTCTCTCTCTAGCTCTATCTCTTTCTCTCTCTGGATCTCTTTCTCTCTAGCTCTATCTCTTTCTCTATAGGTCTCTTTCTCCCTAAAGTTTTTTCTCTCTAGCTCTATCTCTTTCTCTCTAGAGATTTTCTCTCTCAAGTTCTCTCTTTCTCTCTAGATCTCTTTCTCTCTCTAACTTTTCTCTCTCTAAAAATATCTATCCTGTGGGTGTGCCCATGCACATGTGCGGGTGTTTCAGACTCATGGATTTCGCGGCTTTTTCGAAGAGATTTAGGCGAGTGCCCTCACCTCATTTCTATGTTTCCCCACTTCGATGGGTTGAATTGAATTTTGAGAAATTTGTATATTTGTATTTCCCCATGTTGTATTTGTATTTGGAAAAATTGTATACATGCATTTGTATGACAAGTACCTAAGGCTGTACTGTATTAGATCTGTGATGAATGCCTGTAGTAGTACAGTTGGTACATGTACATATTCACTGCCTGTGATGTGCTTTATTATTGCTTTATATCATGCGTGGCTGACTTTTCATGAACGTTTAGCCTCCGGGCTCTCTGCTCAGCCTCCAGCCTCTACACTCAGCCTTCGTGCTTCACTACTCTATGGTAGCCTAGATATTATCATGTTTACATGTGTGCTCGTGTGGTACTAACATCTCGTGCAGGTACTTTTGTATAGACTGGGTTTCTGCCCGCACCCGGATGGCTACCCAATAGGTGTTAGGCCTTGCACCCTTTGGGTTTTGTGGTAGCTACCGAGAATGCGCTTGACCCTGGGCGTACTCCAGCCTTCAGGCTCTCGCCCACTTTCTCAAAAGAGGAGTGCGCTTAGACCGTCAAGTCTCTCTTGCTCTACCTAGTAGGCATGCTTAGCGCTCAGGGTTTTATCACTAAAGTCACTCAGATGGAACTCTGCCAGATTTTAGACTCACATTTTTAGCCGAGTCGTCCCGGTTAGCTCCGCCAAATACTTTAGTGATTAAACATTGTTCGGTGTCCATGCCTCCAGCTCTTCTTAGCTCCGCTTGAATAATTTGCTTGCTTGGTAATTGCCTTCTTGACAATTTATCGAATTTTCTATTAATGGTTATGAAGAGTTTAAAATCATATTTATACTATTTTTCAGAGACTGCATTATTTTTTCGGTATTCGTACAGATTTCTTATATCGGTACTGTTTTCCTGTATCGCCTGCGTGCTTTCACTTGATGTGCTAATATTTACATGTTGTCTCTTACCACCTGACTGATATTACCTGACCCCTGTCATGCTATCACCTGACATCCGATATGACATACCTGATTCTTATAATTATCACTATACGGTAATGATGACCTAATATCTTGATATATCCTGATATATTCTAGTGCAAACTGTATTCCTGATAATCCTGACTTATTCCTGCTCATTACCCTAATTTATAATTATCTAAGAAATTATAAAAAGGGACAACTTACATCGCGTCGGGAAAAACTGACGTATATCAATATATGTTCGTGTTTATAATGGTATTAGGTATGTTGTGGAACTAAAACTTTTCAGTTTGACCTGAGGGCCTCCAGGTGATCGAGGGGAGCGCTGGCTCTCTATCTTCCTGCTACCATCCTGAAAGGGCATCCTATAAGACCCTCCTGAATGCCTCACAGTAGGTTCTGTCATCTAGCAATGGAACAATCTTGGGCCGTGGTCTCCGGTATACATGGGACCCACTGTAAACATTATTCGTTGATACCCCTATTGGTTTCCAATAACAACCTCGGTTTACTCAGACGTGGATGTATGTGTGCTGGGACGCTAGTCTACATACCGAGACATCTGAGTAGGGCAAGTAATAATAATAAAAAGTGCCAATTAATAATTCGTTGTGTGTTTTGAAATTTAGCCGAATGAACTTAGTTTACCATGATGTGAGATATATGGTATATAGATGAGGGTTTTCTTGTTTCGATTATTCCTTTGATGAACTTATCTCATGAAGCCGTAAACTAAGTTTGTACTGCTGGTTTGCCGTATTTGCTTTCATCGGTTTCAGATTTCTGGTTTTATCATTATTACTATTATGATATTATATATGTATACATCCTGGTTTACTACTTGTATTCTATTCTGCTGATCTCCTGTTCTTATCATATTATACCATCCTTGTTCTCTGCTTAATATCACTCACTATCACTCTGTCTGCTCATGTATGCATGCGCTCACAACACAATTTTCAATACATGCTCTTTTGATTCAGATTTATCAATATATATGTGCGAGTCCCTACACATCACTTGGCATTCACCACACCACACGTTGGGAAGTTTCTGACTCCCCTGGATCTATATGTCTAAATCCTAGATCTTGGAGCTTGTGGATTCTCTCGATTGCTGATCAGAGATGCTCAACGGAAGCGTATCGGCAGACCGTCCGAGGCCCTATCTTCCAGCTCCTTGCTCAGCTCTCGAGTTTTCCTTTTGTGACTCGTGAGCGCATTTGCACTGTTCATACTTGTATATCTCTTTATATCTCACAATTACGCCTATCAGTAATGTAACATTCTTTTAATATTGTGTCATATTCTATGATAACTTTATAATTGTACTCATATGTTGGAATGTTTAATGCACAACGTACTTTCGTACTTTGATTCTTGCCTATACTGATACTTAGCGTATGTATATGAGGGTATTTTGACCTACGTATAAACGTCACAGTAACGTCTCCGTACCCACAGGATCGGGGCGTTATGGGGTGGTATCAGAGTCTAGGCTCTCACATCCTTAGTACAACGAGTCAACAAATAATGGTAAAGAAATTTGAAATTGGAATGCATGAGTTTTGGTTATACATTCCAACCACAAGTACAAAGTTATTTATTTTCTCTTGATAATTCTTCTCTTGAATTCTGAAGTTCTCTCATCCTTTTAACTTCAGTTTCTTGTTATTCTTAAACCAACTCGAACATGAAAAGATGGGAAAATCCTAACAGTTCTGGTTCTTTTTAGGGTGGCCCTAGTGGAGGAAGTGTTGATTTGAGGTGATTTCTATAGAATATGATTGAAAACCAACAGGAAAAGACGGAGATCTTGCACCAAGGATTATTGAAGACACTCCGCGAGCAGAGGCCAGGGAACATCTCTGAAATTAGGAAATTACAACTGGTTGTATTTTCTGGTACCGAGAAGTCGTTGGAAGCAGAACAATGGTTGAGAGAAATAGCGAAATTTATCAGGGCAGTCTGAATCCCAGATGAGGACCGGGTGGAAGTGGCTGAGATACAGCTAAGAGATATAGAAAGAACCAAGTGGTTGGTAGAGGAAGAGAAACTGGAAAAGCCCATCACTTGAGATCAGTTCTCGAAGAGTTTCTACGAGAGGTTCTTCCCAGATGGCATAAAGAGATGAAAGAATAATTTATCAGATTACAGTAGGAGGATTAGACAAGTATGCTGCAAAGTTTCTAAGATATACTCGTTTGGCACCGTACATGGTGGCTGACGAGGAGAACTGAGCAAGTAGATTCCATCAAGGTCTGAAGAAGAAGATCAAGATGTTCCTTATACCCCAGCAACCCAAGATGTATTCTCAAATTTTTACCATCGTTCAAGAAGTAGAATGGGAACGGGAGAAGAAAAATCAGGACAAATGCAAATGAAGTCGGCGAAGAGACCCCCTCAGTTGATGGAAGGTGAAGACTCAGACAGGCCCCTGGATACCCTGCTAGCCAAGCAACCACTCCATCCTCGCCCTTAGTATATGATATGTGGGTACTGTGTGAAGCCCGGACACTTACAACATAACTATCGAAAAGCTTATGAATTATATTTTGTGTGCGAGTCCGGAGATCATTTGAAGAGTGACAGTCCGTTCAAGAAGGCAGAGAACACTGCACCAATCCGATCAACACATCCAGTACCACCGTTTGGAGAGAATCCAGGAACTACTGACAGAGGAACCTCACTTCATCCCCAGCAACAAGCATATAGTCAAGCACAGAGGAGATCAAAAGGTAGGACAGATGGCAAAAGGAGGCAAACATATAATTTGACTAAAGAGGAAGTCAAGATATTAAATGGAGTAAGAACAGGAAGGGACGCCTCATATCTGAAACAGAAACCCTGAAGGTACCACTCGTAACTATTATTCCTATTTTATCATGTCTTTGAGTTAGTAAGTTTTCTATATTATATCTTCCTTATTGTACTATCATCATCAATCTTAGTTTTTCCATGTGCACCTCCCTTTTTCCATGCCGTTCCTATCTCTTCCATTTTTACTATTCCAATTTTTGTAGACTTTATACCAACTTAAGGTATGGGTAGACTAGTGAGGTGGCGGAAGGACAGATGTGATCTGTTCTCATCCTATTCTGTCATTCTTAGATTCTAATGCATCATATTATCGTATATCTTGTAGTTCTTTGACTTCCCATTTTATTCTTATATACATGGACGTACCACGGGGATTAGTGCAAATAGTGGGTTAGTCATCACTTATATAACTAGACAGATTGTGCCACTACATAAAGAGCATCAGTATGAAACAAATTCCCAGATTCAGAAATTCTGTCAGGCAAAGCTATTTTCTATAGTATTTCAGAAACAATCACGATCTCTTCTATCAACTTCACAAGAACTCAGATATTTTTAGAAGTGATCTGTTATAAGATTGACATCCAGAAAATAGTATTCAGAGCTCATCTTAGTTATTTGAATTCTTGACTCTGTCCTTCAGAGCCATAATGCCTGGCAGTCTTAATGGATCTCATGAGTCACGAACCCCGCTAGCTTCATCAAGCGAGAGTCGTGTTCTAGCCATGCGAGCTAAACTAGGCATAGGCTTTGCTGCTCCCTGGCACTTAACATTTAGCGATGTGTTACGCGCTGGCTTCGCCACGTGAGCCCACAAAATGCAAGTCTGATAGAGCATTAGCTCCGCCGCACCCTAGTGTTTAGCGCCGGACTTTGTGTTACACAATGGCCCTACCTGAGTTTAGCTTCGCTCGTGGCTAATTTTGACAGTGCTTAGCACTCTAGCCTCGTTCCCCGGATTTCTTCCGCCTAACTTATTTCATGGACTTAATGAACCGGGTTTTCTTGCTGTATCTGAACAAACTTGTCTTAGTCTTCTTGACGATCTCTTCGGCCAACATTGCGGGACTTGGGTATTCACTAGATAATTAATTTACAATCGGGTTAGCATTCAGAGAGCAATTATTATAAGTTCTTAGTTATGCTTTTTAGAGTAATTAACACCTAGTATTTAGAACTCATTATCATTGGTTGTTCTTAATTTATGTATCTACGGTCAGTTTATCGGGTTTTCTTTGTCTACAATATTATGATGTATTTTGAGAGTGGTAGAGAACAGGTAGAATATCTAGTAATTCTATTGTAGACTCTCCGTCAAGAACAGTTTCATGTCACGTAGAGGTCTTATATTATCGATTTTATCATTATAGATTTCTATGAATTTTATGGATTTCATTAGCTTTGTCTCACAGTCCGGACTAAAGTATTATTACTCACCTCACCGGGCCAATTTATTTCTTATTATTATTCAGAGTGGGTCAGTCTATTGAAGTTCTAGTAGTACTCTTTTATCAGTATACATCATGTCAGAAGATTAATGCGACAGCCTTCCTGAGTTTAGCTTCGCTTGTGGCTAATTCCGACAGTGCTTAGCATTCAAGCCTCGTTCCCCGGATTCCTTCCGCCTAACTTATTTTCATGGACTTAATGAACTGGATTTTCTTGTTGTATCTGAACAAGCTTGTCTTAATCTTCTTAACGATCTATTCGGCCAACATTACGGGACTTGGGTATTCACTAGATAATTAATTTACAATCAAGTTAGCATTCAGATAGCAGTTATTATGAGTTCTTAGTTATGCTTTTCAGAGTAATTAACACCTAGTATTCAGAACTCCTTATTATCGGTTGTTCTTCATTTATGTATCTACAGTCAGTTTATTGGGTTTTCTTTGTCTACGATATTATGATCTATTTTCAGAGTGATAGAGAACAAACAGAATATCTAGTAATTCTATTGTAGACTCTCCATCAAGAACAGTTTCATGTCACGTAGACGTTTTATATTATCGATTTTATCATTATAGATTTCTATGAATTTTATGGATTTCATTAGCTTTGTCTTGCAGCCAGGACTAAAGTATTATTACTCACCTCACTGGGCCAATTTATTTTTTATTATTATATAGAGTGGGTCAGTCTATTGAAGTTCTAGCAGTATTCTTTTATCAGTATACATCACGCCAGAAGATTTATACGACAAGAAGTGCAGGAGATGTCTAGGTCTAGAGTTATCAGTCATTATTTATGGGCATTATCCTTAATTAATCATATCTTAATTGGTATAATCCTCATCCCTGTCCTTCCTGTGTTCATTTTCCCCCTTATCTAAATTTTGAGAACGAAATTTTTTGATAGGTGGATAGGATGTAACACTCTATTCCCAGATTACGTATTTAGTTATGTATTCAGATTCTCGATCATACTTTTTAATTTACTTTCCATATTTATTTTTATTTTATGATTATTTATACGATCGTTTTGCATTGATTTAGATTCGTGGACTCAGAGTCAGCCCTAGTCTGAACTAAGGATCCGATCCTAGTGTATTACTCAATTTAGTCTTTTTGAAAGTCAAATTCAACCGATTTCAGTCTCAAACATTATTTTTCAATATTTTAGATTTTTCATGATTTTCTGAAATTTTTCTGAATTAAATTGTAAAATCTTTAAATTAGTGTCTACTAATATCGCTGGTCAATTTCAGTATTTTTAATTTACAAATAGAGTTAAATTTTTAAAATCTGCTTTCATATTATTTTTTAAAATCATATTTTCTATCATAATATATTTTTTGGAGATTTTTCTGAATTTATCAAAATTCAGCCGGATTTGGCGTCGGACAACATCACCGGTGGATTCAAGAATTCTTAATTTGAGAATGAGATTTTATTTCTAAAAACTAATTTCATATTATTTACCAGGGTGTTGTTTTCTACCTTTGGGTATTTTTGGAGATTTTTCTAGAATAGTCGATATTTTCCGATATTATTATAATATTATTATTTTTGAAATCTTTTAATTTTTTTCTTTCTTTTCCTTTTCTTTTCCTCCCATCACCCACCTGTCGACCCACTCCCCCCATATGGGCCGGTCCCCATCACTCCCCCCCATCACATCTCTTTCTTTTTCCTTTTTTCTTTCTTTTTTCCTTTCCATTTTTCTTTCTTTTTCCTTCTCTCCTTCTCTCCCTGTCTCCTTCATTCCCTCTTCCATCCTCCTAGCGACCGCCGCCCCGGACCAAGCGTCGCTGCCACCGCCGACCGAGTTCCCTCCATTGCCACACCACCAACATCCAAGCCACCATCCCCTTCACCACTCTAACTCTAAAATCACCATCATCTCCTTCAAAATCCTACCACCACAACCTTCTCTTCACCTCCAAATTCTTCAAATCCATCACCACCACCAAATCACCACCTCCTCCTCAATCACAACTCTCACAACCTTTTACTTCCTCTTCTCCCTCTAATTTCATCAACCTACCTCCAAATCACTAACTTCACGGCCCAAAATCACCACCATCAACATCATCTCCACCTTCAAACTATCACCACGCAACACCCTTCTTCCTCTTCCTCCTCCTTGGAGCGGCTGACGGCCACCCCTGGCTGGCACTGCCCTAGGTGCCGCCTCGGCTGCCAGGGTGCGGCCAGGGCCCTGGTCGTGAGGAAGAAGGGTTACTGCTCCTACTTCTCTCTCTGATTCTATTTTTTTCTCTCTCTCTCTCCCCTCTCCTGTCCTCTCTCTCCGATTTTCTCTCTCTCCTGTCTTCTCTCTCATGTCCTCTCTCTCTGATTTTCTCTCTCCTGTCCTCTCTTTCCCCTGTCATTTCTTTCTCTCTCTGGTTTTCTCTCTCTCATCATTTTGATTGTTTATAAAAAGTGCATATTTTTAGTCACATTTTCATATTTATTTTTTATAAAGCACTGCTATTTAATCGTTTTAGTGTTTGGTAATATGCATGCCTCGATAATTAAAAAGAGAAAAGAAAAGAGCCCAAAAGAAGCTCATAACTTAAAAAGAAGCCCAAAAGCCCATCAACCTAAGTTAAATTAGAAATTATCCTATCCTAAGTCGAAGATAAAGGAGAAAATTCAAGTTTAAAATTTAGATTTATAAATAACTCATTTCCTAAGTTATCTAGGAAACAAGCTTATTTTAAATTCCAGAATGAAATTGAGAATTCTTAGGATAGATCTCTAAATGGATGGATGAGATGAAGCCACAAGCCAAAGTGCGTGCCCAGACTCCAGAAAAAGGTCGCGACCCCTCCTTTTTTGCCACAGAACAAGGCATTACTATAGCGGTTTGCGTGGATATTTCAGAGGAGTATTCTACTGGGACTCTACTTCTAAGATCCCTATAAATACCCCTGAAGAGCACAGAGGAGAGGCATCTCAGAGAATCAAGTTTAGAGTTTTCTTTAGATTTTTTTTTTTGAATTTTCATTATATTTTCTAGTTTTCTACTTTGAAGAAGAATTGTAAAGAAGAGAAGGGTTTTGTATTGGATTGGTGATAAATTCAATAAATGTTCTTATTTTTTTCATATATATTTTTTTGTTATTTAACTTTGTATTTTTCAATTCTAGTTTAATCTCTTTTATGTAACTTTTAAATACCATGCTTATTTCCACCATGAATATGAATACCTAATTTTCTCGTAGCTTGCTAAATCTCTCCACCAACTAAAGCTTAGTTCTATAAGATAAATTGATTGAACTTTATACATATTTGAAACCCTAGGATCAGTTAATAATTTTAAAGATTAGTGAAGAATTAAGTTAAACTAGCTTTAGGGTATACTATTTAATAATTATTCTTAATTTATAATTAGATACTTAGATAGCTTAATGTTAAGTCTAAAACAACTTTTCGTATGCTATACTTTGAGATTTGATAGACTAATATTTAATTTTACTAGTGCATTTTAATTAGAATTTAATTTCTATTTTACTCTTCTTACTTGAATTTGAAGTGACAATCTATGGTTAATCTTTATAGGTTCAATATGATATTTATTCTTAATAGACTAGTGCTTGGTTGTGATAAATGATTAGTTGGCTATGATCCCTCTTTCTATTTAAATAAACTCTTTTATAACCATCATCTTTTCTTTTTAAATTTTACACAAAGAGAACGTATCGAAAAGCTTGCATCGCATCTCTTCTTGTGGATCGACCCATTTAGTTCTTGCTATAGCGGATTAATTGCGAGAAAACAGAGAAATCTCTTAACCTTAACTTTTATTTTTTACTTTTTTCTCTATCACTCAAAAGTTTGGTTATCGGGGAGGGAGCTGTATAATTCTCTTTATTTACTAAACCTTAATTTCTTTATTTTTGTATGTAGGTTTGGAGAACAGAGAAATAAATTGCACTAAAAGACATATAAGTAGTTGTGGGACTCTGCGTTTTTAACAGAGCCTCTAAACCCTCAATAAGGTCATGCAAACGCGGCAAAAGCCTGTTGAGTTGACTACTGGACCTATTTTGTATAGGGCTGCTTGGAATTGCATAAATTATTTACTGCAGTTGATAGTTTCTCTGTTTGATAACCCTACATATTTCTAATAAATTAACAGTAACCTATTAGTTAATTAACTTAAAAAAAAAATTAGACTCTTGCATCATAGGCACGCGTGTATTTAATTTTTTTTAATTTTTGATGAAGAGTGCTGGAGACCATGTACGTTCGCATTGCATTTCGACTAGGAAACACCTTAGCTGATTTACTGCTTTTGAGTGAATTATTCTCTATTTGTTTGTACATGTGCACTAATACATCTTAAGGGCAAAACCCCTAAATAACATAAGGTGGGGGCATCATAATCCTTCCTTGGCCCACAAACCATCTTCTTTGCACTCATAACCTAACCCTAATTTAAATTAACTAGACGTTAGCCCTAGGATTAATTGGACTCACTAGGAGATTGACTAAAGAAAGAAGTTGTTAGAAATTAACTCTTGTAAAATCAGTGACTAGGTCGGGGATTGAGATGCAAAACCTCGAAGATTGGTGGTTTGGCATAATAAAGCCTATCTTGACGAATGCCTCTTACCAATCTTGCCACCTACCTGACCGTTTAACTTGTACTTAAGGTCTGCAATATACCTCCCGCAAATAATCTAAAGTTAGGAGTCGTCTAGATCTAAGCTTAAAATAGAATAGAATTGATTTTTTTTGTTTTCTTTTTTAGTGAATTGGTTTGAATTGATTGAGAATGTAAGTGCAGTCAAGAGACTCAATTACATGTAGATTGATTAGGACTAAGTCACCACCTCAACCTAACCAAAAACAAATCACCACTATACACACACACACACACATTCCTCATTGCCTATCCAAATTCATTTGGGTACAATTTATTTTATAGGCCAAATCTATCTTTCCATCCACCAACCTCTTTTCTGAATTTTCATTCCCAACCAATCCACTCATCTTTTACATCCTATCCTATCATTTGGTACAATTATTGTAGTAATCCATCTCATTCTTCGAAACATTGTCTCTTGATAGGGAATTCGTCAAGACGAGGTCCAAATTAGTTTCACACATATCAAGAACCAACAAGTGAACTCTATTCATCACATCAATTAGAATTCAATAACAATCATAAGGAGGACACACAAACTTCATACAAATGCTAAGTATTAATGTTTCACAATGGGCCCACCAAGAGATGATAGCTAATGAGTTAGTGGTTGAGCCAGAGGAGGATTCATTTTCTACTCAACTTGTTTTTGATCCAAAACCAAATAGACCATGTCAATTTAGGAACACATAATTCGAGACAGAATGAAAAAAGTCCAAATTGGGAAACTCATGTCAATTCTAGATCATATTCATCTTCATGAAGAAAATGAGTTCAATAATGACCTAATGAGGAAGTATGCGAATTAAACGACTATCGTCGATATCAAGACAAACTGATCAGAGAGCAGTTGGCTGAATATTCACCTCGTAGGGAGAAAGTTGAGTCATATAGTGAGGATAAATATGATAATGAATCTTCATGTTTGGATAAAGTGTTTCAAGATAATTTGGATACACATTCACCTCCCAAGGAAACAATTAAATTATATTGTGAGGATGTTTGTGAAGATGATGAGTCCTTATTTCTTGATATATTGTTTAAGAATGAGTGTGATCATAGTATTGAGAAAATGTGTGTCAAAGATGTTAAGTCTAAAGTTTTCTTTAAGAGAAGGAAACTTGATTTAAGTATCTTAATATTCAATGAACCAACTAATGATCAATTGGTTGAAAACATAACTCAAGAACCTCAAATTGACAAAAGCTTTAAAAACCTTTTCGAAGATGAACTTAACCATATGGATGAATCGATTAGGGATGTTTTGGTTAGTTATATACCTCCAATAGATATGATTAATCTAAGTTTTGAGGAGATGTATGAGGAAGAGCTCAAAGTTCTAGGTATTCATAATGTTTATGCGCCAACTACAATGCATAATGAGGATGAATTTATGAAGAGTGGTGGAGGAAATAAGAGTAGGAAGAAGTTGAGGAAAGTAATGAACAAGTTGGAGAGGATGAACACAAAACTGACAAAAAGATTGACCTCTTCAATTTCACCACTAAAGAGGATACATTGGAATGATGGAAAGTGAGCTCGAGGGAAGAAACCATGCAAATTGGTAACATCACCTCTCTTACACTTTATTTCATGCATTCATACATTTCATTTATATATTGAGGATAATGTATGAGATAGGTGTGGGGGAGGATTCGTTAACATACGTTAATACACTAACATAGGTAGGTTTACAAACAAATATATTTTCTTTTAAAATTTTTTTGAAAAAGTAAATAATATTTGATTTATTTTTGTAAGTAATTAAGTTAATTTTAAGGAGCAGAAAAATCATAATTAGGATTTCTTAATACTCGATCAAAATAAGATTATTTATTTGATTTTTACGTTTAGGAGAAAAAATTGAAAAAGTAATTAAGTCTTGATTTTTACCTTGCTGAAATATGCATATTTTATACACTTAAATCTAATTTTTGATTAGCTAGGTGATTTGGCCTAAGGAAGCCTTGGTATTTACGCAAAGATAATTAGGTAAGTTTGAAAAAAAAAATATATGAATATACATATTTTAACACATCTAATAATCAATTAATTAGGTATTAGAACCTCAAGAAGCCTTGATACTTGTACGAAAGAAAATTAGATGAGTTATACATATTTAAAAAAAGTGCTTAAAGGGCAACGAAGTGCTAATACTTTGAACTTCTTTCAAAAAAAAAGGAAAGGGTTATATGTATATTAAAAAATAAGGCATAAGAGTTAAAGTTGAAGAATCCCAAGTCAAAAATTCATGGTCACAAAGGTGTGTATGATTTAGGGTAAAATAATAGACTAAGTGAGAAATTCAGTTTTAATCCTAACCTAAATTGATAATAAATATTTGCATAGAGACTAAATATAGAAATCAATAATTTGGTGATACTAACACTTATAGATTACTTGTTTTTTACAATAATATTTCAAATATTCTTATCTTTCAAAAATAAAATTTCAAAAATACTAACATTTTGTTTTTCTTTATTTATGGATTTTTCGGGTGTAATTCACTGAAAACCCTCACAAGAGAACACACGTCCTCTAGGGATAATCTAGAGGTTTAACAGCTTGTTACACATGCCAAGTGCAAATGTGATTCCCACGAAAGTGAGTTAGGTTTGATTAGTTTAAATTAGATTTTTCTTTTTTGTTTCACTCGAGGACAAGTAAAAGATTGGTGTGGTGTGTGATTGTTCATAAAAAGTGCATATTTTAGTCACATTTTCATGTTTTTTTTATAAAGCACCGCTATTTAATCATTTTAGTGTTTAGTAATGTATAGGCCTTGATAATTAAAAGATAAAAGAAAAAAATCCCAAAAGAAACTCACAAGTTAAAAAGAAGCCCAAAAGCCCATCAAGCCCAAGTCAAATCAGAAATTATCCTATCCTAAGTCAAAGATAAATGAGAGAATTCAAGTTTAAAATTTAGATTTATAAATAACTCATTTCCTAAGTTATCTAGGAAATAAGGTTATTTTAAATTTCAGAATGCAAACGAGGATTTTAAGAATAGAAATCTAAAAGGATGGATGAGATGAAGCCACGCGCCAAAGCGCATGTCAGACTCCACAAAAAGGCCACGACCACTCTTTTTGCCACGAAAAAGGGGCATTCCTGAGGCCGTTTGTGTGGATATTTGGGGGGGGGGGTATTACACTAGGACTCTACTTCTATGATCCCCTATAAATACCCCTAAAGAGCAACAAAGGAGAGGCATCTTAGAAAATCAAGTTTAGAATTTTCTTTAGATCATCTTTTCTTTCAAAATTTTCATTGTATTTTTTAGTTTTTTCTACTTTGAAGAGGATTTGTAAAGAAGAGAAGGGTTTTATACTGGAATGGTGAAAAATTTAATAAAGATTCTTATTTTCTTTAATATTTTTTTTACTATTTTACTTTCTGTTCTTCAATTCTAGTTTAATCTCTTTCATGCAACTTTTAAATACCATGCTTATTTTCATCATGAATATGAGTAACTAATTCTCTAGTAGCTTGCTAAATCTCTTCACAAACTAAAGACTAGTATATAAGATAAATTGATTGAACTCTATGCCTATTTGGAAACCTAGAATCAGTTAATAATTCTTAAAGATTAGTGATGAATTAAGTTAAACTAGTTTTAGGGTATACTATTTAATGGTTATTGATCGCTCGCTAATATTGCACATCATTGTCACATTCTCATACTTATTATATAATAAACTCTGCTTTTAATCCTAATTATTATCTAATTTATATGCAGACCCATTGCTAAAGGGAAGGAAGAGAAATGAGCCCACAAGCCCATCAAAATTCTGATTTAATTCGAAATTAGAAAATCAGGGCAAATCAAAGAAGATAAAGTCGGTTGAAAATCAGTTACAATAAATCTTCACAAATCAATAGGTTGACCCGAAGATAAAAGGAGATTTCGTCAAATTCATGACGCAAAACTGCAAATCCAGAAGGAGATAACATCATATCACAAAACCAGGCAGCTCCACCCTCCGGGTGTGACCACCTGGCCACACCCTGGACGCAAAAATGCGGCCAAAGCCGCGTTTTCGCGGCTGTGTTGGTGAAGTTGGGGGAGCATTTGCTACCCCTATCTTCGTACGCTTCTCCCCGTTGGGTTTTTGCCTATAAATAGTGGGCTTTCCGAGCATATAGGGGACGACCAAGCAGAGAAGGATTTTTAGGCTAGTTTTTCATTCTTTTCAGTGTAGGTTTTTATTTTTATGTAATTTTTATTTCTTTGTACGCATAGGTTAGATTCAGATTCATGTAAGTAAGAGAGAGATTTATATGAGAGTGACACCGATGTAACCTCCTCCTTTCTTCCGTTATTTCTGCAAGAAATAAAGAGGTAACTTTTCTTTTATATGTTCATCTTTGTTTACATTTTTTTCTTCTTCTTTACTTCTCTTCCTTTGGTACCAATTACTATCCAAGTGAGTCTTATAGCATCGAAAGAGCCTTGCATTTGCGAGTGCCACCGATAGCTCATGACGATGGATTTTAGTCTCAGTCTGTATTATTTCATGCTTATATTGTCTTGATGATGTAATGTGAAAGAGACAAGAATCAACTCTTATGGGCTATGCGCTGATTGCCTCCACTTCAAGGTAACATCGTCCCCAAAGATTCAAGGTAAGTTTTTGACCAAAGGATGTAAGTATTTCTTTTTTCTTTCTTTTCTTTTAATTCTTTAGTTTAGATCACCAACACCATCATCTCCCAATTCTTTTATCACTCTTTTCATTTTCTTTGTATATATATCAATTTTCTATTTTCTCCTCCTTCTCAATCTACCACTTTCTTTTTAACTTAACTGTAAATTATTTTTCTCTTTCTTTTAAAGGAAAAAAGAAGATCTTTAACCATTGACTATGACTTAAAAGAAAACTTACTCAAATGCTTCCATCGCTAGTCCCTCCTTGTGGATCATGACCCGCATAGCCACTTGCTATAGTGGTAGCATTGAGAAATTGTACATCCTATTCTTAAAGTTCTGAAATTCTATATTCTTGTCTGTAGGTTAAAACCTCAATCAAATTTTGGCGCCGTTGTCTGGGAGGGACGGTAAGTTATTCTCTTTTTAGATTTACATTTTTGGTTAACTTTCTTCTTTGTTCTTGGTGTACAGGTTTAACAATAAGGAAATTTTTGATGCGGTGGACATATAAGTGGCCCTGGACTCTGTTCTAGAAAGCAGAGCTCAGAAACTCTCAGATTTGCTACATTCCAGTGGCAATCTGAGTAAACTACTAACTTGTATTTTTGCAGGTTGACTGAATTGCAAAACTAAAATTCTATAGCTATTTTTGTCTTGTTTGTCTCACTGTACGTACTTTCTAAACTCAACAGTAAAATGATGTTTGTTAAATGCTAAAAATGGTTTAGACTTGCATTTAGGTACGTGTCTAATTCGTTTACATTTTATATTACTGTTGAGGAGCGCTGGAGCAAAAGGTACGTATGCATAGCATATAGTTTATGAAACATTCTTGTGTGATATTTGCTTGTGAATGTTACTTTTCTATATCTTGCACACTTTGCACAATCAATCTTAAGGGCTTGTCCTATAAACAAGATAAGGTGGGGAAGTCATTACCCTTCTTTAGCCCACAAACCATCCCCAAGCACGCACTAACCCAAGCCTAACTAAAATATAGTAGACGTTGGCCTAGGGTTATCTCGGACTCATATAGGAGACTGCCCTAAGGGGAAAGTTGATTTGAATCTGACTCTTAACAAATCGGTGTCTAAGGTTGGGGACTGAGGGGCGAAAACCCGAAGGTTGGTGTTTGCATAATTAGCCCCGTTACTTAGGCACGAATACCTCCTACTGATCTTGCCCCTATATGGCCGATTAACTTGTGATCAAATACGGCAATATACCCCCTGTGGACAGTCTAACAAGTTAGGAGTCGTCTAGGTCTAAGGTTTACCCAAACATAGATTAAATTTTTTTCTTTTGATTGTTTATTTGTTTGTTTCTCCTTATTTGATTTTGATAATTCTTGTGTAATAAGGCTTATAACAACAATTTTTCCAATTTTTGGTAATCCATATTTCACCCTATTTGACTCGGATAATTCCAATCAGATTTTTTACAATATGACCTAACCGAATGCACCAGGTTGGACTTATCCGAATCAATATAACCCATGCCCCCAATCTTATACTTTATCTGTAGGCTGTCTAAAAATCACCAAGACAAGCCACCAAAACACAGAGATCCAAGATCCAGGCGCAAGGCTAAATGTGACAATCAAGACGCGAGAGATAACCCGCGTCTCAGCATCAAGGCGCGTTGGCTCAACGCCCGCGTCTCAGCATCAAGGCGCGTTGGCTCAACGCCCGCGTCTCAGCATCAAGGCGCGTCGGCCCGAACGCCCGCGTCTCAGCATCAAGGCGCGTTGGCTCAACGCCCGCGTCTCAGCAACAAGGTGCCCCCACCTTGGTTGTAACCACCCCGATTATGGCGCCATCCACCGCCCATGTAGCGGGGAAGTTGGCCCTCATCGTGGAGCACTTTTAGGGGGCACGATCACCCCTAAAAACCCTATAAATAGTCCCGTCACTATTGAAGGACGACGACGATTATCGGGCAAAAGAGAGATTCCGAGAAAAAAGGAGAGATCATCGACAGAGAGAGAGAAAACCCTTCAGCGAGCTTACTGAGTACTAGCCGCTCTTCGCCTACCTCCTCTTCTAGAGTTTTGGTAGACGGAGCTGAGTTACTCCCTCTACCGACCGAAGAGAAGATCCCCGACGGTCCAAACAGTCATCCGGTCAACGGAGAACAAGATTCACTCTCCACCGCCACCCGAAGAACCCAGCACTAAACAAAGGGGGAATTCAAGATTCAATATTCCCCCTCCCTTGTAACCGGAAGATTAAGCCGGCTGTAATTTTTTCATCTGATTCAAGGAAACGTTACACCAGCCACCCTTTTCCGTGTCAAACAAGAGATGGCGACTCCGCTGGGGAATACTTTCGTCACTGACGAACAGATCGTGGCGCAGGATGATGTTCTCCGTAAGGGGAAGATGGTCGAAACACTCGTTGTCGAGTTCGACCAGGCGAAGTATGAAGAGTTCCTCTCTTCTGGCTCCAAGAGCCCAAAGACCCGCGTCTGCCGCAGGGTCTCAACTGAAAAGCTACCCGAAGCCCAATCTGAGGCTCTGCCGGGTGCCGATGCCCACTGTGCCAAGACAAGTTCACGCGCCAACGCCTCCCAGAAGGCCCGCGTGACCTCAGGCACTGCTGTTGCGATCAACCGCGTCGCACAGAACACACGCGCCAACGCCTCCCAGAAGGCCCGCGTGGTCCCAGGCACCACTGCTGCTGCGATCAACTGCGTCGCGCAGAATACCCGCGTCAACGTCTCTCAGGAGACCCGCGTGGTGAACACTCTTGGTTCTATAAACCAGGATGTTGTTGGTTTCTCTCCACCTCCTCGACGCAACCGGAATGCTGAGCGTCGACAGAGGAGACGCGCGCGTCAACTCCAAGTCGGAACCGTTGGTTGTCTGACCGGGGTGGACGCGGCGTACAATCTGATGCCTTGCCCGCACCTCGTCCAGTGCGTGAGATCCGCGTTTGGCGACCCAAACGCGATACTCCTCAAGTTGAGTCCTCCGAGGACCAACTCATCAAACGCCAGGGTGAAACCTCCGCGTCTTTTCAAACGCAGGAAGTACGCACTCATAGGCGTGGGGCCAGCAGCCCACTCTCTCTCAAGCAACTCTGCCTAAACGCATCAGGCAGCAACGCGAGACTCGCGCGCGCGTCATACAGCCGCGTCATGAGAGCCGCGTCCCGAAGTCTGCGTCCAGGCTGAACAGCACATGACTGTCTCCCGTCTTCGACGTTGCGAGACCAGTCTCTTTAATCCCCCTCCCACGGATTTGAGGGATTATTTGACAAGGAAAAGAAGTGCCAATCAAGCCACTTCGTCATGCTGCTGTCAACAACTCATCCATATGCTCTCTGGATGCCATTATGGATCAGGCGTGCACCAGCAGTCCTTAATCAGACAGCTGACCCTGATTCCCCCGTCAGCCAAAAGAAGACGCTCCCACAGGAGGAGAACCTTCTCAGATGTTGAATACCCGGAGCTTACTGCAAACATGACTAGCAGAAGCAAGGGAAAACAACCAATGGTCAACTCAGAGGAATCTGACTCTGAGCCGGAGGGGGTGTATCAACACACTCGCACCCGGACAGGGGCCATTCCCCCAATTGACTATAATGCCTTAGCCCGCGGCATTAGAATGGGTGATTCTCACTCCGCTATAGTGGAGTCGCAGGCTTCAAACTCTTCCGTCGAGAAGGAGGCTTCCGCCTACATGGCAGACACTCCTGAGGAGACGGCCAGGCGTTTAGAACAGACGCAGAAGCACCAGATGGATATAATCGCCTCTCAACAGAGATCCATTGACTCCCTCAAGCATATGCTTGAGAAATTGCTTGAAGAAAGAGCGAGATCTCCTCCTAGACGGCCGAAGGGGAAAGGGAGAAAGGGAGGAAGCCCACCCTCCGAACCTTCCGACGAGACACGACGATCTACCTCGGATGTGTCCAAGCCCTCGTCGCAGGCAAGAAGCGACCAAGACCAGGAGAAGACTCATGCTAAGAGGATGAGTCAATTGGAACGACGCCTCGAGGCCCTTGCCAATCGCAAGGACCTCCAAGAAGCTGGAGTGGTCCGGCCCTATCCGGCTGAGTGGGACTTAGTTCCATACCCTCCTAAGTTCAAGGCTCCAACCCTCCAAGCATTCGACGGGAAGGGGTCACCCAACCAGCACATCTACTACTTCAAATCCCAGACCGGGAATGTAGTAGATAATGACGCCATCCTGGCGCGACTGTTCATCGGCACCCTGAAAGGGTTGGCTTTTGAGTGGTTTATGAAGCTCCCGGAGGGTTCTATCAAGAACTGGGGGGATCTAGAGAAGCTGTTCTTGACACGCTTCTTCGAAGATGACTCCGAAGTCACAATGCCCACCCTTTTAGCTACCAAACAGCGGAGAGGGGAGTCCGTCAAATCTTTCGTGGAAAGATTTCGGAACACGGCACTCCGGTGCCCAAGCGGTATGACCCAGGCCACCCTGGTGGAAACATGCCGCCACAATCTCCAAACCTCACTCCTTGCTCAAATAGGAGTTGCTGAAAGCCGCACCTGGAAGCAGTTAGTCCAACAAGGTGAACAGGCTGAGGAGATTGTTGCCCGTGTCAAGGCAGAGGAAGGCAAGCTGCGGCCGGAAAGGTCGACAAGGCGTGCACCGGCACCAGACACCTCCCTCCAGACGAAGCGGAAGGATAATTTGGCGACGGAGACCAAATCTCCCACCAAACCTCAAACAGGCAGGGCAAGTGGCTCTTCAAGCCAGCCACGCCCCAACAAGCAGTATTCCTTCAAGGAGGAACACGTCGATTCGCTCTTCAAGCTACTCAACAAGAGCAATCGACTGAAGCTCCCTGAAATTAGACGCCCGGAGGAAGTCGGCAAGACCGACAATCCCAACTACTGCATGTACCACAGGATGTTGGGACATCCTACCAAAAGCTGCTACGTCTTCAAAGACATCCTTCAGGCTTTGATTGACGCGGAGGTGCTCAAGCTCCGACCAGAGCAGAAGAAGGTCACGGCCAATGTAACGTCGGTTCTCCAGTTCGGGAGACAACCTCCAACGCCTGCGGGGGTAACTCCTATTCCAAGGGGAGAATTAAGAGTGGTCAACACAGACCCTCACCAGCAGCAGGAGAAGGGCTTGGTAGCCGTCCCTACACCTCAGGGGGAAACCATGTGGGTCCACCCTGACCTCGTCGATGTACAACAATGGACTACTGTAACCAACAGGAAGTCCAAAGGCAAGGCAAAAGCTTCGTCCTGCCATGTGGTATGTGCTTCCTCCCGAGAAGCAGAGGATGATGTTCCCTCGCTGACTGATTCAGAAGAGGAAACAATAGTCCTGGCCGCAGAGCCCAGCCAACCGATGGCGGGGACCCGTTCAGGACAGGCATACTTGAAGCAGTACGGCGAGACGGCAGCGGCTTCTCCGCAACCAGCCGTAGAACCAGCCAAGCCCTCCGCAAAACCACCTGTGGAGAAACAGAAAGAAACCCGGTTTTCTCGGGTTCTTTCAAAAGGTGCAGCGGAAGGATCCTCGACACCTTACCACTTCGATGTCTTGGCTCAACTAGCCAACATCCCGGCACGCATCACCTTGTATGAACTCCTGAGGCTATCAAAGTCAACCAGAGAGGCTCTGCAAGAAGCTCTGGCGAATGCTGAGGCCTTCGTGACCCAGGTGCCGAAGGAGGAAGATGTAGAGGATTGCCTCCACACTTCCCAGAATGCCCCCTGCATCACCTTCACGGCAGATGATATGCAGGTGAAAGGGAAACATGATCGACCCCTGTACTTCACAGGTTACATCGGATCATCTGAGGTGAACCGCATTCAGGTAGATCCAGGGTCCGCATTGAGCATTATGCCCCGCCGAGTCATGCAACACCTCGGCATCCCTACCCACCGTCTGAGCCCTACACAGACGACCATCTACGGGTTCAATGCCAACGGCACCCGTCCGATGGGGAAGATCAAGCTCAAGTGCCAGATTGGGAGCCTCAAGTCGGAGGTGACGTGTTACGTCATCGATGCCGACACTTCCTACAATCTGCTGCTAGGACGACCATGGATCCACCGCAACTCCATCGTTCCCTCCACTCTTCACCAAGTCATGAAATACATTGACGCGAGTGGGAAGGTGCAAACGTTGGTTGCCGAAAGGTATCCGTTCAAGGGAGTCGAGAATTATTTCACGGATTCCCTTTTATATCAGGATCCGGTGGATGAAACCCCGCAACTGGAGGCGCCAGACTCTGGTAATGAGGCTGACACTGAGCCCGAGCAAGAAAAGTGCCTGTGGGAGTTAAAACCACTTGTAAAGAGCACTAATAAGCTCGATGTTGATAATACCACCGACGATGCAGGCGGTTGGTATATTAATGAAAGTCTAGACTTTGAATATTTTTCTGCGTGTGCATCCGATTCAATACCGTCGGATACTACTACCGACGTAGACGATGACATCTGGTCGGCAATGGATGCTTTGACATCATTGCATGTACCAGTAAAATCATCTTTCGGGACATACCAGGATAATGGCGATGCGCAGGAATCTATATTCTTGGTTCCGGCAAGACGAAAAGGCCAAAGACCAATACTTTTGGGCGAATCTCGTCTGAACCAATGCCCCGCGAAGAATCGGAAAGCGAGGAGGAATCCCCTCAGCTCGACCATTATGAATCGAAAGCACTCAGAATGATGAAGCAAATGGGGTACGATATAACCAACAAGCCCGGGTTGAACTTCGGCAAAGGAAGGAGGACGCTACTTCGATCCTTTGTGCCAAAAGGGAAGGCCCCCGATTATTATCATCGGACGCGCAGGGGGTTGGGCTATGTATCAACTCCGGTCCCATCAGCCTCTGATTCTCAAGAATCGTCGAGCAACGATTGCTCTTCAGACACGTCATCATGGGAGTCAGATGTCAGTGTCGGCAACATCTTCAAAGGGCTTTCAGTAAACATGGTTTCAACAGGCCATCTGGAAGATGAAGTTGAAGAAATGATCCAACCTGATACAGATCCTTGGATCAAACATTTGAATGCTCTTTGGGATATCCGCTTTGAACAGCGTGAGCCACCCACAGATGACAAGGTTGTTCAGATCAACCTAGGAGATGAGACCAACCCCAAGCCCATCTTCATAAGTGACGGCCTGTCGCCTCCAGAGAAGAAGGATCTAATATCTCTTGTACAAGAGTATATAGATGTCTTCGCCTGGAATTATGAGGACATGCCTGGACTTGATCCTCAAGTGGCTATGCATCGCCTCAACATCAATCCGGACATGAAGCCTGTTAAACAACAGCAGCGACGGTTCCGTCCAGAGATAATGGAGGCAATTCAATCAGAAGTCAGAAAGCTCATCGATTCTGGCTTCATCCGGGAAGAACAACATCCCGACTGGGTAGCCAACATCGTCCCCGTCGCCAAGAAGAATGGGAAGATCCGGATCTGCATCGACTTCCGTGATCTAAACGAGGCCTGCCCCAAAGACGAATTCCCATTGCCAATCACAGATGTCATGATTGACAATACTTGTGGATTCGAGCGAATGTCCTTTATGGACGGGTTCTCAGGATACAATCAAATCAAGATGTATCCCGATGACGAAAAGCATACCTCCTTCAGGACTCCTCTAGGGGTATATTGTTACACCGTCATGCCCTTCGGACTGAAAAATGCAGGGGCAACATACCAAAGGGCCATGAACGCCATTTTCCATCAGGAAATGCGGAAAACGGTGGAATGCTATGTCGATGACATCGCGGTGAAGAGTCGCACTAAAGGTGATCACATAGCAGACCTGAAGGTGGTCTTCGACATCATGCGGGCTCATCAATTGAAGATGAACCCCACCAAATCCTTCCTGGGGGTAGCCAGTGGCAAATTCCTAGGATTTGTTGTGACTTCCACAGGAATCTATTTGGATCCAGAGAAAGTCCGCGCTATCCAAGAGATGCAACCCCCCAGAAGCCTCAAGGAGCTCAGGGGATTACAAGGACGATTGGCGTACATCCGCAGGTTCATATCAAACCTTTCCGGGAGATGCCAACCCTTCGCCAAGCTGATGAAAAAGGGTGTTTCATTCATTTGGGACGACGCTTGTCAAAAAGCATTTGAGGAGATCAAACACTACCTCACCCAACCACCAGTCCTTGCAGCTCCGGTGTCCGGAAAGCCTTTCCTGGTGTACGTCCGAGCAATGGATCATTCCCTGGGAGCTCTACTAGCTCAGAATGATGAACAAGGACGAGAACAGGCAATCTACTATCTGAGTAGAACAATGATCGGAGCCGAACATCGGTACAACCCGATCGAGAAGGAATGTTTGGCACTAGTGTTCGCCATTCAGAAAATGCGACACTATCTGGTAGGCCAGACTATAAATGTCATATCAAAAGTCAACCCTCTGAGGTTACTTATGACAAAGCCTTCTTCACTAAATGGCCGGCTGGCAAAATGGGCCATATTGCTATCCCAATATGATATGCATTTTCTGCCGCAGAAAGCCATTAAGGGACAAGCGGTGGCGGACTTCTTAGCTGAACACCCAGATCCGAGGGCAGCCAAACTCTATGAGGATCTCCCAGACGAAGTGGCCGAAGTCTGCCTGACTCAGACGTTGTTCGAAAGTCAAGTATGGCAACTTTTCTTCGACGGTGCATCAAGGACAAGCCCGAAGGGACACGTAGTGGCGGGGGTAGGAGTAGTACTTGTCTCCCCACAAAATTATGTGATCCCCCGAGCTGTCTCGCTAACGGAGCCTTGTTCCAACAATGTGGCGGAATACAACGCTCTTTTGATTGGGATGCAATTCGCCGATGAGATTGGCGTTAAAAATCTCGAGGCTTACGGTGACTCTAAACTCATCGTCAGCCAAGTTCGCGGAGAGTACGAGGCCAGACATGAAGATCTAGTACCCTACTACAACGCGACAATTCACATGGCCGAAAGGTTTTCAAACTTCTACATCGACCATGTACCACGCAGGCAAAATGCACATGCGGATGCACTCGCATCCCTCGCTGCTTCCTTAGCTCTTCCAGCTGGAGCAATGGAGAAAGTATTCGTCTATAGCCACGACCTATACTGTCCAAAAATTCCCCTCGGAGACTACCCAGGGTCAGCGGGAGATCGTCGCGGTAAAGAAACACTTGAAGTGTCGACCGCTTCAGGGCTTAAAGACTGGCGATTCCCCTACATTGATTTTGTCTTATACGGCATTCTGCCCGAAGACACCAAGGAGGCGGCCGCCATTCGGAGGAAAGCCCCCAAATTCTACTATAATGCGATTTCGCGAACATTGTATCGTCGATCGCATGACGGGATCCTGCTCCGATGCCTCTCATCAAAAGAAGCCCAAGGAGTATTGAAAGAAGCCCACGATGGTACTTGTGGAGCTCATCAACCTGGCCCGAAATTGGCACATCGACTCCAAAGGATGGGTTACTATTGGCCCAAGATGATTGCCGATGCTGTCGCTTATGCTAAGAGATGTTACGCCTGCCAAATACACGGCGATTTCATCCATCAAGCACCAGGGTACCTCCACTCAACGACCTCTACTTGGCCGTTTGAAATGTGGGGGATGGACGTGGTTGGCCCTATCAGCCCACCATCATCGAAAGGACATCGGTTCATTCTAGCGATAACCGATTACTTCTCTAAGTGGGCCGAAGCTATCCCTTTGAAAGAGGTGAAATCTTCTAACGTGATCAAGTTCGTGAAACATCACGTTATTTACCGCTTCGGTGTGCCTCGGCGTATCATCCATGACAATGGACCCCAGTTCATCAGCCAGGCTTTCCAGAGATTCTGCGCGAAGTTCAGAATCCAGAGTGTGTCCTCAACGGCATACTATCCTGCTGCTAACGGTCTTGCAGAAGCCTTCAACAAGACTATTGGCAAGCTTCTCAAAAAGTTCGTCTCGAAAAGTCAACGAGACTGGGACGACAAGCTGGGTGAATGCTTATGGGCCTACCGCACAACGGTGCGAACCCCAACTAAAGCCACGCCATTTTCCTTGGTATACGGATGCGAAGCCGTCCTTCCATTGGAAATACAAATTCCCTCTCTACGCGTCGCCTTGACAGCGGAAATGACAACTGAGGAGAAGCATCAGCAGCGACTCCAGGAGTTGGAAGCCTTAGACGACAAGCGTTTGCAGGCCCAACAACAAATCGAGCTTTACCAAGCTCGTATCACCAGAGCCTTCAACAAGAAAGTCAAAGCGCGAACTTTCAAGAAAGGCGACCTTGTCTTAGCTGTCCGAAGACCCATGGTCATGACGCACAAGACAAAAGGAAAATTTCAGCCCAAATGGGAAGGACCATTTGTAGTAGAGTCAGTCTACTCAAATGGGTCATATCGCCTCATAACTTCAAATGGCGATACACTCATGATGCCGATCAATGGCAAATTCTTGAAGAAGTACTATCCTTAATAGTACTCTTCTTCCGATCAAGTTAAAAGTACACCTCTGATCAAACATCCGACGCCCTCGACGGCTAAGGATAGAGGAAAATGTTGGCCTTTAAGCCCAACATAAGTCCTCGACAACTCATCATGCTGAGGGGAATAGCATGACTAGCCTAGCTCAAACGGTAGTTGGTAAAGGCATGTCAAACCCGTTGATAGCTGAGGGTTTGCTAAAAATCCTAAGTGGACTCGAGTCCACTCTTTCCTCCAAAATCCCTTACCAATTCTCGTCCATAGAATGGTAGGACCACAAAATGCAATCATTACTACGTTAACACTATACCTCTGGTAATGAATACTCTTTGTCGGGTATAAACTTTGCTTGTTAACTCTGCATAGAGTAACAAACTCTCAAATTTGCCAAGTTAACACTATACCTCTGGCATTTCAAATTCCACTTGTCAATTCTCATCAATAGAATGACAGGTCCTCAAATTGCTCTTATCACGAGCCAATTCTTGTCAAAGTTAACATTACACCTCTGACAAACTACTGTTTAAGTTAACATTACACCTCTAAGCAGTACATCGAGTGCCTGTCAAGTTAATATCACACCTCTGATAGTCACCTTTCTTCAGACTTCCGTATCGAAGCTGAAATGGACGATGCCAAGTTAACACTACACTTCTAGCATCCGAGTCATCGCTAAGTTCAACAATACACCTATGGCCATGACCGTTCCTCGACTTCCTCGTCTAAGTCGAGATGACCAATGCTAAGTTCAACATCACACCTCTAGCATTACCTCACTGTTAAGTTAAACATTACACCTATGACAGTGACATTCTGAGTTAAGTTAATATCACACCTCTGACTCACATCCTTGTCGAGTTAACACCACACTTCTGACAAGACTATCTCCAACCCGTTAAGTTAATATCACACCTCTAACGGTAAAAGCTTTACTAGATTCCTCGCGGGTCTAGTTTCACTTGTTATTCTCTTCAACAGAATAACAGGTCCACCTAAAGACATTGTTAGGTTAACATTACACCGCTGACAATGTTTTATCAAATTCCCCAGCTGACCTTGAATCAAGTCAATCCTAGACACTTGACAAAAGTTCAAATTCTCTGGGAGTACGCATTCCCCCTGTCACTTTCTTTTATAAAGTGGCGGGTCCACCAAAATCATTCTTTTGCTTCTAAAACAAAACATTCAAGACAACAGAAAGAGGCAAAAAGAAAAGTGTCACTTTTATTCATATCCAAACACATGAAAGTGATACAAAACGCTCTCTTATACAATAAGATTGAGTGTTACAATTAAGGAGTACAAAGAAGTCCCTCTCTCTCTCTGAGGCCGTACTCACTCCTTGAAGCCGCCTCTGATCCTAAGTGCATGATGTCTGAAGAAGTGCCAAATTGTGGCGACTGTTGGAACCGATTGTACTTTGATGCACGACGCCAACTTCGAAAGCGCCCTAGCTGACTAAGCCAGGAGCAATGGTGTTCTTGAGGTCCGGTGGCAACAGAAGAGCCTGCAACCCTTCGTTCAAGAGTTGATCTTTCCCCCGCAGGCCATCCAAAGGACATGGACTGTCCTTGATGTTACTTCTGGGATGGGAGAGGAAGAGGATCCTCTCCGCCACCGCAACCGCCGGAACCTCCTCGCCGTCATACTTGACCTGACCATCTCTTGCCATCAGGCAAGAGTGGTGCAGGAGATCTGAAGAGACCTTGGCGAGATTTGGGTCCTCGTCAGAGATATAATTTACTCTCTTACAAACGACGAGGACCATAATTTACTCTCTTACAAACGAACATTGAGCAAGCTCGCCGGTTGAAGCACTCTTCCAGGAGACCAGCGAACCTGCAAAGAACAAATAAGAGAATCAGAAAATCTGGAACTTAGTATACTTTAACAAAAGAAAACTAAGTAACAGACGCGGCAGTCATTGAAGACTTCAGACGCGGAAATGATTTGCACAGTCAAACCACCGCGTCAGCAGAAACAGACGCGAGTCAAAACTGTGCCACGCCCAGGATTCAAACGCGGTCTCAGTTTGCACCCGCGTCTAATGTACTAGACGCGAAAAACTTCAAACGCCGAAAATTGCCATCTCTCTGTTGGGTGAACAGGAGTTGCAAGATTCAGGTCTGAAACGCGCCAAGGCAATAGCCATGAGCAAAGCCAGCGTCAAGAGCCCGCGTTCAGAAAAGTTCAAGTCACCAGCACAAATTCCAGAATAGGAATGCACCAGAATTTCATTCAGATGCCTATGCCAAAATACAAGCTATGGACATCATCGGGGTGACATACCAGCAGAAACCTCTGTCCAGAGTTGACCTCTCTGCATCCAAACGCGGGTGCGCAAGATGACATGAGAGAGGATTCCTTCTGAAGAGACCAAACAAAGGCATGAGAGCTCTGGGTCATCTTCATCCACGGGGTCACCTTCACCCATGAAGACGGTTCTCTGAAAGATAATTCAAGGCGAGACTTCTCTCGAAGCAAAACAAATGAAAACAGTTAAGTTGGATTGTTGAAGAGGGGGAGGGTGCACTCTATTTATAGGCAGTCCCTAATAACTGTCATTAATGGGGCATCAATCGGAACCGTCGCGCACAACTGTCAAAGCCCAATCAAAAACGGACGCGTGGAACGCTGCTTTGGAAACCGTCGAAGTGCGCCGGTTTTTCAACCGCCAGCGTCGGTTCTGCATGCAAGAGCATTAACGCCTGAACCCAATAAGAGGCCGACGCGTGGATAACTGTCTTGGGAAGCAACGGATGACCGGAACCCCAATCGACAGTGAAGACTTGACGTTCAAAGATCTCCTAAAAACTTTTAAGTCATGCTGCATTGAACGCAGATGGGAAAGTCGCTCGAGGCTGCGTATCCCGTGTCTGATCGATCCGCGTCTTTCTTAGCAAGACAGATTCGCGTTATTCAGAGCCGCGTTTCACTCTGTGATTGACGCTGCGTCTCACTCCATGGACTGACGACCGCGTCTCACTTTATGGATCAATGCTGCGTCTCATCAAGAAGACCGCGTATCACTCTGAGATTGACGCTGCGTCTCATCAAAAGGACTTAGTAAATCTAAGTTCCTGTGGACTGACGACCGCGTCTCACTTTATGGATCAATGTCGCGTCTCATTAAGAAGACTCAGAGTCAAGGCCGCGTTTCATTAACAGAACTTAGTCTTACCTAAGTGCCAGTTACCAAGGAGTTGGATTCGCCTACAGCTGAGCAAAGAAGATGGAGCAAAATTTTTCAAACTTTTATTATAAACAGTAAAAGTGGATACAAACACTCTAAACAGAGTGTCCTCTTCTTTACAAAAAAGGGGGAAAAGAAATGAAGGCTAAATGTCCTGGTTCGCCAAGGTACGGATTTGTTCCCTAAGGCGGTGAATCTCGTGTTGGCGCGTCCTTTCAGCTTCCATAATAGCCCGGTCCCGCAGCTCCTCTTCGGATAAGAAATTTCTTGCGGCCAGCTGCGTTCGCAGAGATTCCACCCTGGAAGAATGTAGAGACAGACTCTCTTCAGCTCGCGCCCTAGCAGCTTGTTGCTCCTCTAGCTGCTTTTTGATGGTAGCAAGCTTTTCCTCATTGAACGCAAGCACAACTTCTGCCTTGGCAATGGTGTCCCGAGCCCTGATGATGACTTGCTCTGTGCTCTGCATGACAAGCTCGGATTCCCTTGAATCGCCAGCTAGTTTCTGACATTCAGCCTGGGAATATTCGAGATTGCGGATCTCTGCAGCGATTTGTGCCTCCGCTTCCTGTCGCTCTCGTTCTTGAGCAGCTAGCAGCCTAGTCAGGGTGGCCTGGGCCTCACTAAAAGAGCCAGCATCTTCCAAAGACTCCAGCTCCTGCAGGTAGTCTCCCAGTTGCTCTACCACCCGTAGACACGCCTTGGCAAGTGAAGGGCCTCCGGTTAATTCGACGTTCACGGCCAGATTTTTAAGAAGCGTCTGGGCAAATTGGAACGAGCTATTTCCACGTAAGATGAGATCAATACATGATCCCATCGAAGCGAAGAATTGCTGCACCATCTGACGTGCCAGTTCCCCCATGTCTTCACCACCTAGGAAGCTTCCCGACCCTTTTCTGTCACAGGATAGGGGATATAAGGCGGATCTTCTCGCACAAGAGTCGTGCTGGCCGTCGAGCAGCAAGAGCTAGACCGGCCGCTGACGCTTCGGAGGTACTACCTCTGCAGGAGCCGTCACAGGATAGGGGATATAAGGCGGATCTTCTCGCACAAGAGTCGTGCTGGCCGTCGAGACAGCAAGAGCTAGACCGGCCGCTGACGCTTCCGGAGGTACTACCTCTGCAGGAGCCTCCACGACCAATGAGGGAGTAGTAAGCACGACCTCCTCAGAAACCTCCACCGAGACCTGAGCTGTATGGCCTTCTGGAAGGGTGCCAACCATCGGACTCTCCACCTGAGCCCCCTCAGTCCTCTCTGCAAGTTATCGCGATGTTAGCCACAATGATAGAAGAGCTAAACATTAAAGCATCAGAGCTGCCTTACCAGGTTGGAGGTCCGGAGACGTCAAATCCTGCGGAGCGGAAGTCTCCTCGGCTTCAGCAGTAACCTCCTCGCCTGGCAGAGTGAGAGCCTCCTCAGCCTCAGTGGTTGCTTCCTCTTCTGGCAGAGTGGAAGGCTCCCCAGTTTCGACAGCTGCCCCCTTTGAGGGTATCTCAGCAGCCGAGACCTCAATCCCCTCGGGCTGGGTCAACTCTTTCACCATCTCCTCGATACGCGAGGAGGTTGTAGCCTCAGCATCTTCGGTTGGCCCTGCAGCATAAAAGAAGAATGTTAGAACATCCTCTTCAATATGCAAAGAGAAAATTAGACAGAAGATGGAAAGAATACCTTCAGTAGGGATAATCGCCAGCGATGGTGCAGTCGATGGTTCACCCTCATATATTTCCTCCTCCGAGATGTGGAAGAATTTGCTCTGATAAGGAAGAGCGGGTTCATCGCCATAGTCGGTCTCGTCTTCAAAGGCGCTTTCCCCCGATAACGAAGAAGACGACAGCGCAACACGAGGAAGCTCCGCAACAGGAGCCTTACCTCCAATTACCCCAGTGGTAGGACTAGGGTCGACTGCCCTAAGACTGGAAATGAAGATGCTAGGAGACCCCGGCTGCTGTGCCTCGTCTCTCCCATCATGAGCAGAAGAAGGCTCGGGTTGAACTGAGATGCCTGCAATCTCAACATCCCCTCCAGTCATTATGTCAACCTCCAGTGACTCGTCATCTTCGGCGGTGGTGGACTCTTCAACAAGCTCCCCTTCCTCCACGGTCTTGCTGCGCGACCTAGGAGCACGGACTAGGGTGGGGAAATCTTCATCTTCCGACGGTTCCTCAACCCTAACAGGGACGTCTTCAAGAGGAGCCTCAACTCCAGCAGAGATGTCTCCGGATTGAGAGACTTCAGCCGTTAAATCCCTCCGAGCCTTCTTTGGGGCAGGCTCAGCGATAGAAGCAGAGCGTCGATGACGCTTGCTCGCCAACTGCTTAGACCTCCTGGCCCGCGGCTCCTCCCTCGTGGCTGGTGGCTCCGCCCTTGTCGCTGGTGGCTCTGCCCTTGCCGGTCGCGGCTCCGCCCTCACTGCTGGGGGCTCCCTCCTCGATCTTCGCCCGACCTCCTTTTGGGCCTTCAGGTACTGTTCTACGAGTTTTGTCGGTTTACTAGAATCAGTCCTGGCCTCGAGACTTGCATTGATGCTCTCAATGCATGAAGACGCCGGAAAAAAGTCTGGCGTTTGGATGGCTTGGGAGTACCAAGTACAGAAGCTGAAACTCGTACGGCACTTGGGCCCCTCGAGAGGTAGACGAAAAGATACTCCCGTCCCTCCAGCCACACTATAGTACCAGGCCCGAGCACCCTCGAACAGGTTCCCTTCGAAGGCAAGTCTAGCATTGGGGTTCCCGACATAGAGCTGATCATAGCCGAACTGTCGAGCGAAGCGACTCGGCATGTACGGCTCAATGGTACATGACGTCCCTTGCCGGAAAAGCACATATCCGGGCCGGATATTTAGCAACCACCAAAAGGCCCCCGCGGATAACCTCGTGAAGTCATCTGGCCAACAGAATCAACAAGTAGATCCCTGAAAGATGCATCAGGGATCTGGAGGAGGCAGCGATTGAGCTGGTAGTTTGCAGGGTCTGAAAGGCACTTCCGGACGTAATATATATAAGGATCACGCCATTTTGAACCCTCCAACCGCTGTACAAAAGGGACAGAACTCTCCCTCCAACGCGCTGCCGTCATCAAAGAAGGGCAATGCATCACGTACCAAGCAATAAGGTACGTGTAAGGCAGCTCGACACGAGGGTTGGGACGCTTCACCGTCGGACTCCCCTCTGAGTCAACATACGGCTTTCCCTCGGAGTCTGCAGTTTTTGGTGGCTCGCAGAAACTCTTAGTGAGCGCCCGCAGCCCGCTCTGAATACCAGCCGCCACGGCCGGGAGAAGGGCTATGGGGTTCCCATGAGCCAGGAGCACCGCCGGGTACACCACGTTAGCAACAATGACTTCATGCGGCAGCGTGGGCACCACACAGCGCTTCAGCCACAGCATCAGAAAGCCCGCCAACAGCGCCCGATCGGGGATAGGAGTCCGGGCTTGATGGTGAAAGCTTTCAAAAACCAAGTCAGGGTCGAAACCGTCCTCGTTCGACTCCGTGGTGTAGAAGCTGTTCGGAGCCTGGTCGATCCCGTCTTCAATCTCCCTGTCAGAGCTGGGATCCAATCGGGTTATCCGATGGTCTTTGGTGTTGACATTATTGAACAAGTAACTGGCCCAAGACAGTTGCTTGACTCCCTGCGACCGCCATTTGGTTATCTGGCCGCAAATGTGGAAGTGACATAGCACTTCCCAGTAGGTCTCATATATGAGGGGAAACTCCTCCTTCACATAGCGAAGCTCCACAGCGGTCGGGACATATTCCTCATAGGGAATATCCCCTGTCGACAGCCCCGAGACCTCGTCCAGCTCGTGCAGAGTAAGGCCCATCTCTCCGACCGGAGTGAAGAACGTCCCCGTCGAAGGATTATAACGCTCTAGAATCCCGAAGAAGTTCTGAGAGCTTTGAGGGATCCCCCACTGCACGGCCCTGACTGCCGAGTACAGTCCCACGCGCTTTAGCAGACCCCCGAGCTCGGTAAGGACAAAGCCGACCATTCTTCCCCACCAATAGTTCTCCGTGGAACGGACCCACCCCGGCGCACGGAACCCGACCGGGTAGTCACCCTCCGCCTCCATGAAGGCGTTGAGGAAGGTAGTGCCAAGTTGTGGTATCTCCCCAGCTGGAACCTCAGTCCTGCGCGACCCAGGGAAAAGGCCGATAACTGACCTGTCATGGCTATCATGACGGTATACTTTGTGGGAGCCTAAATCACCGAGAGTGATCTCGGGAACATATCGAGCAAGGTCCCATTCCATCTTCCGAGGGACGGACATATGCTGGAAGTAGGACAGCGGGAACATCCTCTCCATGTTTGGAAGAAAGAATCTTCCACCCTTTATTTGACGGAGCCATTTGTAAGTTCCGTCATACACGCTATGGCCGCCCTCGTGGATACGATCTCCGAAGAAGAAGGCAGGCTTCTCCAGCTTGATGCCAGCATCTGTTGCGAATGCTGCATCAGTCATAAACACCCGAAGAGTTCTCATGTCAACATTTGAGAGCCTCTCTCTGCGATCCGGTGACTTGTCAGCAGTCACGGAACAGTCCTTTGTAATACAAAAGTCAAATCCCGGTCGGCACCACCTACATGACCAAAGTGGCACTTCTTGGCGAGTGAAGTAGCAGGGCGTGGCGCTGCAAAAAGAAAAGGACACTTAGTTAGATACTCTATCAAAAGCATAGAAAAAAATGCTAAGTGTTCATAATCCGAACGCAGAAGAGACACTGGACGCAGGAATTATCAAATCCGCGTCCAGACCTGCGCATCCACGCAGAAGAGACACTGGACGCAGGAATTATTAAATCCGCGTCCAGACCTGCGCATCCACGCAGGAAGAGGCACTGGACGCAGGAATTATCAAATCCGCGTCCAGACCTATGGGATCGGCGTCTCCACAACATTCTCCTTGATGTCACTTCTGGGGTGCGAAAAGAAGGGAGTTATCCACCTTAACCTTTCCACTACCATAATCACCAGAAGTTAAGGAGGGTAACTCCCTTCCTTTCACATCCCCAGATGTCGAAGTACTTGGACTCGGGTGCCAGATTCATCAAAATCAGCAGCTGATGAAACAGAACGCAAGGATCAAATCTGCGTTCTGTAAACTAAGTCCGCGTCTGAACCCTTCACAAATAGAAAATATTCTAAGTGAAGAATCTGAAGCGCAGGACTCAAGGGCGCGAGGGTCCAAACCCGCGCCTCGGTTATCATCCCAAAGACTGCGTCTGGGAATCAAACACGATTTGAAATTCACGTGTTAAGGGTTCTTAAAAGTTCTTTGAACTTTCTTTAATGGCGAAACTTCCGCCTAAGAGGCCTTTACCTTGGAGACCTGGGAGAACGACGTCCTGTGCAGAGGAGGAGCTGCCCCTCTGGGCCTCGGCAATGGTCGCCTTAGAGGATGACGCGGTCGGCTTGGCCTTGGGTGCCATTGGTGATCAGAGGTCAATGAAGAAGATGAGCAGTAATGGAGAAGAAGAACTCTCTTAAATCTCTGAGTAAGCGCGTTCGGAGAAGAAGATGCATCTCTCCAACTGTTGCCTTTTATAGGCACAGGGATTCGCGAAGATACGCGGCGTGTGGCCCGGTAGACGCTGCAGCGAGTCGCCGCTTGACGCGTGTAACCAAATCGTTTCTGAACGGAGAAGATCATGCGTCACAACCCCGCCACGAGTCAGCAGTCGACACGTGGAGCAGTTCATTTAATGAACCAGGAAATCCGCGCGCCAAAAGGCGAAATTTCGCCGGTTCCCTAGGCCAGCTGGCGGCGTAATCATGACATGGCACAGAATTCGCGCCCAAAGAACGCACCTCCTCGATGGACATGCCACGTCAGCCTCTCCATGAATGCATTTGGAAGGTCGCGTCTCTCTAAGAAATTCGCGTCCTTCCAGTCTGGCCAAATATCGCGTCTGCCTTCTGAAGATCAGTCACGTCTCCATTGCCAAAGGACGCACGTTACAGAAATCGCGCCTTTATAGCAGTACCATCTCTGCTTTTTGAAAAAGAACCTGCGTTTGGCCTCCTGCTTCTACAAAATCAGTTCAACAGTACACTAACGCAAGCAGACGACCAACCACTCCTGGCTTAAAGCGCGCCAGTGACAGACTAAAAGCAATCAGGAAGGTTTAGACTGTGCATCTAGACACTCAACATGATCAACTCTGGGGGCTTCAAAGAGTTCAACAGTACACTCACGAAGACCAACTCCAGATAAGATTAAACCCGGAGCATCAACAGTCTAGTCATGAAGGCGAACTCAGCTAGAGTCCAAAGTATTTCGAAATCCGTCCCAGTTAACTGCGGAATGTCGAAAACTTTGGAGGGGGTTCTGTAGGCTGTCTAAAAATCACCAAGACAAGCCACCAAAACACAGAGATCCAAGATCCAGGCGCAAGGCTAAATGTGACAATCAAGACGCGAGAGATAGCCCGCGTCTCAGCATCAAGGCGCGTTGGCTCAACGCCCGCGTCTCAGCATCAAGGCGCGTTGGCTCAACGCCCGCGTCTCAGCATCAAGGCGCGTCGGCCCGAAGCCCGCGTCTCAGCATCAAGGCGCGTTGGCTCAACGCCCGCGTCTCAGCAACAAGGTGCCCCCACCTTGGTTGTAACCACCCCGATTATGGCGCCATCCACCGCCCATGTAGCGGGGAAGTTGGCCCTCATCGTGGAGCACTTTTAGGGGGCACGATCACCCCCTAAAAACTCTATAAATAGTCCCGTCACTATTGGAGACGGGCAGAAAGGACGACGACGATTATCGGGCAAGAGAGAGATTCCGAGAAAAAAAGGAGAGATCATCGACAGAGAGAGAGAGAGAAAACCCTTCAGCGAGCTTACTGAGTACTAGCCGCTCTTCGCCTACCTCCTCTTCTAGAGTTTTGGTAGACGGAGCTGAGTTACTCCCTCTACCGACCGAAGAGAAGATCCCCGACGGTCCAAATAGTCATCCGGTCAACGGAGAACAAGATTCACTCTCCACCGCCACCCGAAGAACCCAGCACTAAACAAAGGGGGAATTCAAGATTCAATATTCCCCCTCCCTTGTAACCGGAAGATTAAGCCGGCTGTAATTTTTTTCATCTGATTCCAAGAAACGTTACACCAGCCACCCTTTTCCGTGTCAAACAACCATAATTTTCAAAAGAATTCCAACTCTTCACAGAGTCAATGGGGATTCACCTCTCCCGAGTCCAATTTTCAACCAACTTCTCTTCCTTATCCACCTTGTCCACAATCTTCACAATATTCATTTTTCGATTTTGCTTCCTATACTCCTTTTCTAGACCAACCATTGAACAAAAATCCAAGCTAGAAAAGAGTATAGAATCCATGCAGGAGGCCGAACGAAAATTTCAGGCCTCCCCAATTCC
Source organism: Agave tequilana (assembly GCA_038442645.1). NCBI lineage: Eukaryota > Viridiplantae > Streptophyta > Magnoliopsida > Asparagales > Asparagaceae > Agave > Agave tequilana. The sequence goes on along the minus strand of JAVJIF010002460.1, from coordinate 59,321 downwards.
ACAATATTTCTGTAAGTACACCTAGAGGGGGTGAATAGGTGTACGACTAATCTAATGAACAAAATGCGAAAATTAAAAACTAAATTGCAACACACTTAGTGTAACCAACGAGTGTAGCCGAATTCCCGGTGAAGGGCTCTGGACTAACTCCTCTTGATTCCTCTGAATAAGAGTTGAGGTGCTATATGAAGCTCTCGTGGTTAAGCACAAGTGAGGCACACACAAAACAACACAAGCATATAAATGATATGGCAATATGATGCAATGCTCAAAGTAAGAGAGAGTTAGAGTCAATGGATCAAACGCAAACACAAGGATATGTTTCGAGGTTCGAGCACCTAGCTCTACATCCCCGCCTTCACACAGAAGGATTTTCACTAACTTGTCCACACAGGACTCCCACACAAGGAACCTCCACTGAGGATTTGGGGCAATTACAATAACCGGGAGTACACAACTCCTCTCTCAATTACAACACAACCTCTATACTTAGAGGTTAGGCACAAAGCCACTCAGACACAATCACCTCACACTTGAGAGATGGGCACAAAGCCAAACAGCCAATTAACCTCTCACTAGAGGGATAGGGCACAAAGCCACCACTCCAAAAATCAACCTCTACACAAGAGGGATAACACAAGTAGGAGGGTTTACAACTTGGTGATCAAAAGACCACAAACTAACTTCTTTATCACAAAACACAGATCACATAGAGAGGATAGAATGATAAGCTCAAGTGTGAGAAAACAAAGTATTTTGAATAAAGAAAATCACTTGAAAAAATCTCCAAATAGATATAAAATTTTTAGACTAAAAACAAATTCCCAAAAGACTATTTTCTTTGAATTTAACAAACACTTTAAAAACAAATAGAGAATAAGAAATTTGAACCCAAAACTTTTTGCTGAAAAATACTTAAGGAGTATGAAATTTTTCACTCTAAAAATCTTTTTAAAACAGTCCACAAAACCCCCAATATATATGCCAAAAGAAAACCAGCCGTTGGGGTCCAGTCAGAAGCCTGGACGGCTGTCGGTCGACCGGCCCGGTCGACCGCCAATGGTCAAATTCTGACCGTTGGGGCAGTGGTCGACCGGCCCGGTCGACCGTGGCCTGGAACAGAGAGCAGAGCTCTCTGCCGGTCGACCGACCCGGTTGACTGGGGCTTTCCAATTAAATCCCATAAAAAATCTAAAAATCCACAAAAATAATTTATTATATTCTCTTTGAAATACAAACATGTGTGAAAAATTCAACACATATTTCAAACTATTTGAACCATTTTTGTAACTTAGAAATTTTGCCGAAAACCAAAAACCGTATTTTCCAAAACTTGGATTTTTCAAATGGAAATCCGATTTTTTCAAAACTCATCCAAATAAAAAAACATGATATTTAAACAACTTTTAAGCATGTTGTATATGGATATAATCCAATATACGTGAAAGATATATATATCAATGTTTTTGACAATAAATCCGAAAATAAGTTTTGTTAAAATACCAAAACTCCAAACTCATGAAATAGACTATCAAACTAAGTTTGTTTAAATTGTTGAAGCATAGATGTATATAGAACAAATCTGATATACATTAAACCATGTAAACTTGTTTTGATTCTATCTATTCATGAAAACCAAGATCGGTTATACAAAAAATCGAAAACCAATAAACATGAAACTTAAACAAGTGTGTGTGTTGTGAACTTGAGCATATCACACTATCTAATCTTTAACAAATGGATCTAAACTAACTATTCTAAAACAAAGTACCGAAGTCTTCTTGTGGAGTGCCGTCTCCAAGTCGACTCGATCCAAACGTGATCCACCGAGCTTGACTCCAACGAGTGCTAAATATAAACTTTGACGCTCGGGCTCTTAAATTACCATGTGAAAGCTCCAAAACACCTTTGTTGAAGCTAATCACCTACTAATATCTTGGTTAAGTATCTGAAACTAAACATCACAAGATTATTAGTAAACTATAACTACATGGGTTAATCATCATCAAAACTAGAGTGGAAGGCCTCTGGGCCAACAATCTCCCCCTTTTTGATGATGACAAAACTCATGGAGTTATATATGCATGGATTAAAGTTAAGCTTCAAAGAAGCTCCCCTTTAACTCATGCATAGGAATAAACAATAAATATATGCAATGAATGGTAAACATGATATGCATCAACATGCATAAAACAATGAATATGCTCTTGATACCAAATTTTTAAAATAAATTCCTTTCCTTTTTAAAATAAAAATGTTCTTAAATAATTGCTCTTGATACCAATAAAAATTTCAATTTGAAAACTTTATCAATAAAAGCAATAAAAGCTCTTGATACCAATCAATAAAAAACTCTTGATACCAATTGAAAGATAATCAATAAAAATTCTTGATACCAACAATAAAAATTTTAACAAAAGTTCTTGATACCAATAAAACAAAACAAAAAAATATGTTCTCTTGATACCAATATCAACAAAACATCAAAACATGCAAACAAACACTCTTGATATCAATATGAAACAAACTTTGATATAAACTAAACAATAAACATGCATATAAACTCAAATACCATGCATATAACCTCAAATACTTCTTGCCTTTTTTGTCAATCATCAACAAAGGGGTGAAAATAATAACACAATGTTCTCCTTTTTTGTCTTAAACAAAAAAATATAAATAAGGGGTGAAATCAAATCAAAACTTTATGATACCAATTGAAAAAAATATATCAATTTAGTGCATCATGATATCAATTGAAAATAAATAAAACATACCAATTGAAAGTACATAAAATAAATGTTTTTAATATAAATAAACATGTCTATATTTTACCAATTGAAACCAATTGAAAGTAAATAAAACATGTTGAAGAAATCAACCAAAAATTTTGATATTTATTGAAAGATATAGACAATCTTGATATCAATTGTAAAGATTAGTACCAATTGAAGGTAATTTTTCATTAGGAGCATATGATACCAAAAAAATTAATATCAATTTTTAATCATTTTTCAACATAAAGTGTGGGAGTAAAATACCAAAGGTAAACAAAACCAATTAAAAGATAAAATATGAATTTTCTCCCCCTTTATGAAATACCAAACAAAATGATGCATACGCTTGTATAAGATACCAATTGAAACATAATCAATTGAAATATAATAGTCATTTAAGAAATCAAGCTTAGCTTAATTAAAATTTGTGCTCAGGATATAGTGATATAGTAAGCACATATAAAGCATATATATGTATGAAAAATTAAATACCAATCGAAATTGATACTATATGAAGTATAAGCATACATATATAAAAATATATATGAGTATACAAAAAGAATGTCAATAGTGATACCAATTGAAAAGATCCAATGATACCAATTGAAAACACAATAAGATCAAGTGTATAACTCATATTTCCTACCACACATTTCTTGCACATGTTTTAAATAGATTTTCAAGAATAAGCATACAAGGCATGGTCGCCCAATCAACCGCTCTTGAATGGGTAGGGGTTTTCAAAAATAAGTTTGAAAATATAGTATGTTTGAAAAAACTCTACCATAATGATAAATATGAACTAGTTATAAGAAAAATTTGTAAACTAGTACGAAATCCTTCAAGTAAGGAATAAAATAAAAATATATTCCATAAAACATGAAAATCACTAAACCAATGTCACCCAAAAGATATAAAGCTCATAGGACTCATGAAAACAAAATCATGAGAAAACATCAAGTAATATGAGTGTACAAGTTTTGTGAAAGACAAGTCATGGAAATAGGCAATGAGCTCAAAAAAAAATTCCTCAAAAACATGAAACATAAGAAAATCTAATTTTTCATCAAAAAAATTTAATCTTCAAGGCATATGTATATCTTGTACAAACTAAAGAATACATACATATCTAAACATAACGAGTCCACAAAAGTATATGCATGAAGGCAAGTGGCTCAAGGATGTATATATATAACTATTAGTTTGGACAAAATAGACATATACATGAAGTAAAACACAAACATGAAAAACATGTATAAAATGAGAATATAAGTTAAAATGTATGAATCATCCAAAACTAGACTATACTAGTATATCTAATAAGTACAAACGAGCATTCAAGCACAAACACATAATAATCTATTTGTGGCTCACTAGTTATACAAGTATATACCTAAGTTTTAATGAAAACTAACATCTAAACAAGTAATCAAAACATGAAGCATAGAAATCAAAACAAAAACTCATATGATCATTATGGCAAATGCATATGCATTAGATCTAGGACATACACATTAGTTAAAACAAATGTGAGAACACAAAGGTATAAATCCATATTAAACATGGGTGTCTCAAATACTAATCATGTATATCATATGACTAATAAACATGGCATATGGCATAATGAACATTAAAACATGACATGCTAAAAATCAACAATATGAAAAGCATGTAAACATAAATGAGGAGTAAGAGATCGTTACCAAAACCTAGAAGGCAACTCTCCATGTCTCCAAAACAAGGTGGTCCTCCCACCAAACTCCCCTTAGAAGTGATGCATCCAAATAGTCCTCTTTTACCTCGGAACGCATCCACCTCAAGGCACTATCGCTCTCACGTCATGCGAGAGCACACATCTACATCAAATACAATAGGGGTGGATTTTGGTACCCAAACTCTTTTGGGTCCATGGGGGTTAGCTCCTTTCCTAACCCAAACAAATTTAGTTGCTAAATTTGAATCATGTATACGATCATAACAAAATTTAGCAAGGTGGCCCTTACGTCCACAATGTGTACATGTGTACACATGAGCATACATCGTGTTATGGGAGTGAACATAGGAAGCATGTGTATGCCGTGATTTGTGTGCATGCATAGATGGAATTTTTTTCTTGCGAAACATGGATTCCAAACGTGTATGGTTCATGGCACAATGGCTCAAAGTGGAGCCCAAACAATCCACACTCTTCTTTAACAAACAAATATCATTATCAATCCTAGAAGAAGAGGTGCATGCAATGGGTGAGCTAGAATGTGAAACTACACTAGCATGGCAAATATGAGAATCTATATCATTTTTCAAAACAATATTCTTCTTAGAAACCAAATCTAATTCTTTTGAAATAGAAATTATTTTGTTTTTCAAAGAATCATTTCTTCTAAAACAAAGTCAAGTTTTAAAGTTAAAGATTCATTATTCTTCAAAACATTTTCACAATCATTTTTATTTTTCAAAATTTCATTCTCTTTTAGGGCAAGGTCAAGTTTGTATTTCAATGAATCCCTTTCATTAGAAATCTCCACTTTCTCTTGCAAAACCAAATCTAGTTTTGAACATAAATCTTTATTTTCTTTGTTAAGTCCATCTTTTTCAAAAGATTATACTTTTCTAACAATTTTTCACATACAATAGATAGTTCTTCATTCAAAGCATTTGGATCAACATAATCATCACAAGAAGAACTAGCATCATCACCATCTGATTGAGTTTCCGAGTATACCTCAAGGGAGTCATTCCCTTCGACCATGTAGCAATGTTGCTCGGATTCTCCACTAGATTCATCCTCCGTTTGGATTGGCAATTGAAGCTTGGAGGAGGTCAACGTATTCCACTGCAAAGGCGGAATCACAGTTAGAAACAATCATACGATATTCTTTATTAAGCGTGCTTCTAAGTGCCTCAAGGGCTTTTGCATTGGCCTCTATATGCTTGCTATTACCAAGATAGGATTTCTTGGTAGCGGTAAGGAAAACATGCAAATCTAGGGTTTTTAGGTACATACTCATCCTAAATTTCCACATGTCAATGTTGGAAACATCAAACATGGGAGGTGTCAAATAATCCATGAGTGCAAACTATATGTGTGCAAATGCAAATGCAAATGATAGATTAGCAAAATTAAGATCACACTCCTAGGTGGTTAAACCTAATATCAGGAGCGTGGCTCTGATACCAATTGTAAGTACACCTAGAGGGGGGTGAATAGGTGTACGGCTAATCTAATGAACAAAATGCGGAAATTAAAAAACTAAATTGCAACACTTTTAGTGTAACCAACGAGTGTAGCCGAATTTTCGGTGAAAGGCTCTAGACTAACTCCTCTTGATTCCTCTGAATAAGAGTTGTGGTGCTATATGAAGCTCTCGTGGTTAAGCACAAGTGAGGCACACACAAACAACACAAGCTTGTAAATGATATGGCAATATGATGCAATGCTCAAAGTAAGAGAGAGAGTTAGAATCAATGGATCAAACGCAAACACAAGGATATGTTTCGAGGTTCGAGCACCAGCTCTACGTCCCCGCCTTCACACAGAAGGATTTCCACTAACTTGTCCACACATGACTCCCACACAGGAAACCTCCACTGAGGATTTAGGTCAATTACAATAACCGGGAGTACACAACTCCTCTCTCAATTATAACACAACCTCTACATATAAATATGTGTGTGTACATGAGAAGCATGTGTATGCCGTAAATGGTGTGCATGAATATGAGATGCATGTTTCTTGCGAAACATGGATTCTAATTTCTTGTGATCCATAGCGCATTGGCTCAAAGTGGAGCCCAAACAATCAATACTCTTTTTTAACTTAATTATATCATTTTCAATATTAGAAGAAAAAGTGGAGCATGAAATAGAAACACTAGATGATGAAGCTATAGTAGCATGGCAAACATGTGAATCTAAATCATTTTTCAAAGAAGTATTTTCTTTTGAAACTAAATCCAATTCTTTTGAAATCAAAGCAATTTTATTCTTCGAAGAATTATTTTCCTTTAAAACAAAATCAAGTTTTGAAGACAAAACCTTATTTTTTTTCAAAACATCATCACAATCATTTTATTCTTCAAAATTTCATTTTCCTTTAAAATAAGGCCAAGTTGAATTTTCAAGGAATCTCTTTCACTTGAAATCTCAACTCTCTCTTGCACAACCATGTTTAGCTTTGAAAACAAATTTTCATTTTCTTCTTTTAATTTAAATCTTTTCATTTTCAAAAGTTTATACTTTTCAAGCAAGTTTTCACAAAATAATGAAAGTTCTTCATTTAAGGCATCAGCATCCATATTATCACCACCGAAGAACTAGCACTATCATCTAGTTAGGTATCCGAATGTACCTCAAGGCAAACATTCCCTTGAGCCATGTAGCAATCTTCGTCAGACTCATCTCCACTAGATTCTTTTTTCACATTGTTTGTCATTTGTAACTTAGGAGAAGTCAATGTGTTCCATACTGTAAAAGCGGAATCACAATGAGAAATCATAGACAGATAATCTTTGCTAAGAGTGCGCCTAAGTACCTCTAAGGCTTGTGCATTGGCTTCTTTATGCTTGTCATTACCAAGATAAGATTTCTTGATAGTGGCAAGGAAAATATGCATTCCTAGGGTTTTAAGTTACATACTCATCTTATACTTTCACATATCAATGTTGGTAACATAATACATGGGAGGGGTCATCAAATTCATGAGTGTATAAACTATATGTGTACAAATGCAAATCTAGATTAGCAATCCAAGATCTCACACCTAGGTGGTTAAACCTAACATCAGGAGCGTAGGCTCTGATACCAATTAAAAATATACCTAGAGGGGGAGGTGAAAAGGTGTACTTGCTAATCTAGTGACAAATGATGCAGAATTAAAAACTAATTGTAACACACAATGTGTAACCAAAGAATGTAGTCGAATTCTCGGTGAAGGGCTCTGGACTACTCCTCTTGATTCCTCTAAATAAGAGTTGAGGTGCTATATGAAGCTCTCTTGATTCAACACAAGTATGGGCACACACAAACAATATCTAGCATGTATGATATGAACAATATAAAGCAAGATATAAGAGAGAGAGAGAGAGAGAGTTAAGAGATAGTGGATCAAACGCAAACACCAAGATATGTTTCGAGATTCGAGCCACTGCTCTACGTCCCTGCCTTCACACAGAAGAATTTTCACTATGTCCACATAGGACCCCCCACACAAAGAATCTCCACCGAGGAATTTGCAATTACGAACTTGGAGTATACAACTCCTCTCTCAACACAACCACCTCTACACAAGAGGCACAAAGCCAAAACTCAATCACCTCTACGCAAGAGGGATGGGCATAAAGCCAAACAACAATCACCTCTATACAAAGAGGGATAAATGTACAAAGCCAAACAACAACCACAATCACCTCTACAGAAGAGGGATAATCACAAACCCAAAGCAAGGAAAGATTACAACTCTTTGTGATCTCAATAGACCACAAACAATTTTTCCCACATAAAGAAGATCCTATAGATAGGAGAGATGCGAAATAGAAATGAAGATCAAAACCAATATCCCAAATACACTATTTTTCTTAAATATTTTTGGCACAAAAATACTTTAAAAACTTGCTGCTAAAATACTTGTATAGATGTGAAAATTTGCTCTCTAAAATCTTATTAAAAACAGCCTAAGAGATGGCTATTTATAGCCTCTCAAAAATTATAGTTGTTGGCAGCCTGAAAGATCAGAATTGACCTTCCGGTTGACTGGCCGGTCGACCGGCGCAATGATCATATTTTTGACCATTGTGCCTCTGGTCAACCAGGCCAAGCCTGTCGGCCGACCGCCCGGTCGATGATTAGTCTACGATTATGCATTATTATATCGCATTTTCCCACTGATTTATGAATAAATTGTCGGTCTAAACTGTGTTTTGATCTCTATTGCAGGTAAAGCAAGAGTTCAAGGGCAAAGGAGTAATAAAAGCTTAATTAAACCCCTTTTGGGGTAATTAAATCCGCATTACTTGGAGGCCAAGCAAGGGATTATCTAGGAGATACGTTGAACCTAGACTCCTGCGCATGTCAGACGAATATTCGGGCGAAATTACCAGAAATGGGATATACTAAGATTATTCTCGAAGCCAGAGGAATGTCCTGACAAAAACCAGGGACCTAAGTCCCTGGTATTGCCGTGGAAACGCGGCATTTGCCACGTTTCCGCAGCAATAGGATGGAGCCACGCGTCGATTTTTGACGCGTGGCCCCGTCTCGTCTTCTGGAGGCTTCATATGCCTATAAATACCCCTGTATTGGGCCAAAACGCAAGCAGTTTTCATTTTTAGGAGTAGTTTCTGATTTTAGGAGAAGTTTAGTGTAGTGTAGGTAGGTGTTCTTCATTTATTTTCTGTTGTATTTTCTTTTCTTTTTAGCTCATGTATTAGGGCTGAGAGATTCAGAGAGAGATAGAGAGGGATTGATGTAATAGATGGTGACAATCTATATAAAGGTGCCTCCTTTATTCTCCAATGTACTCTTCTCCATCTTCTACATGATGCCTTGCTAACTTTTCTTCTTCTCATGGCAATCTAACTACTAACCACTAACCATCTAACCACTTACTTGATAATCCACATGAATCTAGTAGCCTCTATAAGGCCTTGTTCTTGCAAGAGCCATTGATGGCTCATGATGATGGGTTCTAACTTCTAACATGCTAACTTGCTAACTAAGCTAACTCTCTCTTATTTCATGCTTGCTTTTAATGGTTTGATGATCTAATGTTTGTATTAGCTTGCTCTTGATGCAAGTTTGAATGTGAAGAACCATCTCATTTTCCATGCTTTGTATCCTCTCTTGAAGCCAAGGATTAGTGATGGCCGAGGATCAAATGTGAGGCAACTATCACTAAGAGGTTAGCATGGCTAGTGGATCAATTAGTAATTAGTAACCATGAGTTTTCTTTTATCTTGCTATAAAAACTATTTTCAAAGTATATTTTCATTGTTGTTTTCAACGCTTCTTTGTTTGTCTTTGTTTTCATTTTCTTTACCACAAGCTTCATCTTCTTTCCTATTTGTTTTCCAAACCACTTCTATTTTGTTTTTACATCGACATTTTCATCGCCTTCTCCACCTACCACATTCTTGTTTTCCTTTCCTTTTCTTTTCTTTTCTTTTTCTAGTTCTTTAACAAAGAAGAACTGTTAACATAAAATGTGAATAAAAACTGTCAATGCTTCTATCGCCTCCCTTCCTTATGGATTCAACCCGTTGAGCCAATGCTATAACGAAAGTATCGAGGGTACATTAGCACACATACGAGCTTTTCATTGATTTCATAAACTACACATTTTTGAGTGCTAGTTCCGCCCCGATCAAATTTTTGCCGCCGTTGCCGGGGAAGGGAATGGTTTTGATATCACGTTTTTGTTAACATTTTCTTCTCTGTTTTGGTGTGTAGGATATTCTTTACAGGATCTTAGCATTGCAGAATAAAAACTAGCTTTGCACCTCCCTACTCTTGAAAGCAAGGCCCCAGCTTCTAAAGAACCGCAGCGCAAACGCGACTTTTGCCGCGAAAACGCGGATATGTTGTAAACATTGTGTATCTTGTTGTGCTGGGATGTGTGAATTGTAATAGCTAGTGGATCTGCATTATTACTTTCCTGCTTTGATTTCTTACACACCATAATAAACTAAAGAACTAAAATATGGTATTTGGACGCTTTTAAAACGTTTTAGACATTTGCATTTAGGCACGTGTCAATTCAATTCCAATATACTGTATTTTGTTCTGTTGTTGTGATCTGGACTGAGGTGTACATATGGCATTGCATATAGCATAGGACAAACACGTGGGTGATTCATCGCTTTGTGTTATACTATTGTTTATATTGCACACTTGCACAAATTGAAATTAAGGGCAAAACCCATATAAGATAAGGTGGGGATTTCATCACCCTTCCTTAGCCCAAAAATCACCTCCCCACTCACACAACCCAAGCCCTAATAAAAGTTAATAGACGTTGGCCCTTAGGGAATCTCGGACTCATTAAGAGATTGACCGAGGGTGAAACTTGTTTTGAATCTTACTCTTGTGAAATCAGTATCTAAGGTTGGGGATTAAGAGGCTACGCCTCGAAGATACTGTGGTTTGGCGTAATTAAGGCCCGTTTCTTACGCACGGATACCTCCCACCATATTTTGCCCCTACCTGGCTGATTAGCTTGTGGTCGGATTCAAACAACAACCTCCCCCGGGTAATCGACCAGTTAGGAGTCGTCTAGGTCTAGGTCAACCCTATTTTAGGCTTGGTTTTGATTTTCTTTCTTTTTGTTTGTTGTTTGATTTTTCTTTTTTGTGATTGTTTATGAAATGGAATTCAACAATAGCAATTCTTTCAATCCTAAAATGAATCCATATTTGACACCAACCCCATTTGTTTCGGATAATTCCAACCCGGTTTTTCACAATATGAACCAACCAAATACACCGGGTTGGACTTATCCGAATCAATACAACCCATACCCACATTCTTATGACTATAATTTTTAAAATAATTTCAACTCGTCATAGAGTCAATGGGGATTCACCTCCCCCGAGTTTAATTCCCAACCTCCTTGTCCCCCATATTCACCTTATCCACAATATTCATTCCCCGATTTCACTTCCTATACTCCTTTTTCTGAACCTCCTATTGAAGAAAAATCTGAGATAGAAAAGAGTATAGAAGCCAATTTACAAGAGGTCGAGCGACTACTTCAGAAAAGGATGGCCTCTCCAATTCCACAATATTTCCAAGATTCATACTCAGTTCCACCAGACCAAAATAGAAAACCATCAATTTTGAAAATGAGTATGCGTGAATCCAAACAAAAATCACTAAATCTGATGGACTCACAATTTTACCACCAATTCCAAAACAACACTTCATCTTTTCAACAAAACGATGAATCAATCAACTATGAAAAGATGCTTGAAGCTATGACTCAGGCTCAAAACACTCGTAATCATGACATAGATATGATGGTCCAAACTCTACCTTCTCATCGTTTGACAATTTCTGATGTCACTAAACATTCTGTTAGAGTCAAAGAATCATGTTGTTTTGGAAACCAAGATTCAATTTCAGCACACCCATCTGAACTTGTCCAAACTTCAAATCCCATTGATATTTTGGCAAGTTATCCTTTTCCTGAAATTGAACTTGAGCATGAATATGATCCTGAACTTCCACTTGATAATTCAATTTCACTTCCTGATTCAATATTGACTGAGGTGTTTTTACCTGAATTCAGGCCTTTTCCCGAGTCAGTATTGGACCCAATGCCAGTTCATTGTGAAATTGAATCACCAACCTTTTATGATCATCATATTAAACTTGACCAATTTCATACCTTTGAAAGTCCCATTGATAAATTGGTAAGTTCTCATTTTTATGGAATTGAACTCAATGAGGAATGTGACTTTGATCCTCAAATTTGTGTTCCAGTTCAAATTCCTGAATCAATATTGACTCCTATTATGTTACCCAATTTGAGCAATATTTTAGAGTCAGTTTTGGTTCCCATACCTATCATTCTTGAACTTGAATCACCAATCATAGATAGTCACATTCCATCATTAGGGAATGAATATGGACTTGAGTTTCATCTTCTTGATTTGGACCCACTTCCTGAACCAATCTCGACTCCCGAACCTTTACTTGACTTAAGTCTTTTTCCTGAGTCGGTATTAGTTCATGTACTTCCTGAGTCCAAATCAGTCATTCCATTCTGGGATAAGAGTCTTGATAAATTTGATTCTGAAATTATTTTGAAAGTTTGAAAATTAGATAGGGTAAAATTCTTAATAAAAATCATAAATATATACATCATTCTAGTGGGTTGTATTCTTGAGGTCTCTGGTGGGTTCCTCCGGACTCCACGCAAGATGGATTGGGCCGCATTTCGTGGACAATCAGACCGCCACCAGAACCACCACCTTGAGGTGATTTTTTCTTCCCTCTCTATTTGTTTCATGCATACATACATCACGATGCATTGAGGACAATGCATGAGATAAGTGTGGGGGAGGGTTTACTAACGTAGAGTTTTTTTAGATTTTCTTTCTTTTACACTTCTTTTAGGATACTTTTAGAAATCTTCTCTTTTTGTATAAGAATATTCTTTCTTTAAAACTTTTTGAAACAAGAGACAAAGTTTTGATCTATTTTTAAGAAAATTAAGATGATCTTAGAAATTAAGGAAGCCTTAATTATGACATCTTAAACCTAGTTGAAATAAGGGATCTTGTTTAAAATTATAGGCTAAGTAAGATAAATTGGAGAGATAATTTTATCTTGAATTTTTTGCCTTAGATAGTATGCACTTTACACTTACACATTTTTGGGATAGAAATAAAGACCTAAAATGCCATAAATAAAAAGAAAAAAAAAATAAAAAAATCATCATCACTTATTAAGTTGGATAATTATGCCTCAAGAAGCATGATTATTCACGCCTAATGGCGGTCAAAAGAAAAAAATAATCCCCCTTAGTTTTGTGGCCTTGTCTACTTGAGCCCTTAAACCCGAGGGATGTTTTTTCATCTGGTGCCCTAAAATCGTCTAGTCTGGGAGTCATCGGTTATAGGCTCGCTACATGGGTGAACTAGAAAGCTTAAGAAAACTAAGGGAAGAAAAAAGAAAAGAAAGAATAAATATAAATAAATGGCTTGACAGTTAGAGTTGAAGTCCCAGAAATTTTCACTATCACAAAGTGCATATTATCTAGGTTTTATGAAAGATAAAATATTCAATCCAATTTTGAATGCTTACCTTAATTGAAGACATGATCTTGCATAGAGACTAAGTTTAAGGAAGTGATTTTTGGTGGACTTATGACTTTAGATCACTTATATTTTTGCAAAAATAATTTGAAAACTTATCTCTCTTTCAAAATATATTTTCAAAATACTAACATTTGTCTTCTTTCTTTATGGATTTTGTGAGTGCAATCCGCTGAAAACCTCAGGAGACAAAACTCCTCCTCTAGGGTAACCTAGAGGTTTAACGGCTTGTTGCACACGCTCAGTGCAATCGCGTCACCTGCGAAAGTGGTGTAATAACATTTGTTGTATAGTTTTTCTTTTCTTGCTTTGCTCGGGACGAGCAAAAGATAAGTGTGGGGGTGTGATTAGTCTACGATTATGCATTATTATATCGCATTTTCCCACCGATTTATGAATAAATTGTCGGTCTAAACCGTGTTTTGGTCTCTATTGCAGGTAAAGCAAGAGTTCAAGGGCAAAGGAGTAATAAGATCTTAATTAAACCCCTTTTAGGGTAATTAAATCCGCATTACTTGGAGGCCAAGCAAGGGATTATCTAGAAGATACGTTGAACCTAGACTCCTGCGCATGTCAGACGAATATTCGGGCGAAATTACCAGAAATGGGATATACCAAGATTATTCGCGAAGCCAGAGGAATGTCCTGACAAAAACCAGGGACCTAAGTCCCTGTTATTGCCATGGAAACGCGGCAATTGCCGCGTTTCCGCGGCAAGAGGATGGAGCCACGCGTCGATTTTCGACGCGTGGCGCCGTCTCGTCTTCTGAAGGCTTCCTATGCCTATAAATACCCCTGTATTGGGCCAAAACGCAAGCAGTTTTCGTTTTTAGGAGTAGTTTCTGATTTTAGGAGAAGTTTAGTGTAGTGTAGGTAGGTGTTCTTCATTTATTTTCTGTTATATTTTCTTTTCCTTTTAGCTCATGTATTAAGGCTGAGAGATTCAGAGAGAGATAGAGAGGGATTGATGTAATAGATGGTGACAATCTATGTAAAGGTGCCTCCTTTCTTCTCCAATGTAATCTTCTCCATCTTCTACATGATGCCTTGCTAACTTTTCTTCTTCTCATGGCAATCTAACTACTAACCACTAACCATCTAACCACTTACTTGATAATCCACATGAATCTAGTAGCCTCTATAAGGCCTTGTTCTTGCAAGAGTCATTGATGGCTCATGATGATTGGTTCTAACTTCTAACTTGCTAACTTGCTAACCAAGCTAACTCTCTCTTATTTCATGCTTGCTTTTAATGGTTTGATGATCTAATGTTTGTATTAGCTTGCTCTTGATGCAAGTTTGAATGTGAAGAACCATCTCATTTGCCATGCTTTGTATCGTCTCTTGAAGCCAAGGATTAGTGATGGCCGAGGATCAAATGTGAGGCAACTATCACTAAGAGGTTAGCATGGTTAGTGGATCAACTAGTAGTTAGTAGCCATGAGTTTTCTTTTATCTTGCTTTAAAAACTATTTTCAAAGTATCTTTTCATTGTTGTTTTCAACGCTTCTTTGTTTGTCTTTGTTTTCATTTTCTTTACCACAAGCTTCATCTTCTTTCCTAATTTTTTCCAAACCACTTCTATTTTGTTTTTACATCGACGTTTTCATCGCCTTCTCCACCTACCACATTCTTGTTTTCCTTTTCTTTTCTTTTCTTTTCTTTTTCTAGTTCTTTAACAAAGAAGAACTGTTAACATAAAACGTGAATAAAAACTGTCAATGCTTCTATCGCCTTCCTTCCCTGTGGATTCGACCCGTTGAGCCAATGCTATAACGGAAGTATCGAGGGTACATTAGCACACATACAAACTTTTCATTGATTT
Source organism: Agave tequilana (assembly GCA_038442645.1). Taxonomy (NCBI): domain Eukaryota; kingdom Viridiplantae; phylum Streptophyta; class Magnoliopsida; order Asparagales; family Asparagaceae; genus Agave; species Agave tequilana. The sequence goes on along the minus strand of JAVJIF010002460.1, from coordinate 43,908 downwards.
CATAAACTACACATTTTTGAGTGCTAGTTCCGTCCCGATCAGTCGACTGGCGCTACCCGAGACATGGGCAGTTTCAGTCGGTCCACCGATCGGTCGACCGGCCTACAGGGCTGGTCCTGTGCACCTCGACCTCTGGTCCGGTCGACCGGCAGCTGACCTGGCTGGGAAATAAGGTATAGAAAACTTAGTTATTTTAATTCCTACAAAATCCCATAAATACTAATAAATTTCACAAAAAATGAGTTCTTGTTAGATATTGAATAACAAATATGTGTGACAAAAAATCAACACATATTTCAAACTATTTGAACTATTTTTGTGATATAAAATATTTGGCCTTAAACAAAAATCGTATTTTCCGAAAAACAAACTTTGAAATGGAAATATGATTTTTTCAAAACTTGTATAAATACAAAAATAAGATATTTAAACTCTTTTGAAGCATATTGTATATGGATATAATCCAATACACATGTACATGATATATCTATGTTTTTGACATGGAATACAAAAATAGGTTTTTGTTAAATACAAAACTCTAAACACATGAATAGGATCATCAAAATAAGTTTTTCCAAATGTGTGAAGAACAGATAGATGAAATCTAATATACATAAAACCATGTAAACTTGTTTTAATTCAATCTATTCATGAAAACCATGTATATGTATAGTTGAAATCTAAAACCTGTTAAACCGAAAACCAAAGCATATTAAACTTTTGTGTGTGTGAACTTGAGCATATCAACACTATCTATCTTTATACAAGATCTAAACACAACTAAATTAAACACAAACTAAAGTCATCTTGTAGAACTCCTTCTCCAAGTGGACTCGATCCAAACACGATCCAAACGAGCTTGACTCCAACCGAGTGCTAGAAGCGATCTTGACGCGCGAGCTCTTGAATCGACATGTGTTAGCTTCAAAACTTCTTTTTGAAGCTAAGCACCTACTAAGATCTCGATAGTAAATCTGAAACTATATAAACACAAGATCATTAGTAAATTATAACTATATGAGTTAATCATCATCAAAACCAGAGTGATGGGCCTTTAGGCCAACATCTCTTTCTTTATGGATTTTGTGGGTGCAATCCACTGAAAACCCTCATGAGATAAAACTTGTCCCTTAGAGTAAACCTAGAGGTTTAATGGCTTCTTGCACATACTCAGTGCAATCGCGTGACCAGCTAAAGTGGTCTAATAATTTTTAGTTTAGTTTTGTTGTTTTACTCGAGGACAAGCAAAAGATTGGTATGGGGGTGTGATCGGTCGCTGATATTGCACATTCATTATCATATTCTCATACTTACTATATAATAAACTCTGCTTTTAATTCTAATTATTTTCTAATTTCTAAGCAGGCCCATTGCTAAAGGGAAGGGGAGAGAAACGAGCCCAAAAGCCCATCAAAATTCTGATTTAATTCAGAATTAATTCAAAATCAGAAAATCAGGGCATATCAGGGCGAATCAAAGAAGATAAAGTCAGTTGAAAAGCAGTTAAAATAATTCTTCACAAATCAATTAGTTAAAATCGAAGATAAAAGGAGGTTTTGTCAAATCCAGTACCCAAAACTATAAATCTAGAAGGAGATAACATCATATCACGAAACTAGGCAGCTCCACCCCCGGGTGTGGCCACCTGGCCACACCCTGGCCGCGGAAATGCAGCAGAAATGCAACCAAAGCGGCATTTTTGCCTGGCCGTGGAAATGCAACGGAAATGCAACCAAAGCCGCATTTTCGCGGCTTTGTTGGGGAAGTCTGGAGAGCATTTTCTCCCCCTATCTTCGTACGCTACTCAACGTTGGGTTTTTGCATATAAATAGTGGGTTTTCAGAGTGTACAGGGGACGACCAAGCAGAGAAGGATTTTTAGGCTAGTTTTTCATTCTTTTCAGTGTAGGTTTTTTTTATTTTTATGTAATTTTATTTCTTTGTAGGCATATGTTAGACTCATATTCATGTAAGCAAGAGAGAGAGATTAATGTTGAGAGTGACACCGATGTAACCTCCTCCTTTCTTCCATCATTTCTGTAAGCAATAAAGAGGTAACTTTTCTTTTATATGTTCATCTTTGTTTTTGTTTTCTTCTTCTTCTTTACTTCTCTTCCTTTGGTATCATTGCTATCCAAGCGAGACTTATAGCATCGAAAGAGCCTTGTCTTTTTGAGTGCCACCATAGCTCATGACGATGGATTTTAGTCTCAGTCTGCATCATTTCAGGCTTATATTATCTTGATGACATAATATGAAAGAGACGAGAATCAACTCTTATGGGCTATGCGCTGATTGCCTCCACTTCAAGGTAACATCGTCGTCAAAGATTCAACGTATGTTTTTGGCCAAAGGAGGTAAGTATTTCTTTTTCTTTCTTTTCTTTTAATTCTTTAGCTTAGATCACCAACCATCATCTCCCAATTCTTTTATCACTCTTTTCAATTTCTTTGTATATATATCCGTTTTCTATTTTCTCCACCTTCTCAATCTACCACTTTCTTTTTAACTTAACTGTAACTTATTTTTCTCTTTTTTAAAGAACAAAAAAGAGATCTATAACCATTGACTGTGACTTAAAAGAGAACTTACTAAAAAGCTTCCATCGCTAGTCCCGACTTGTGAATCACGACCCGCATAACCACTTGCTATAGCGGTAGCATTGAGAACTTGCACATCCTATTCTTAAAGTTTTGAAATTCTGTAGCCTTGTGTGCAGGTTAAAACCTCAATCAGTTATTCTTAGTTTATACTTAGATACTTTGATAGCTTAATGTTAAGTCTAAAACAACTTTTCTTATACTATGCATTGAGACTTTGATAGTTTAATGTTTAATTTTATCTAGTGTATTTTAATTAGGGTTTAATTTCTATCTTATTCTTCTTACTTGAATTTGAAGCAACAATCTAGGGTTAATCTTTATAGGTTCAATATGATATTTATTCTTAATAGACTAGTGTTTGGTTGTGATAGATGATTAGTTGGCTATGATCTCTCTTTCTATTTAAATCAACTCTTTTATAACTATTATCTTTTCTTTTTAAGTTTTACACAGAGAGAATGTATCTAAGAGCTTGTATTGCATGTCTTCCTGAGGATTAACCCTTTAACTTTTGCTACAACGGATTAATTACGAGAAAACAGAGAAATCTCTTAACCTTAACTTTTACTTTTTACTCTTTTTTCTCTATCAATCAATTTTCTCTCTCTTTTCTCTCTAGATTTCTTTCTCTCTAGCTCTATATCTTTCTCTCTCTAGATTTCTTTCTCTCTAACTCTATCACTTTCTCACTAGATCTCTTTCTCTGTTTAGATCTCTTTCTCTTTAGTTCTATCTCTTTCTCTCTCTAAAATATATCTCCTGTGGGTGTGACCGTGCTTGTGTGCATGTGTTTTGGAGTTAGGGATTTCGTGGCTTTTCTGAAAAGATTTAGGTTAGTGTCCTCACCTTATTTCTATGTTTCCCCGCTTCGATGGGTTGAATTGTATTTTGGAGAATTTGTATATTTATATTTCCCCCATGTTGCATTGCATTTGGGGAAATTATATACCAGCATTTTTATGTGGCCAAGTGCCTAGGGATGTAAATTTATTAGATCTTTGAATAATATCTGTAGTAGTGTAGCTGGTACATGTACATATTCACTTCCTACAATGTGCTTTATTATTGTTTATATCTTGCGTGGCCGACTCTTCATGGTCATTTAGCCTCCGGGCTTTCTACTCAGCCTCTAGGCTCTACATTCAGACTCTGGACTTCACCACTCCACGGTAACCTAGATATTATTATGTTTACATGTGTGCTTGTGTGGTACTAATATCTCGTGCAGGTACCCTTGAACAGACTCTGAGTTTCTACCCACTCCCTAGATGGCTACCCAATAAGTGTTACGCCTAGCACCCTTATGGGTTTTGTGGTAGCTACCGAGAGTGCGCTTGACCCCGGGCGTACTCTAGCCTTCAGGCGGCTCTCGCCTACTTTCTCGAAAGAGGAATGCGTTTATACTGTCAAGACTCTCTTGCTCTGCTTGGTAGGCATGCTTAGTGCTCAGGGATTTATCACTAGACTCACTTAGGTGGAACTCTGCCAGATTTTAGACTCACATTTTTAGCCGAGTCGTCCTGGTAGCTCCTCCAAACACTTTACTGATTAAACATTGTTTGTCGTCCGTGTCTCCAGCTCTTCTTATCTCCGCTTGAATAATTCCCTTGCTTGCTAATTGCCCGCTTGATAGTTTATCTAATTTTCTATTAATGGTTGTGAAGATTTTGAAATCTTACTTATACTATTTTTCAGAGACTGCATTGTTTTCAGTATTCGTACCAATTTCTTATATCAGTACTATTTTTCTGTATCACTTGACATGCTTTCACTTGATATACTAACATTTACATGCTGTCTCTTGTCACTACCTGATATCACCTGACCCCTATTATGCTATCACCTGACATCCGACATGACATACCTGATTCTTATATTATCACTATAGGGAATGATGACTGACATCCTGATATATGCTGATATATTCCAGTATAAACCGTACTCCTGATACACTTGTATTCCTGATATTCTTGATTGTTCCTGCTCATTCTCGTAATTTGATAATTATCTAGTAAACTATAAAAAGGGACAACTTACATCAAGTCAGGGGAAGCTGACTGATATCAATATATGTTCATGTTTACAATGGTATTAGGTATGTTGTGCAACTATAACTTTCGGGTTGACCTGAGGGCCTCCAGGTGATCGCGGGGAGCACTGGCTCTCTATCTTCCTGGTACCATCTTGAAAGGGCATCCTATAAGACCATCATGAACACCTCGCGGTAGGTTCCGACCTCCAGCAACTGAACAATCCTGGGCCGTGGTCTCGGGTATGCACGGGACCCACTGTAAACATTGTTCGTTTGATACCCTGTTGGTTTTCAATAACAGCCTCGGTTTACTCAAATGTGGATGTATGTGTGCTAGGAAGCTAGTCTACATACCTAGACATCTGAGTAGGACAAGTAATAATAATAAAAGATGCCAATTAATAATTCGTTGTATGTTTTGCAATTTGGGTTGTATGGACTTAGTTTACGATGACGTGAGATACATAGTATATAGATGAGTGTTTTCTTTTTTGGATTATTCCTTCAACGTACTTATCTCATGAAGTTGTAAACTGGGTTTGTACCACTGTTTTTACCGTATTTACGTTCATCGAGTTTTACTTTGGATTTCCAGTTTTATTATTATTACTATTATTATATTATGTATGTATACATCCTGGCTTACTACTTGTGTTCTATTCCACTGGTCTCCTGTTCTCATCATATTATACCATGCTTGTTCCTTACTTGATATCACTCACATCTCTATGTCTGCTCATGTATGCCTATACTCACAACACGATTTTCAATACATGCTCATTTGATTCAGATTTATCGGTGCACGTGTGCTTGTCCCTGCACGCCACTTAGCATTTACCATACCACTTGTTGGGAAGTTTCTGACTCCCCTGGATTTGTATGGGAGCTTGGAGCTTATGGATTCTCCGAGTTGCTGATCAGAAATGCTCAGCGGAAGCGTGGATCGTCGGCAGACTGTCCGAGGCCCTATCCTGTTAGGCCCGCTGCTCGCTCTCGAGTTTTCATTTTGTGACTCGTGAGCGCTTTTATACTGTTCATACTTGTATTTTTCTTTGTATTCTCGCAATTGCGCCATCGGTGATGTAATATTTTTATAATATTGTACATATCCTGTGATAATTTTGTAATTATACTTATATGTTGGAATGTATAATGCACCACATGCTTTCATACTTTGATTCTTGCATGTACTGATGCTTAGCGTATATATATGAGGGTATTTTTGACCAACATATATATGCCATAGTAACGTCTCTATATCCGTGGGACCAGGACATTATACTCCCTCTTCGAAACCCTAATTCTATTTTCATCAACCTTTCTTCAAAATCCTAGATAAATTAGTCTCATATCTCTTTCTCCATTTCAATAGAGCAAAATTTAGGAAAACAATACTGCAACAATAACCTGCTATAGTACCTTACACAGTACCTGGTACAATAATTTACTACAATACCGCCACTACTATAGTAAAAACAGATTCGTTAAAACATTTAAGGCTCATTTTTAAACTGTATCTCTCTCATTCGGAATCATACACATCTTGAAATCTGCATCCGTGAAGATGACCTCTACATATCTAAAGTATCATTAAGAACATTGAGGTCACATATGATTCTCTGCAGGTATATTTCTAACTTTGATCAGTTATTTGAGTATGATATTTAATCTCTGAATTTTTATCGATTTAATTGTTGTCTAAAAATGTGAGATTGTGTGTATCTGCTTCCATTTACTTTCATAATTTTCATTATTGGTACTATAATCTTTTGCACGCGTGACATAGATAATAGTGTTAATTTATGCTTAAATTGATATTGATTAGTCTATGCATATTATTTGACCAACAGTTTGCTAGATTATTAGTTTTAATCCTTTCCTATCAACGATCATTTCATGTTTGTGAAGCGTAGTTTGAGTATTTTATTGCTGATTTTCACACGAGCATACACGTTTCATATCACACAATCACCTTCAAACTAAAAATTGGGAACTAGGATTTTGATAAGAAAATAGAAAATAGAAATTAGGATTTGGAGATAAGGACCAGATAGATTTGCCTGATAGATTTGGGCTTCGCCTCCCTTGCACCCAGGCTTTACACCCTTTGCACCTCGGGCTTCGCACCTTTTATACCACGAGCTTCACATCCCAATCTCAAGAACTCAAGAGCTCTAAAATTTTAACTAAAAGATTTTCATTTAATCATTATCTAATGAATAAAAAGTATTAAGGCCTATTTATAGGCTTTACAAAAGGACACTACTCGGATATAAACGATATGGTACTTAAACATAATAAAACCAACAATTAGACTCAAGAATAAGCTAAGACATTGAAACACAACTAGCAATGGTGATGTCCTCATCATTTTCTCCGAGATGGGAGAAACTCGACCCCGTCGAGTGAGAGTTTCCCTCACAAAGCATCTCAATCGGGATAAGATGGTGGCATTGGTAGCAGCACTAGGGCATCACATCAAGATCAAAGTGGTGGAGATTGAACTAGTTCCTCTGATAGATCAGATGTGAAGAATGGTAGGTTAAGCCAATTACAGTTAGTAGATAAATATGAATCATCCATGATGAAAGCTGAACCGACTACACTTTGCACCATAAGTAGCCTGATCTCCTATGAACGTGTCTCATGTAGACATATCTGTAAAGGGTCATACTCATCAGGTGATCTCAATGATAATGAGGTCCTCATAACTGTCAAAGATGGTACTAACTCTATATTAGTTCTTCTTAAAGATCACAAGTGTCTCAATGAGCAGCTCTACAACTTTCATTGGCCTCGAGAAAATATCTTCTTGCAGTGACACTAACTCAATAATAACTTCTAGCCTTGGCTCTGGCTTATCATCAACTTCTGTTCTCTATCTCTAATATCAACTTCTGGCTCAAATTCGGGATCTTCAACAACCTCCACTGTCTTGCTTTCTAGAATTTTCACCATGCCAGATAGAATCTCACTACATTCAATGACTAAATTACTGAATTATGGGCTCTCAAGGTGCGAAGCATATCGAGTACGAATAAGATTTTGTAAGACCATTCAATCTCAACAGTTGATATGATTGTCTTTTCACAACCAATAAGCTTCTCCAGACAGCTTTATTTAGGCATAGTGACAATTTTGCGCAGGTATCAAGGAGAAATATCTGAAGAAATCTTCAAGTTAATTTTCTCATTTTTCATCTCCATCACGATCATTAGAACCACAAAAATACGGGAGAGCTACATATATGTCCCATTCAACTTTCTTGTCTTCAGTATCAGTATTTATATATCTTCAACAAAAGTAAATTTTCATAAAGCTAAAATCAAAAATTCAGTCCAAGAAATTTAGAAATTACCCTAAAAAAATCAGTAAGGTCTTGAACAAAAACTTGTGGAGGTTAGATCTGCTGCCAAACTGTTATGAAGTCTATCATATTGCTTCGAGACTCAGATAAGAACCCAACGCTTCAAAAGAAACTCGAATCAGACTCCGAACAGGTTTCAAACGAGCTCCAAACCAAAACTGCACAGGCCAATGATGCAGAGCAGCTCAAAAAACTGCTGATGTCAGCATGGAGCCGATGACGTCAACGCTGAGCTAATGACGTCAGCGTGGAGCCGATGATATTATCAGTGGCTCGGTTGGCTCTAGGATCAGCTCGGGTGTCAGTTCGGCTCAGGGCCGCTACTTGGGGTGGCCCGGGGTCGATTCGAGTCTGAGCTGACTGCTCGGGGTCTGCTCGATAAGCCGATGATGTCAGCAGGGAAGCCACTGACATTAGCGACTGAGCCAGTTCAGCCTGCTTGTAGCAGGTCTATTGGGCAGCGAGCTAGTTGGGTCAGGTTCGGTTGGATCTGGCCCGTCCTTATCAGAATTAAATCCAATCTGATCTGATCAGATTCAAATCAGATCTGAATAGTTGGATCAGATCAAGCTCCTCCCTCAAGCGGATAAGGTCAGAGGGGATCTCAGGGAGCCAACCGAGCGCTCGGGGACCTGCGGAGGTGTGGGAAGGTCCGGCGAGGCTTGGGCGACGTCGGGGGCCTGTGTTGGCATGGAGGCAGCGATAATGAGGCGACATCATGTTGGAAAGGACAATGGTGGAGCTCGTGGGTGACAGGGAAGCTGCTGTTCGGTTTGAAGAGGTTAACAGGCGATGATCATTGATGATGATAATGATAATGGTGTTGGATCGGAGTTGATTGGGTTTGATGGGTTAGGTCTTGATGGAGTTGTCACTACTGGCGGAGGATAATGGCGGCGGGGATCAGAGCTCGTTAGCATGGGTGAAGAGGTCCGACAGCTGGTGAAGGATAGTGGTAGTGGCGGTTCAGGTTGGCGTTGTTGATGTGAGAGGGGAATTGAGAAAGAAGAGAATGAACAATGAAGATTTTAATTTTTTTTAATTTCAAACAAGTGGGAACAGGTCTAGCGGAAGGAGGAGATAATTAAGAAGAAGATGAAGGCAACATGCGACTTAGGGTTTTTTATTGAGGGAGGAGAAGATGACTGAGAAGAAGATCAGTGGATTTTGGGAATTTGGCTACAATGCAATTTTTTTTGGGAGAAAGAAGATGAATAATATGACTTTGAAATTTCTATTGATTTTCAAAGGATTTTGTGTGGGATTTGCTAAAGTATTTTTTTTTTTGGGAATAGATCTTGGATTTGTTCTAAATTTAGAGAATCAGATCTAGAACTAGGATTCTAATAGAAGAAATTTTTTTGAAGGAGATTGGAGCCAAAGTTTTGATACCAAACTATTATAAAGCGGGAGGATCACGACACCTTCCAACTAAAAATTAGGAAATAGGGTTTTGACAAGAAAAGATAAAAGAGAAAATAGGGTTTAGAGATAAGAACCTGATAGATTTGGATTTCACACTCCTTACACCACGGGCTTCATACCTCTTACACCACAGGCTTCGCACTCCAGTCTCAAGAACTCATTAACTCTGAAATTTTAACTGAAAAGTTTTCATTTAATTATTGTCTATTGAATAAAAAGTACTAAGGAATAAAAAGTATTGAGGCATATTTGTAGGCTTTGCAAAAGGACACTACTCGGATGTGGCTAATTGGTCACAAATATTGCACATTTATTATCATATTCTCCTACTTATTAAAGAATAAACTCTGCAGTTTTCTAATTAAATGTTTAATTTATTTGCAGGCCGATTCCTAAAGGAGAGTGAAGAGAAATGAGCCCAAAAGCCCACCAAATTCTGACTTAATTCAGAATAAATTCGAAATTAAGGAATTAGGGCAAAATCTTGGCATATCGGAGAGGTTTAAAACCGGTTGAGAAGAATCCTCCCTGAATCGATCGGTTAAAGCCAAGGATCAAAGGCCATTTTGTCAAAATCCCGGACTTAAACGAGAAATCCAACTGAAGATAAAGCCAGAACGCGAAATCAGGGAGCCCTACCAATATGGTGTGGCCACCTGGCCACACCCTGGCCGCGGAAACGCGGCCAAAGCCGCGTTGTCGCGGCTCTGTTAGAGAGTTAGGGGGAGCGTTTGCTCCCCTATCTTCATAGGATCCTGTAGGTGGGGTTTTGACTATAAATACTGGGAATTTCAGAGCCTCCAAGTGATGACCATGCAGAGATAGGATTTAGTCCAGTTTTCCATTTTTTAGTGTAGGTTTTTGTTTTTCTTTTCATGTAATTTTTAGTTTTAATTTATGTAATTCAGAGGAGATCAAACTTTCATAGGAGAACGAGAACGAAGCTTGTACTGAGAGTGACACCGGTGTAAGGTTTTCTTCTTTTCTTTTATTGTTATGAGATCGAATCTGTAGTTTCTTTTTGTATGTACTTTGTTTTCGTGCTCTTCTTCTTCTTTTCTACTTTTTTTCTTTTGGTACAATTGCTCTCCAAATGAGTCTAAAAGCATCGAAAGAGCCTTGCCTTTGCGAGTGCCACCGATAGCTCATGACGATGGATTTTGAGTTTCATTCTGTATCACTTCATACTTGCAACGTCTTGATGATATAATATGGAGGAAACGGGAATCAACTCTTATAGGCTATACGCTGATCACCTCACTTCAAGGTAACATCAATGCAAATGACTCAAGGTAGGTATTTGGCCAAAAGAAGTAAGTAATTTTTAGTTCATCTTCTTTTCTTTTATTCTTTAGTTTAGAACACCAACAACACCACTTCTTTCCATTTTCAATTTCTTTTTAAATAATCATTCTCCATTTTTCTCCACCTTCTCCATCTATCGCTTTCTTTCTAACTTAACTATAACTCTTTTTCTCTTTTCTTTTTAAGAACCAAAGAAGAACTTTAACCAAACTTTGTATCTTAAAAGATGACTTACTAAAAAGCTTGTATCGCTAGTCCCTCCTTGTGAATCACGACCCGCATAGCCACTTGCTATTGCGGTAGAATTGAGCACTTGCACAATCTATTTTGAAGTTCTGAAATTCTGTATTCTTGTGCAGGTTTAAGCATCAATCAAATTTTGGCGCCGTTGCCGAGGAGGGACGGTAAGTTACTCTTTTTAAAGTTTACATTTTTTGTTAACTTTCTTCTTTATTTTTTTGTACAGATTCAACAACAAGGAATTCTTTCTGCAGTGGACATATAAGTGGCCTTAGACTCTGCTCAAGAAAGCAGAGCCAAGTAGCCCTCAGATTTGCTACATTTTAGTGGCAAAAACTGAGTGAACTACTGATTGGTAGTGAAAAGTGCATTTTTATCATTATATTTACCATCACATTTTCATATTTTTTCCTATAATTCTGCACATTTACTAATATTTTATGATTTATTATATGCAGGCCTCGAAATATTAAAATAAAGGAATAAAGCCTTTAAAGAAGCCCAAAAGCCCATATTCAAGCCCAATACAAAAGTTACAATTATCAAATGTCAAAATTGCAATTACCCAAGGGCAATAGTTGCAAATACTAAAAGAAAAGGGATAGACTTCTACTCAACCCTAGTTGCTTGCAAGACAATCCTAAAGATAAAAGGAGAAGAGTTTAAAGATAAATTCGGATTCAGACTGTACACGTTTTAGTATTCAGATCATAACGTTTGCTACAGATATTCAAATCCGATGATACAAGATGTTCCAGAAAGAAGACTGGAAGACCTACAACTCTTATGTTCATCAAACTTTCCAATTCAATCCGCAGATAAGACATATTCGGTGATCAATATGATAACAAGTTGCAGGACAGAGTTGTACTGGGACTCTACTTCTTCCAGCTCCTATAAATACCCCTGCAGAGCAACAGAGAAGGACACACAGAATCCACAGAGAAAATTCTAGGGTTTTAGGCTAACTTGTAGTTTGTAGTTTAGGTTAGATTTTCGTTTTTCTTTTGTAATTTCTGTAACTGAGAGGAGAGGATGTTTTCATGGAGGAAGGAGATCTACTTGTACTGAGGGTGACAATCGGTGTAAGTTTTGCTCTTCTTCCATTGTTAAATAAATTGATTCGAGGTTTGTTTTTATTCTTTTATTGTTTTCTTCTTTTGTTTTTGTTTTCTTCTATTGTTATTTCTCTCTAATGTTTTGTGAACCGTGAGATCTGATTGCTTCGAGACTGCCTAGCCAAAGAAGAAAACTTGATGGCCTATGGAGATGAACAATCCTTCTTTAGATTGTCTTTTCTTTTCATAGTGTAGGTAGCGAAGGTGGACGATCCTATACGCCATACTTGCACGCCTTCCAAGACAGGGTAAGTCGTCGCGAACAGATCAAAGGTAAGCAAGGTAGAAGAGGTTTGTATGTGTTATAGTTTCTTTCTTTTTATTTCTTTAGTTTAGATCTCACACTACCATATTCTCAATTTCTTTTCTTCACTTCCATTGTAAATATCACTTCTTCTTCTCCATCTTATTTCTTTCTAACTTAACATTAAAATAATAAAAACTTTAGAGATAACTTATTGACAAAGCTTCCATCGCTAGTCCCTCCTTGAGGATCACGACCCGCATAGCCACTGCTACCGCGGATTCGAATTGAGCACTTGCACAACTTGTTCTAAATCTAATTCCTTATTTTTGTGTGCAGGTAAAATCTCAATCAAAACATTGGCGCCGTTGCCGGGGAGGGACGGTAAGTTTTTCTCTAAAAATAAATTTTTTTTAACTAATTCTTTTATTCTTTCTGTTTGCAGGTTTGGAGAACAGGGAAACTGACAGCAGAAGTGGACATATAGCAACTCTGTGCCCCTGCCCTCGAAGGCAGAGCACAAGAGCCTACTTCAGAGCTGCGAAAACGCGGCAATTGCCGCGAAATCGCGGCCTGAGTAGTTCCCTACTGATCCATCTTTTTGCAGGTTGCTGCAAATTGCAATATCTGTCTACTGCACTGTTAAACTTTGTTCTGTGATAACCCTGCTTACTGCTAATTAATCAACAGTAAAATACTTGTTGTTAAAGATAAAAATTGATTAGACGTTTGCATATTAGGCACGTGTCTTTTCAATTCCTTTATTTTACTGTTGAAGAGTGCTGGAGCAAGGTACGTTCGCATTTCATGTAGAATAGGACTCATCTCTTGGTTGATTTTCATGCTTTGAGTGAATCTTATTTACATATTTTGTACACTTGCACAAATTTATTCTAAGGGCATAACCCATTAACAAGATAAGGTGGGGATTTCATCACCCTTCGTTAGCCCAAAAATCATATCCCAAGCACTCAATAACCCAAGCCTAACTTAAAATTAGTAGACGTTGGCCCTAGGGACATCTCGGACTCAATTAGGAGATTATCCTAAGGGGGAACAGTGCTGAAAGTTGACTCCTGCCAAATCAGTGTCTAGGAAGGGGATTGAGGGCCGAAAGCCCGAAGATTGGTGGTTATTTAATTAAGGAACGTCTTTGACGGAAAACCTCCCACCACTCTTGCCCTGACCTGGCTGATTAACTTGTGGTCAAAGTCTGCACCCTACCTCCCGTGGACAGTCTAACCAGTTAGGAGTCGTCTAGGTCATAGGTCTACCCTAGGTCATAGGTCTACCCTAACTTAGGTTAGAAATTTTTTTTTTTTTGTTTATTTGTTTGTTTTCTTTTTCTTTTGTCTGTTTTGTGTGATATGGCCTATAACAATATTTTTTCAATTTTAATGAGGATCCATATTATACACCAACCTCTTTTTCGGATATTACCAACCCGGCATATCATAACTCTAACCAACCTAGTGTGCCAGATTGGTCTTATCCGAATCATTACATGCCCCAGCCCCAATACTATGAACAAGATTGGAATAATCATCACTACTCTTCACAGAGTCAATGGGGATTCAACACCCCTGAGCCATATGGTCAACCACCTGTTCAACCATTATCTTCGTACACGTCTTTTCCCACATCACCAATGTTTCAATCCTCCAATGATCCATTCAATGGGTTAGAAGAAAAAGTGGATCGGTTGCAAGAGATAATGAATGATCAAATTTCTAGACTTTCAAACATTCTTGAACTTACCAACCAAGTTGATAGGAACCAAGAATCATCCTATCTAGAAGACCTGATCAAAATTCAATTTCATCACATCAATATGAACTGGACCAATCTCAATCCTTGGACAAATTGGCTAGTTTTAATTTCAATGAGATTGAATTAGATTGTGAATGTGAACCCGATCCCAACTTTGTGATTCAGTTTCCATCTTCGAATCTATGTTGACTCCAGTATCCTTACCCAATTTGGACCAACTTTCTGAGCCAACATTTATTCCTGTGCCCATAAATCATGAAATTGAATCACCCATTTTTGAAGATCATCATAGTGAACTTGACCAATTTCATACTTTTGAAAGTCCCCTTGACAAATTGGCAAGTTCTAATTTTTATGAGATTGAAACTAATGAGATATGTGACCTAGATTCCCAAATCTATGATCAAGTTCAAATTCCCGAATCATTATTGACTCCTGTTTTGTTACCCGACTTAGGTAATATTTTAGAGTCAGTTTTGATTCCCACACCTATCATTCCTGAACTTGAATCACCAATATTGAGTCACATACCATTGTGGGAAGATGATTGTGAACTTGAGTTTCAACTTCTTGACTTGGACACACTTCTTGAAATAAGCTCGACTCCTAAACCCTTACTTGATTTAAGTTTCTTTCCTGAGTCGATATTCGTTCCTGAACCTCTCATTCTTGAGTCCAAGTCAACCATTCTACCAAGTCACATTCTTTTGTTGGACATAGGTATATACCATGACTCTGTGATGATTTTCCAGGACTGGTCATGTAAAGGGAGTAAGTTTCACGAGAGGATCTTCCATGATCCTATTCATTCTGGGGACTGTAAATATGTAAATAAAAAAGAGGTTAATAAAGGTAGGTCCCGTGAACTACCACATTATCTTGATTGGGCCGCATTTCGTGGACCAATTAGACCACCACCGGAACCACCACCTTGAGGTAACTTCTGCCTTCCCTTCTTCTTTTTCATGCATATATGCATTCATTCATACATTGAGGACAATGCATGAGATAAGTGTGGGGGTAGGCTTTACTAACATACTAACATAGGTAGAAACTAACCAAAATTTGCTAACTAAACAAAAATAAATAAATAAATAAATAAAATATATATATAAAAAAAATATAAGAAGGACAATATTTTGACTTATCTTTTGAAAGAAATCTAAGTTAGTCTTAAGAATTAGGAAAATCATGATTAGGATTTCTAAAAACTTGATCAAAATAAATAAATTGTTGAATTTTTAGGTATAGGAGGAGAAATTGAATAAGTAGTTAGTCTTAATTTTTACCTTAATGAAATGTGCATACCTAATGCATATCTAGGATTCTAAGACAAAGACCCTTGTGCCTCATAAAAAAAAAATCAATCACCAATTAAGCTAGATACATGTGCCTCAAGAAGCATAAGTATTCACGCCAAAAGGTGAGTTCTAAATAAAATAAAGTCCTTAGTTTTGTGGCCTAGTTCACTCGAATTTGAGTCCGCGGGGTGTTTTCTCACCTGGTGCCCTAAAGCCGACCGGTTTGGGAGCCACCGACTTTAAGTTCGCTACATGGGTGGACTAGAAAGCCTAAGGAAACTAAGAAAAATTACTCATATATGTATTAACACATCTAATAGTCAATTAGTTAGGTATGAGAGCCTCAAGAAGCCTTCATGCTTACACGAAAGAAAATTAGATGAGTTATACATATTAAAAAAAAGAAAAAAAAAGAAATAAAAAAAAAAATAAAAATATATATATATAAAGAGGCATGAGAGTCCAAGTTAAGGAATTTCTAGTAAAAATTGACAAGGATGCATATGACTTAGGGTAACGAAAAAGACTATACAAACATTCAATTTTGACCCTTACCTAAAAAGGAAAACAATTTACTATATAAAGACTAAGTTTAAGAATGAATAAAAATGAGGATCCTAAAAACTTATAGATTACTTAGTCTTTTCAAAAGTATTTCAAATATTTTTCCTTTTTATGGATTTTGTGGGTGTAATCCGCTGAAAACCCTCACGAGACAATACTCGTCCTCTAGGGTAACCTAGGGGTTTAACGGCTTGTTGCACATGCTAAGTGCAACCGTGATTCCTACGAAACTGAGTTAGGTTAGATTAATTTTTCTTTTTCTCTTTGATTTTTACTCGAGGACGAGCAAAAAGATAAGTGTGGGGGTGTGATTGGTAGTGAAAAGTGCATTTTTATCATTATATTTACCATCACATTTTCATATTTTTTCCTATAATTCTGCACATTTACTAATATTTTATGATTTATTGTATGCAGGCCTCGAAATATTAAAATAAAGGAATAAAGCCTTAAAAGAAGCCCAAAAGCCCATATTCAAGCCCAATACAAAAGTTGCAATTATCAAATGTCAAAATTGCAATTACCCAAGGGCAATAGTTGCAAATACTAAAAGAAAAGGGATGGACTTCTACTCAACCCTAGTTGCTTGCAAGACAATCCTAAAGATAAAAGGAGAAGAGTTTAAAGATAAATTCGGATTCAGACTGTACACGTTTTAGTATTCAGATCATAACGTTTGCTACAGATATTCAAATCCGATGATACAAGATGTTCCAGAAAGAAGACTGGAAGACCTACAACTCTTATGTTCATCAAACTTTCCAATTCAATCCGCAGATAAGACATATTCGGTGATCAATATGATAACAAGTTGCAGGACAGAGTTGTACTGGGACTCTACTTCTTCCAGCTCCTATAAATACCTCTGCAGAGCAACAGAGAAGGACACACAGAATCCACAGAGAAAATTCTAGGGTTTAGGCTAACTTGTAGTTTGTAGTTTAGGTTAGATTTTCGTTTTTCTTTTGTAATTTCTGTAACTGAGAGGAGAGGATGTTTTCATGGAGGAAGGAGATCTACTTGTACTGAGGGTGACAATCGGTGTAAGTTTTGCTCTTCTTCCATTGTTAAATAAATCGATTCGAGGTTTGTTTTTATTCTTTTATTGTTTTCTTCTTTTGTTTTTGTTTTCTTCTATTGTTATTTCTCTCTAATGTTTTGTGAACCGTGAGATCTGATTGCTTCGAGACTGCCTAGCCAAAGAAGAAAACTTGATGGCCTATGGAGATGAACAATCCTTCTTTAGATTGTCTTTTCTTTTCATAGTGTAGGTAGCGAAGGTGGACGATCCTATACGCCATACTTGCACGCCTTCCAAGACAGGATAAGTCGTCGCGAACAGATCAAAGGTAAGCAAGGTAGAAGAGGTTTGTATGTGTTATAGTTTTTTCTTTTTATTTCTTTAGTTTAGATCTCACACTACCATATTCTCAATTTCTTTTCTTCACTTCCATTGTAAATATCACTTCTTCTTCTCCATCTTATTTCTTTCTAACTTAACATTAAAATAATAAAAACTTTAGAGATAACTTATTGACAAAGCTTCCATCGCTAGTCCCTCCTTGAGGATCACGACCCGCATAGCCACTGCTACCGCGGATTCGAATTGAGCACTTGCACAACTTGTTCTAAATCTAATTCCTTATTTTTGTGTGCAGGTAAAATCTCAATCAAAACAACTACTAACCTGTATTCTTGCAGGTTGGCTGAATTAAAAATCTGAATTTCTGTAGCATTTATCTCCTTGTTTGACTCACTGTATATATATTTCTAACACAACAGTAAAAAGTTAATTGTAAATGTTAAAAATGATTTAGACTTTGCATTTAGGCACGTGTCTATTTCATTTCATTTTTTATTTTTACTGTTGAAGAGTGCTGGAGCCAAGGTATGTGTGCATAGCATTTAGTATAAGGTTCATTCTTGTATGATTGCTTGAATGTTACTTTTTCTATATACTTGTACACTGCACTAAATTGACTTAAGGGCTTGTCCTATAAACAAGATAAGGTGGGGAAGTCATTACCCTCTCTTAGCCCACAAACAATCTCCTCACTCACTAACCCAAGCCTAACTAAAAATGAGTAGACGTTGGCCCTAGGGACATCTCGGACTCAATTAGGAGATTATCCTAAGGGGGAAAGGTGTTGGAATTTGACTCCTGCCAAATCAGTGTCTAGGAAGGGGATTAAGGGCCGAAAGCCCGAAGGTTGGTGGTTATTTAATTAAGGAACGTATTTGACGGAAAACCTCCCACCAATCTTGCCCTGACCTGGCTGATTAGCTTGTGGTCGAAGTCTGCATTATACCTCCCGTGGACAGTATAACCAGTTAGGAGTCGTCTAGGTCATAGGTCTGCCCTAACTTAGTTTAGAATTTTTTTCTTTGTATGCTTATTTGTTTGTTTTTCTTTGTTTGTATTTTATTGTGTGATATGGCTTATAATAATAATTTTTCCAATTTTAATAGTAATCCATATTACACACCGACCTCTTTTTCGGATATTACCAACCCGGCATATCATAACTTTAACCAACCTAGTGTGCCGGATTGGTCTTATCCGAATCAATATAACCCATGCCCCCAATCTTATAACCATACTTTCCATAATAATTTCAACTCTTCACAGAGTCAGTGGGGATTCACCTCCCCCGAGTCCAATTTTCAACCAACTTGTCCTCCTTATCCACCTAGTCCACAATATTTCCAAGATTCATACTCAGTTCCAACAGTCTAAAATAGAAAACCATCAATTTTGGAAATGAGTATGTGTGAGTCCAAACAAAAATCACAAAAATCTGATGGACTCACAATTTCACCACCAATTCCAAGACAACACTTCATCTTTTCAACAAAATAATGAACCAATCAACTATGAAAAGATGCTTGAAGCCATGACTCAGGCTCAAAACGCTCGTAATCGTGACATAGATATGATGGTCCAATCTCTACGTTCTCACCGTTTGGCTAGTTCTGATGTCACTAACCATTCTGTTAGAGCCGAAGAGTCATGTTGTTTTGGAAAATAAGGTACCATTTCAGCACAATCATTTAAACTTGCCCAAACCCCAAAATTTGAAAGTGACATTGACAGTTTGGCAAGTTATCCTTTTCCTGAAATTGAACTTGAAAATGAATATGATCATGAACCTCAACTTAGTGATTCAATTCTACTTCCTGATTCAATAATGACTCCGGTGTCTTCACCTGATTTTAATCTTTTCCCGAGTCAACATTGGATCCTGTGCCAATTCATCATGAAATTGAATCACCCATCTTTTATGATCATATTGAACTTGACCAATTTTACACTTTTGAAAGTCCTATTGACAAATTGGCAAGTTCTCATTTTTATGATATTGAACTCAATGAGAAATGTGACCAAGATTCTCAAATCTGTGATCCAGTTCAAATTTCTGAATCAATATTGACTTCTATTTTGTTACCCGACTTGAGTAATATTTTAGAGTCAGTTTTGATTCCCAAACCTATCATTCTTGAAATTGAATCACCAATATTAAGTCACATTCCATTGTTGAAAAATAATTGTGAACTTGAGTTTTAACTTCTTGATTTGACCTACTTCCTGAACCAATCTCGACTCCTGAACCTTTACTTGACTGAAGTCACCTTCCTGAGTCGGTATTAGTACCCGTAATTCCTGAGTCCAAGTCAATCATTCTATCTTTTGACACTCCATTCTGGGACAAGGCGGTTGACAAATTTGATTCCGACATTAATTATGGAATTTGAAATTAGATGGGGTTAAATTTTTAATAAAAATCCTTTATGGATACATCATTCTAATGGGTTATCTTAAAGAGATTTTTGGTGGGTTCCTCCGAACTCCACGAAAAGTCGATAGGGCCGCATTTCGTGGACCAATTAGACCACCACCGGAACCACCACCTTAAGGTAACATTTTCCTTTCCTTTCTTCTTTTTCATGCATCTATGCAATAATTCATACATTGAGGACAATGCATGAGATAGGTGTGGGGGAGGGTCTAACTTAACTTAGGTTTTTTATTTTTATTAAAAAAAAATTCTTTTCTTTTAAAAACTTTTTGAAAATAGAAACAATATTTTGACATATTTTTTGTAAGAAATTAAGTCAATTTTAAGGAATAGGAAAATCAAAATTAGGATTTCTTAAACTTAGTCAAAATAACATTATTTGTTTAATTTTTAAGGTTAGGAAGATAATTTGTCAAAGTAATTTAGTCTTGATCTTTACCTTAATGAAATATGCATACTTCATACACTTACACACTTAGGGTTCAAAAAAAAAGATTCTTATGCCTTATATAAAAAAATATTATAAAAAATATATATATAAACAAATCTAATTATTGATTAGCTAGGTGCTTTGGCCTAAGCAAGCTTAGTATTTATGCAAAAGATAATTAGATAATTTTAAAAAAAAGTATATATATAAATCCTCTGATTAAGCTAGGTATTTATGCCTCATGAAGCATAAGTATTCACGCCTAAAAGGGGTTCAAATAATAAAATCCTTAGTTTTGTGGCCTTATTTGCTCGAGTCCTTAAGTCCTTGGGGTGTTTTTTCACCTGGTGCCCTAAGACCGTTTGGTTTGGGAGTCATCGATTAAAGGCTCGTTACATGGGCAGACTAGAAAGCCTAATATAACTAAGGAATAATACCACAAAATATATGTATATATATATATATATATATATATATATATATATATAAATAAGGCATAAGAGTTAGAGTTAAAGAATCCTTAGTCAATCTTCACAGTCACGATGGTGCAAATGACTTAGGGTAAAGTAATAGACTAAATGAGAAGTACAATTTGACTCCTTACTTTGATTGATAACAAATTTTTGAATAGAGACTAAGTTTAGGAATGAAAAATTCAGTTTTTTTATAACTTATAGATTGCTTAAGTCTTACAATTATATTTCAAATATTTTTCTCTTTTAAAATGCTTTTCGAAAATACTAACTCTTTGTTTCTCTTTCTTTATGGATTTTATGGGTGTAATCCACTGAAAACCCTCACGAGACAAAACTCGTCCTCTAGGGGAAACTTAGAGGTTTAACGGCTTATTGCACATGCTCAGTGCAATCGCGTGACCTGCGAAAGTGGTCTAATAATCCTTAGTATAGTTTAGTTATTTTGCTCGAGGACGAGCAAAAGATAGGTATGGGGGTGTGATTGGTCACTAATATTGCACATTTATTATCATATTCTCCTACTTATTAAAGAATAAACTCTGCAGTTTCCTAATTAAATGTTTAATTTATTTGCAGGCCCATTCCTAAAGGAGAGTGAAGAGAAATGAGCCCAAAAGCCCACCAAATGCTGACTTAATTCAGAATAAATTCGAAATTAAGGAATCAAGGCAAATTTTTGGCATATCAGAGAGGTTGAAAACCGGTTGAGAAGAATCCTCCCTGAATCGATTGGTTAAAGCCAAGGATCAAAGGCCATTTCGTCAAAATCCCGGACTTAAACGAGAAATCCAACTGAAGATAAAGTCAGAACGCGAAACCGGGGAGCCCCACCAACAGGGTGTGGCCAGGTGGCCACACCCTGGCCGCAGAAACGCGGCCAGAGTCGCGTTTTCACGGCTCTGTTAGAGAGTTAGGGGGAGCGTGTGCTCCCCCTATCTTCATAGGATCCTGTAGGTGGGGTTTTGCCTATAAATACTGGGAATTTCAGAGCCTCCAAGTGACGACCATGCAGAGATAGGATTTAGTCCAGTTTTCCATTTTTTAGTTTAGTTTTTTGTTTTTCTTTTCATGTAATTTTTAGTTTTAATTTATGTAATTCAGAGGAGATCAGACTTTCATAGGAGAACGAGAACGAAGCTTATACTGAGAGTGACATCGGTGTAAGGTTTCCTTCTTTTCTTTTATTGTTATGAGATCGAATCTGTAGTTTCTTTTTGTATGTACTTTATTTTCGTGCTCTTCTTCTTCTTTTCTACTTTTCTTCTTTTGGTACAATTGCTCTCCAAATGAGTCTAAAAGCATCGAAAGAGCCTTGCCTTTGCGAGTGCCGCCGATAGCTCATGACGATGGATTTTGAGTTTCATTCTGTATCACTTCATACTTGCAACGTCTTGATGATATAATGTGGAGGAAACGGGAATCAACTCTTATAGGCTATACGCTGATCGCCTCACTTCAAGGTAACATCAATGCAAATGACTCAAGGGTTTTGTGGTAGCTACCGAGAGTGCGCTTGACCCCGGGCGTACTCTAGCCTTCAGGCAGCTCTCACCTACTTTCTCGAAAGAGGAGTGCGTTTAGACTGTCAAGTCTCTCTTGCTCTGCTTGGTAGGCATGCTTAGTGATCAGGGATTTATCACTAGACTCACTTAGGTGGAACTCTACCATATTTTAGACTCACATTTTTAGCCGAGTCGTCCCGGTAGCTCCTCCAAACACTTTACTGATTAAACATTATTTGTTGTCCGTGTCTCCAGCTCTTCTTATCTCCGCTTGAATAATTCCCTTGCTTGCTAATTGCCCGCTTGATAGTTTATCTAATTTTCTATTAATGGTTGTGAAGATTTTGAAATCTTACTTATACTATTTTTCAGAGACTGCATTGTTTTCAGTATTCGTACCAATTTCTTATATCAGTACTATTTTTCTGTATTACTTGACATGCTTTCACTTGATATACTAACATTTACATGCTGTCACTACCTGATATCACCTGACCCCTATTATGCTATCACCTAACATCCGACATGACATACCTGATTCTTTTATTATCACTATAGGGAATGATGACTGACATCCTGATATATTCCAGTATAAACCGTACTCCTGATACACTTGTATTCCTGATATTCCTGATTGTTCCTGCTCATTCTCGTAATTTGATAATTATCTAGTAAACTATAAAAAGGGACAACTTACATCAAGTCAGGGGAAGCTGACTGATATCAATATATGTTCATGTTTATAATGGTATTAGTTATGTTGTGCAACTAAAACTTCCAGGTAGACCTGAGGGCCTCCAGGTGACCGAGGGGAGCGCTGGCTCTCTATCTTCCTGGTACCATCTTGAAAGGGCATCCTATAAGACCATCATGAACACCTCGCGGTAGGTTCCGACCTCCAGCGACTGAACAATCCTGGGCCGTGGTCTCGGGTATGCACGGGACCCACTGTAAACATTGTTCATTTGATAACCTGTTGGTTTTCAATAACAGCCTCGGTTTACTCAAATGTGGATGTATGTGTGCTAGGACGCTAGTCTACATACCTAGACATCTGAGTAGGACAAGTAATAAAATAAAAGATGCCAATTAATAATTCGTTGTATGTTTTGCAATCTAGATTGTATGGACTTAGTTTACGATGACGTGAGATACGTAGTATATAGATGAATGTTTCCTTTTTGGATTATTCCTTCAACGTACTTATCTCATGAAGTTATAAACTGGGTTTGTACCACTGTTTTTACCGTATTTACGTTCATTGGGTTTTACTTTGGATTTCCAGTTTTATTATTATTACTATTATTATATTATGTATGTATACATCCTGGCTTACTACTTGTGTTCTATTCCACTGGTCTCCTGTTCTCATCATATTAAACCATGCTTGTTCCCTACTTGATATCACTCACATCTCTATGTCTGCTCATGTATGCCTATGCTCACAACACGATTTTCAATACATGCTCTTTTGATTCAGATTTATCGGTGCACGTGTGCTTGTCCCTGCACACCACTTAGCATTTACCATACCACTTGTTGGGAAGTTTCTGACTCCCCTGGATTTGCATTGGAGCTTGGAGCTTATGGATTCTCCTAGTTGCTGATCAGAGATGCTCAGCGGAAGCGTGGATCGTCGCAGACTGTCCGAGGCCCTATCCTGTTAGGCCCGCTGCTCGCTCTCGAGTTTTCATTTTGTGACTCGTGAGCGCTTTTGTACTGTTCATACTTGTATTTTCTTTGTATTCTCGCAATTGCGCCTATCGGTGATGTAATATTTTTATAATATTGTACCATATCCTATGATAATTTTGTAATTATACTTATATGTTGGAATGTATAATGCACCACATGCTTTCGTACGTTGATTCTTGCATGTACTGATGCTTAGCGTATATATATGAGGGTATTTTGACCAACATATATATGCCATAGTAACGTCTCTATATCCGTGGGATCAGGACGTTATACTCCCTCTTCGAAACCCTAATTCTATTTTCATCAACCTTTCTTCAAAATCCTAGATAAATTAGTCTCATATCTCTTTCTCCATTTCAATAGAGCAAAATTCTGGAAAACAATACTGCAACAGTAACCTGCTATAGTACCTTACACAGTACCTGGTACAATAATTTACTACAATACCGCCACTACTATAGTAAAAACAGATTCGTTAAAACATTTAAGGCTCATTTTTAAACTATATCTATCTCATCCTGAATCATACACATCTTGAAATCTACATCCGTGAAGATGACCTCTACATATCTAAAGTCATCATTAAGAACATTGAGGTCACATATGATTCTCTGCAGGTATATTTCTAACTTCGATCAGTTATTTCGAGTATGATATTTAATCTCTGAATTTTTATCGATTTAATTGTTGTCTACAAATGTGAGATTGTGTGTATCTGCTTCCCTTTACTTTCATAATTTTCATTATTAGTACTATAATCTTTTGCACGCGTGACATAGATAATAGTGTTAATTTATGCTTAAATTGATATTGATTAGTCTATGCATATTATTTGACCAACTTTGCTAGATTATTAGTTTTAATCCTTTCCTATCAACGATCATTTCATGTTTGTGAAGCGTAGTTTGAGTATTTTATTGCTGATTTTCACAAGAGCATACACGTTTCATATCACACAATCACCTTCAAACTAAAAATTGGGAACTAGAATTTTGATAAGAAAATAGAAAATAGAAATTAGGATTTGGAGATAAGGACCAGATAGATTTGCCTGATAGATTTGGGCTTCGCACCCCTTGCACCCAGGCTTTACACCCTTTGCACCTCGGGCTTCGCACCCTTTATACCACGAGCTTCACATCCCAATCTCAAGAACTCAAGAGCTCTAAAATTTTAACTAAAAGATTTTCATTTAATCATTATCTAATGAATAAAAAGTATTAAGGCCTATTTATAGGCTTTATAAAAGGACACTACTCGGATATAAATGATATGGTACTTAAACATAATAAAACCAACAATTAGACTCAAGAATAGGCTAAGACATTGAAATACAACTAGCAATGGTGATGTCCTCATCATTTTCTCCGAGATGGGAGAAACTCGACCCCGTCAAGTGAGAGTTTTCCTCACAAAGCATCTCAATCGGGACAAGATGGTGGCATTGGTAGCAGCACTAGGGCATCACATCAAGATCAAAGTGGTGGAGATTGAACTAGTTCCTCTGATAGATCAGATGTGAAGAATGGTAGGTTAAGCCAATTACAGTTAGTAGATAAATATGAATCATCCATGATGAAAGCTGAACCGACTACACTTTGCACCATAAGTAGCCTGATCTCCTATGAACGTGTCTCATGTAGACATATCTGTAAAGGGTCATACTCATCAGGTGATCTCAATGATAATGAGGTCCTTGAAAAGTCACCTAGAGGGGGGGGTGAATAGGTGACAATGCTAATCACGGGGCAAATAAAAAATTTAAAGCTACAACAATCAAGTTTCACAAGATGAATGCAAGCAAGTAAATATGACAATGATTATGATGAGCAAGAATAAGAGCAAGTATAGTAAAAGAGTGCAAAAAAGTAAACCAATCGCAAACACAAGGATATGTTATCGAGGTTCGAGCACCCAGCTCTACTCCCCGCCTTCCCCAGAAGGATTCTAGCTACTTCCACTATCACAAAGAACAATTACAACCGGAGTACCCAACTCCTCAATTACAATCACAAGAATATCTGAGTAGTCACAAGACCACAAACTCTCTCTTTCAAAAATCTCTTCCCTTACAAAGGTCCTTAGAGAATAATGAGTAGAATTGAAGCTCTTTTGTGTGTAAGGAAAAGAAATTGAAATCAGAGAAAAACTTTTGAAAATCCTTCAGAAAATTGAGAGAATTCAGCACAAAAACCAAGAACTTTGAAAGCCTTAAACTTTTGAATTTTTAGCAATAATTGTTGTTACCAATTTCTCCCCAAACACCCCTATTTATAGGAGAGGGCTAGGGTTTAGGGATAAAACATAATTACTGATGTTTAGGAGGTAATTAGATCAAAATATATCTTTAAACGAATTTTTAAACACAAAAGACAAAAATAAACAGCTCTTAAAAATCTGCCCGTTACTGTTCAAACGGTCAGATCGGTCGACTGGGCCGGTCGACCGGTAGATCAAAAATTTGACCGTTATAGGCCAGCGGTCGACCGACCCGGTCGACTGAAACAACCTGTGAGCAAAAACAAATATCTCGGTCGACCGCCCCGGTCGACCGGCAGACGTGCACACTGATACGTGCCTCTGCCAAGACTGCGGTCGACTGGTCCGGTCGACCGGACCACACTGACACAGACTCGGTCGACTGTCCCGGTCGACCGGATCAGGTCAAAAATCGATTTTAAGAAAGAAAATAAAGAGGATTTTGATTTTAACAAAAATACTTTTGAACAGGGAATAGTATAAAATATAAAGATGTATTTGTAGGCAAAAACTTGTATGCAAAATATTTTTGTATAATTTATGAGAAATTATTTTGGAATGAGCATGTGCGCAAAAACGTGTGTGATAGAGCTTCAAACCTATCCACTATTCTTTAACATATTATAAACTGAAAAACAAATTACATGAAGACTTCTTGTGCTATCTTCAAGTCTTTGAGCCATCCAATGCCTTGCTAGTGCCTTCTCTTCTATGATCCTTCCTTGATGTGCAATTTGCCTTCCTTGCTTTGTGGAACTTAGAAGTTCTTGCAATAGCTAAGCAAATGGTCTCTAAACATGGTACAAAAGCTGAAACTCATCTTAACAAACTTGTTAGTACCAAATAGCTCTAATTTGGTTTGTCATCATCAAAACACAAAACAATTGGAGAGTGTAACCTCTTGGGCCAACAATCGCCCCCTTTTTGATGATGACAAAACAAATAGGCTATTGACAAAAATATAGGGAGGAGAAAACTCCCCCTCAAATTATGCTATACATAAAACACAAGAATATGCTCTAGATACCAATAATTGAAATGATGCACCAATTATTGAAACTAATATAAAACACAAAAATTGCTCTTGATACCAAAAATACCAAAACAACTAAAACACAAAACTAAAACACAAGAATTCTCAAAATACATGAATTCAAAACTCATACATACATAAACATAAAACTCATAAAAAAAATCTTTAAAATTTAAAGCATATAAATTCATATGGAACCAAGACCAAATGAACTTATTTTTGTCATGTAAACTTATTCTCCCCCTTTTTGTCATACATCAAAAAGGGTTATGAAAAACATGTCTATTCAATAATACAAACATTAAGTTCTCCACAAATAAACGAAAATCTAGCAAAATCAAGAGGTTTAGTGAAAATATCGGCTAGTTGTAAATCCGTGGAAACATAATCAATATCTATATCACCTTTCTCAAAATGATCTCTAAGAAAGTGATATCTAATCTCAATGTGCTTGGTCTTACTATGTTGATTTGCATTTTGGTCATGTGTATAGTACTAGTATTATCACAAAATATTTTTATATGATCAAAGTGCAAATCAAAATCAAGGAGAGTATGTTTCATCCAAAGGACTTGTGCACAACAAGCCCCCGCGGCAACATACTCCGCCTCGGCGGTTGAGAGAGCAACGGAATTTTGTTTCCTAGAGGACCATGAAACAAGACAATTACCAAGAAATTGACATGTCCCACTAGTACTCTTTCTATCTACTCTACAACCCGCATAGTCGGCATCCGAATAGCTAGTCATTGAAAAATCTCTAGTTTTTGGATACCAAAGACCCATTCCAATAGTGCCCTTAATATAACGAATAATGCGTTTTACCGCAATAAGATGAGACTCTTTAGGACACGATTGAAATCTAGCACAAAGACACACACTAAACATGATATCCGGCCTACTTGCCGTCAAATATAAAAGACTTCCTATCATGCTTCTATATAATTTAATATCAACATTTTTACCTTGTTCGTCCTTATCAAGCTTGGTTGTAGTTGCCATTGGAGTGTTGCAAGCCTTTGATCCTTCAAGCCCAAACTTCTTTACTAGCTCCTTTGCGTACTTGGCTTGGTTAATGAAGGTTCCGTCTTGCAATTGCTTGATTTGGAGTCCAAGGAAGAAATTGAGCTCACCCATTGAAGACATTTCAAATTCAAGTTGCATGACTTTCTCAAAATCCTTGCATAAAAGCTCATTAGTAGATCCAAAAATTATATCATCAACATAAATTTGCACAATTAAAATATCATTATCAACATGCTTAGTAAAAAGAGTTGTGTCTACTTTGCCTTTAATAAAATCATTTGAAATGAGAAAACTAGAAAGCCTTTCATACCAAGCTCTTGGAGCTTGTTTCAATCCATACAAAGCTTTATCAAGTTTAAAAACAAAATCGGGATGAACATGATCAATAAAACCGGGAGGTTGAGAAACATAAACTTCTTCATTAATAAAACCATTTAAAAATGCACTTTTTACATCCATTTGAAAAAGTTTAAAATTTTTAAAACATGCAAAAGCTAGTGTCATCCGTATGGCTTCAAGCCGTGCTACGGGTGCAAAGGTCTCCTCAAAGTCAATTCCCTCAACTTGAGTGTAACCTTGGGCTACTAACCTAGCTTTATTCCTAATGACATTTCCGGACTCATCCATCTTGTTTCTAAAGATCCACTTAGTACCAATTATTGGTCTATCGTGGGGCTTAGGAATAAGGTGCCAAACTTGGTTGCGCTCAAATTGATTGAGTTCCTCTTGCATGGCAAGCAACCAATATGGGTCCGTCTCGGCTTCGAGAATGCCTTTGGGTTCAAAATGAGAAATGAAAGCAAAGTTACCACATAGGTCATGGAGTTTGGAGCGCGTTGTGACTCCTTTAGATGCATCACCCAAGATGAGCTCCTTAGGATGATTTGTAGCGTATCTCCAAGCTTTAGGAAGCGGTTGAGTGCTTTCCTCCTTATCCTCTTGAACTTCACCAATAGGGTCTAGCTTTTCTTCTTGAGCGGGTGAGTCCTTCAAGGATAGTCTCTCCATGTCTTCACCTAATGGTTCAATCTCTACAACATTCTCAACAACCACATTAGATTCTTCAAATTTAACATGCATGGATTCTTCAATGGTTTGAGAAGATCTAATGAAAACTCTATATGCTTTACTAGTAGAGGAATATCCAACAAAGATAGCCTCATAAGCCTTAGCATCAAATTTACCCAAATTATCCTTAGTATTCAAAACAAAACACTTGCATCCAAAAACTTTAAAATATGCAACATTTGGTTTTCTAGAATGATACATTTCAAAAGAAGTTTTTGAAGAATTTTTGCATAAATAAATACGATTCGATATATAGCATGCGGTGTTTACGGCCTCGGCCCATAAATATTGAGGGAGGTCATATTCACTTATCATTGTCCTAGCCATCTCTTGAAGTGTTTTATTTTTCCTTTCTACAACTCCATTTTGTTGTGGAGTTCTAGGACAAGACATTTCATGCTTAATTCCCTTTTCATCACAATAAGTCATGAAGAGTTGGTTAACAAACTCACCACCTCTATCACTCCTTATTCTCAAAATCGGAAAACCCTTTTCTTTTTCAACTCTTTTTCGAAAAATCTTAAAATGAGAAAAAGTTTGATCTTTATTTTGTAAAAAGAAAACCCAAGTAAAACGGGAGAAATCATCAACCAAAACAAATGCAAATCTACTTCCATTTAAACTCTTAGTTTTAGTTGGTCCAAAAAGATCCATATGAATTAATTCTAAAGGCCTAGTTGACATGATATCCTTGATTGGTTTAAAGGAAGACTTGGTTTGTTTCCCAAGTTGGCACGCACCACAAATGCGGTCTTTCTCAAAATTCAAGCAAGGTATACCCTTCACCAATTCCTTTGAATTAATCCTAGAAATATGGTCAAAAGATGCATGTCCTAATCTTCTATGCCAAAGCCAAGAATTTTCATCAAAAGCATTCAAGCATTTAGTAGAACAATCTAAATTAAGCATGTCAATGATATAAACATTATTATCACGAAAACCGGTAAGAATACAAACATCGAATTTAACATCAAAAATCTTGCATGAGGAATCATCAAAAACAACTTTAAGTCCACGGTCACAAAGTTGACTAATGCTAAGCAAATTATGTTTTAAACCATCTACTAAAACAACATTCTCAATAATAGGAGATGCACCAATTTGAATGTTACCTATACCGATGATAGTTCCTTTGGAGTCATCCCCGAAGGTGACGGTGCCACCTTCCATGTACCTTGATAGGGTTGTGAAGTTGTTGATGTCCCATGTCATGTGTCTTGAACAACCACTATCAAGGTACCACCGCTCCCTACGTCTTGGAGCTTTGGTGTGTACCTACATCAAACAATTTAAGACTTGATTTTGGTACCCACATTTTCTTGGGTCCTCTAGGGTTAGTGTCATGAACCCAAACAAGATTATTTGTTCTATTTAGTTGATCATAGCAAAACTTAGCTAAATGTCCATTTTTACCACAATATGTGCATCTATACACTCTACCATATTTAAAAGCATAGTGAGTGTGTGATTTGTGAGCATGAGCATTATGAGCATGAGCATGAGAGGTGTTAGCATGAGAATTTTTAGCTTGTGAAGTGTTAGCATGTGAAGTGTGCTTTTTAGAAAGCATGTTCTCAAGTTTCTTAGTATTGAAAGCACAATCATTTAAAACTTTTCGAAATCATTCATTTTGGATTTAAAAGAAGAAATTTCTTTTTCATCAATAATAGGAGATTTTGCCTTACAAGTACTCTTGTAGGCACAAAATTCTTTTTGCATGGAAATGAAATTAGAAGAAACATCATCTTTTTCTTTAGAAACAATGGCAAGTTGATTCTTAAGAAAAGCAACTTCTTTTTGTAATTTTAAGCATTCAAGTTTCTTATTATCATAAGTTTCAGAAAGTTCTACAAAGGCATGAACTAGAACTTCCTTACTTAGTTCATCATCTTCATCATCAAGGGATTGAGGGGTTACCTTAGGTGTGTTTGCCATGAAACACATATTAGCTTGATCCACCTCCTCTTCGGACTCGCTTTCCGAATCCCATGTTGCTTTGTAGGCTTTCTTCTCCTCCGGTTTCTTTGGCTTGAAGGAGGAAGTCATCTTCTTCTTGAACTCCGGACAATCCGCCATGATATGTCCGGGTTTGCGGCAATTATAGCAAATGATCTTCCGCTCCTCTTTGCCTTCGAATCTTCTCCGGAAGTTAAACTTGTTCTTTCGGTACAACCTCTTGACATTCCGCACAAGTAGAGTTAGCTCCTCATCTTCTTCTTCGTCTTCATCATCGTCATCATTGGTGGATGAAGTCTTGAAGGCTATGGATTTCTTCTTTGAAGTAGTGGCTTCTTCTCTTGCCTTCTTCTCCATCTCATGGGTCTTTAGGTTCCCAATGAGACTAATGATGTCCATCTCGTCCTTGTCATTCAACTCCTTTAAGGTGGTGGCCTTGATCTCCCATGAAGAAGGAAGAGCCCGTATCACTTTGCGCACCTTTTGATCGTTGGAGATGACGTCACCTAATGAAGAAAGACCATTTGTAATTTTAGTGAAACGAGTAATCATACAATCAATGGATTCATCATCAAGCATTTTAAATGATTCATATTGAGACCTCAAGAGATCTATCTTAGCTCTCTTGACTTGTGAAGTCCCTTCATGTGTGACCAATAAGTGTTGCCAAATCTCATAGGCGGATTGGCAATGAATTACCCGTGTAAGGTCATCCTCATTCAAGGCGGTTAATAGGGAGTTTTGGGCTTTAGAGTTAGCCTCATATTCTCTAAAGTTGAAGTCGGTCCAAGTGCTCTCATCACTATCGGGTGCTACATAGGGTTTAGTCAAGGACTTGGCCACTAAGCTACCCAAAGATTGCAAAAATATAGTCATCCTAACCTTCCAAATTGGGAAATTAAGTCCATCAAATTTAGGAGGGGTTTTGATGTTATCGGCCATGTTTACTAGTGATGAATGAATGAATGAATGAATGTTGATTAGCAAATAATAAGGATCTCTCTATGGATGTTAAGCCAAACCTAGAGTCCAAGCTCTGATACCAATTGAAAAGTCACCTAGAGGGGGGGTGAATAGGTGACAATGCTAATCACGGGGCAAATAAAAAATTAAAGCTACAACAATCAAGTTTCACAAGATGAATGCAAGCAAGTAAATATGACAATGATTATGATGAGCAAGAATAAGAGCAAGTATAGTAAAAGAGTGCAAAAAAGTAAACCAATCGCAAACACAAGGATATGTTATCGAGGTTCGAGCACCCAGCTCTACTCCCCGCCTTCCCCAGAAGCATTCTAGCTACTTCCACTATCACAAAGAATAATTACAACCGGAGTACCCAACTCCTCAATTACAATCACAAGAATATCTGAGTAGTCACAAGACCACAAACTCTCTCTTTCAAAAATCTCTTCCTTACAAAGGTCCTTAGAGAATAATGAGTAGAATTGAAGCTCTTTTGTGTGTAAGGAAAAGAAATTGAAATCAGAGAAAAACTTTTGAAAACCCTTCAGAAAATTGAGAGAATTCAGCACAAAAACCAAGAACTTTGAAAGCCTTAAACTTTTGAATTTTTAGCAATAATTGTTGTTACCAATTTCTCCCCAAACACCCCTATTTATAGGAGAGGGCTAGGGTTTAGGGATAAAACATAATTACTGATGTTTAGGAGGTAATTAGATCAAAATATATCTTTAAACGAATTTTTAAACACAAAAGACAAAAATAAACAGCTCTTAAAATCTGCCCGTTACTGTTCAAACGGTCAGATCGGTCGACTGGGCCGGTCGACCGGTAGATCAAAAATTTGACCGTTATAGGCCAGCGGTCGACCGACCCGGTCGATTGAAACAACCTGTGAGCAAAAACAATATCTCGGTCGACCGCCCCGGTCGACCGGCAGACGTGCACACTGATACGTGCCTCTGCCAGGACTGCGGTCGACTGGTCCGGTCGACCGGACCAGACTGACACAGACTCGGTCGACTGTCCCGGTCGACCGGATCAGGTCAAAAATCGATTTTAAGAAAGAAAACAAAGAGGATTTTGATTTTAACAAAAATACTTTTGAACAGGGAATAGTATAAAATATAAAGATGTATTTGTAGGCAAAAACTTGTATGCAAAATATTTTTGTATAATTTATGAGAAATTATTTTGGAATGAGCATGTGCGCAAAAACGTGTGTGATAGAGCTTCAAACCTATCCACTATTCTTTAACATACTATAAACTGAAAAACAAATTACATGAAGACTTCTTGTGCTATCTTCAAGTCTTTGAGCCATCCAATGCCTTGCTAGTGCCTTCTCTTCTATGATCCTTCCTTGATGTGCAATTTGCCTTCCTTGCTTTGTGAAACTTAGAAGTTCTTGCAATAGCTAAGCAAATGGTCTCTAAACATGGTACAAAACCTGAAACTCATCTTAACAAACTTGTTAGTACCAAATAGCTCTAATTTGGTTTGTCATCATCAAAACACAAAACAATTAGAGAGTGTAACCTCTTGGGCCAACAGTCCTCATAACTGTCAAAGATGGTACTAACTCTATATTAGTTCTTCTTAAGATCTACAAGTGTCTCAATGAGCAGCTCTACAACTTTCGTTGGCCTTGAGAAAATATCTTCTTGCAGTGACACTAACTCAGCAATAACTTCTAGCCTTGGCTCTGGCTTATCATAACCTTCTGTTCTCTATCTCTAATATCAACTTCTGGCTCAAATTCGGGATCTTCAACAACCTCCACTGTCTTGCTTTCTAGAATTTGTGCATTGGCTAGATAGGATCTCACTACATTCAATGACTAAATTACTGAATTATGGGCTCTCAAGGTGCGAAGCATATCGAGTACGAATAAGATTTTGTAAGACCATTCAATCTCGACAGTTGATATGATTGTCTTTTCACAACCAATAAGCTTCTCCAGACAGCTTTATTTAGGCATAGTGACAATTTTGCGCAGGTGTCAAGGAGAAATATCTGAAGAAATCTTCAAGTTGATTTTCTCATTTTTCATCTCCATCACGATCATTAGAACCACAAAAATACGGGAGAGCTACATAAATGTCCCATTCAACTTTCTTGTCTTCAGTATCAGTATTTATATATCTTCAACAAAAGTAAAATTTCATAAAGCTAAAATAAAAAATTCAGTCCAAGAAATTTAGAAATTACCCAAAAAAAATCAGTAAGGTCTTGAACAAAAACTTGTGGAGGTTAGATCTGCTGCCAAACTGTTATGAAGTCTATCATATTGCTTCGAGACTCAGATAAGAACCCAACGCTTCAAAAGAAACTCGAATTAGACTCTGAACATGTTTCAAACGGGCT
The DNA here is from genome assembly GCA_038442645.1 of Agave tequilana. Taxonomy (NCBI): domain Eukaryota; kingdom Viridiplantae; phylum Streptophyta; class Magnoliopsida; order Asparagales; family Asparagaceae; genus Agave; species Agave tequilana. Next base: position 9,366 of record JAVJIF010002460.1, on the reverse strand, counting down.
CCAAACCAAAACTGCACAGGCCAATGATGCAGAGCAACTCAAAAAACTGCTGATGTCAGCATGGAGCCGATGACGTCAACGCTGAGCTAATAACGTCAGCGCGGAGCCGATGATATTATCAGTGGCTTGGTTGGCTCTAGGATCAGTTCGGGTGTTAGATCGGCTCAGGGCCGCTACTCGGGGTGGCCCGGGGTCTATTCGAGTCTGAGCTGACTGCTCGGGGTCAGCTCGATAAGCCGATGATGTCAGCAGGGAAGCCACTGACATTAGCGACTGAGCCGGTTCAGCCTGCTCGTAGCAGGTCTATTGGGCAGCGAGCTAGTTGGGTCAGGTTCGGTTGGATCTGGCCCGTCCTTATCAGAATTAAATCCAACCTGATCTGATCAGATTCAAATCAGATCTGATTAGTTGGATTAGATCAAGCTCCTCCCTTAAGCGGATAAGGTCAGAGGGGATCTCAGGGAACCAGCCGAGCGCTGGGGACCTGCGGAGGTGTGAGAAGGTCCGGCGAGGCTTGGGCGACGTCGAAGGGCCTGTGTTGGCATGGAGGCAGCGATAATGAGGCGACATCATGTTGGAAAGGATAATGGTGGAGCTCGTGGGTGACAGGGAAGCTGCTGTTCAGTTTGAAGAGGTTAACAGGCGGCGATCATTGATGATGATAATGATAATGGTGTTGGATCGGAGTTGATTGGGTTTGATGGGTTAGGTCTTGATGGAGTTGTCACTGCTGGCGGAGGATAATGACGGCGGGGATCAGAGCTCGTTAGCATGGGTGAAGAGGTCCGACAGCTGGTGAAGGATAGTGGTAGTGGCGGTTCAGGTGGCGTTGTTGATGTGAGAGGGGAATTGAGAAAGAAGAGAATGAACAATGAAGATTTTAATTTTTTTTGTATTTCAAACAAGTGGGAACAGGTCTGGAGGAAGGAGGAGATAATTAAGAAGAAGATGAAGGCAACATGCGACTTAGGGTTTTTTATTGAGGGAGGAGAAGATGACTGAGAGAAGATCAGTGGATTTTGGGAATTTGGCTACAATACAATTTTTTTGGGAGAAAGAAGATGAAAAATAAGACTTTGAAATTTCTATTGATTTTCAAAGGATTTTGTGTGGGATTTGCTAAAGTATTTTTTTTTTTGGAATAGATCTTGGATTTGTTCTAAATTTAGGGAATCAGATCTAGAACTAGGATCTAAGAGAAGAATTTTTTTGAAGGAGATTGGAGCCAAAGTTTTGATACCAAACTATTATAAAGCTGGAGGATCACGACACTTTCCAACTAAAAATTAGGAAATAGGGTTTTGACAAGAAAAAGAAAATAGGGTTTAGCGATAAGAACCTGATAGATTTGGATTTCACACTCCTTACACCACGGGCTTCATACCTCTTACACCACAGGCGTCGCACTCCAGTCTCAAGAACTCATTAACTCTGAAATTTTAACTGAAAAGTTTTCATTTAATTACTGTCTATTGAATAAAAGTATTAAGGAATAAAAAGTATTGAGGCATATTTGTAGGCTTTGCAAAAGGACACTACTCGGATGTGGCCGATGTAATTTTAAAGCAAAATAAAAACAACAACTAAGCTTAAGAATATGCTAAGATATAAAAAAAAAACTAGCAATGATGATATGTTCATCTCCATTGTCGAAGTAAATGGGGGATATGCTAAATCCACATTAATAAAGAGATATACAAAACTCACTTTCTTCATCTTTAGTACACAAAATACATGTAATATATATATCCAGGTTCCTGAAAATAGTAGATTATCATGGTTTTAAACATTAGTATGCTAGCAGTCATAATTAGCATGAAACATGACCAACACAATCTTGGATCGCCTGACTAAGGTTATGCACCACTTACATGTAGTGGTTAATTACAAGATATTACACAGTGAAAATATAGAAATAGCCTAACGAACCATAAATTTATAGAATCCTCGACAATGGCACTCAAAAGCTAGCAAAAAGGAAGTCTGAAGGTTGTTTGTACTGCATGTAATCAATGTCGGCATTTCTAACAAGCTGATGGAATAGGATCGACCACTAGACTAAATCCACATGGCCTTAAATATAGATAAAATTATCTTTCTCTTCCAGTTTCAAACCCCAGCAATGTCTTGACAAAATTATCTTCAATCACTCAACACATATCCTTTCAAAGAGCTTGAAATAAGACTGGTGAAGACAAGAGAAAGTGTACTTACAACATCCGATCTTGATTCCAATGGTTATCGTGAGGAGATTTATCACATGATAGTCAGTCACAGATGCCAGGAATATTATGTTTAATCATTGACCTGATAGCTACAAATGCTCTTAGTTACTTCTTATTTCACCAACTTCAATTATGATGTAGAAAAAGAAATTCTCATAAGAAAATTTGAAACATTGTATACATTCATGAATCGCAAAAGTAACCTTCACGAAATTTCTAGCCTTCATGCGTAAGAATTGTACACCATGAGTGAGTCCCTAAGAACTATTGTCGACTTAATGACCTTCTTGCATCGAAACATCGAACCGTAATATGTATCTTATTGCACCTGCAAAATATTCCCCTCACTGTCTTGGATGGCAAGACCCGATTAATTTAATTCAAAAATTCCACTTGCCTATCATGGATGAAAAAATTTGAACACATGAACTTTCACAAGAGAAACAAGTATAAAACTGCTTAATGAGCAATGCTCAGTTGGCGAATTTTCTTTATACCACCCACACGTTAACCCATTAACCACTAAACCACCCCACCATACACAACCAGCCGTGTCTATTCTTCTCTGTTCAATAAAGATTTGCTTAATAAATGTTTGCCTCTTGTTAGATGATTTAGAGTTTAAACATATTGAGCTTTGTTTTACTGATTGATTTATTAGATTTTGATCATATTTATAAAAAAATGAAAATCACATCAGATATTATTTTGTATAATATGAATATTTTAGAAATATTTAAATACATTTTGAAAAAAGAAAATAAAAAAATACTCTCCGAGTTTTAAAGTTGTGGATAAAACACTGAACACGACTGAGATAATATTTGAAATACTTTAGCAAAACAAAATGTAGGCACAATGGCAACTGTTATCCACTTCAGTGGACGATTGGATTGTCATATTAATTGTGGGTATGAACATGTCACTATGGTCACCAAACAATAAATGTTGTTGCAGGCATCAAAAAATACTTCTTGTTCTGGGCCCTTCAACGCATGAATCATATATATATATATATATATATATATATATATATATATATATATAAGACTTACAAAGTAAAAAGTCCAATATGTGAAACTCGTTCGCAGTTATATATATAAATAAAGACTTACAAAGTAAAAAGTCCAAGTTGTGAAACTCGCGTGCGGAGTTATATATATAAATAAAGACTTACAAAGTAAAAAGTCTAAGTTGGCGAATTGTCTTTATACTAATAATAGTTAGTTGCATAGAGTACGTCGTGCATGAGAAAGTGTGAACAGGAAAGTCTGCTTATTATTTGCATTCATGTGAACAATAGCAACCATGCTTTCTCCTCTCCTATAAATTGAGGGCCATGTCATGCATATTTCCCAACAAATTCAAGTTTCAATTTCAATTACAAAGTCTCTTGTTTAGGCTAGTGTCACTCTAATGGCAAACAACAAGAATTGGGAGGAGCTGTTGGGCTCCAAGGACTGGGAGGGACTCCTGACCCCCCTCGACGACTCCCTCCGCCAATTCATCCTCCGCTGCGGTGATCTTGCCGGCTCTGCCGACGACGCCTTGAATGACGACCCTACCCACCCCTACTGCGGCGGTAGCCAGTTCAGCCTCCGCGACCTCCTCGCAAAAACCTTAGTCCCCTTCGCTGCCGACTACATGTCACTCACCTCCTTTACGCTAGATCCGACCCCTGGGCTGTCCCGACCAGACGTATCATTTACGCCAGATCCGACCCCCGGGCCGACCCGACCAGCTGTATCATATGGAGCGAGGTGCCCAACTTCATGGGCTACGTCGCCGTGTCATCCGAGGACTACCTGCGCGCCACCGGCCGCCGTGAGATCGTGGTGGCGTGGCGCGGCACACGGACAGGCAATGAGTGGGTCAACAACATAATCAATTGGGGCCAGACGCGGGTCCAACTGCAAGGGCAGCTGAAAGCCGGGCTGACCAAGAACACCACTAGGTTTATGTGGAATGCGGAGGACCCGATGGTGGCCACCGCCTGGATGATCACTTACACGGCCACAGATGCTCACTCCAAGAAGCCCAGCGCCCAGGACCAGCTACGGTCCCAGATCCAGGAACTGGTCCAACGCCACCAAGATGAGAAGTCCAAGCTCAGCATAACCTTTGTAGGCCACAGCCTCGGCGGCGCCCTAGCCATCCTCAGTGCATTCGACATTGTTGAGCACGGCCTGTCTCGTAATCTCCCAGTCTGCGCTGTGGTGTTCGGTTGCCCCAAGATTGGGAACAAGGCCTTCTTTGATCGCATCAAGGAAAGCTTCCCACACTTAAAATCCTCTCAGTGAAGAACAAGGGTGACTGGGTCCCCACATTGCCGCCTGACACTCCGGACAGCTGGTGGGTTCAGCTTCCATGGTTGTCATCGTATGTCGACAATACCGCGCACGCGGTGCTGCAGGTCGATTTCAACAAGTCGCCCTACTTGAGACGCCTGAACAGTCTGGACGTGGGCGAGCAGCATGATCTGCAATCGTTGCTGCACACTGTGGCCGGATGGAACGGGGAAGACAGAGAGTTCAAGGTGAAGGAGAAGCTGAAGAGGAGCCTTGGCCTTGTGAACAAGCACTACAGCATGCTAGTGCCAAAGGAGGCCGAACGCGTCCCGGAGAAATGGTTCCAGGTGGAGAACAAAGGGATGGTGATGGACACGGACGGCAACTGGGAACTGCCGGAGCGTGCTTAACCCTCCAAGGTTGTGTCAATGTTGTCATCGCTGCCCAGAATAAAGAGTTGAAAAACTGTTGTTATTACTTTATAATTCTCTAGCTACTATGTATTATGCTATATATCTCTGCAATGTCAGAGATGGGGTGTCTGTACTTGTGTGCTTGCTTCTTATGCAAGTACTTTTATGCTTTTGCTTTGCGCTATCAATAAATAAAATAAAATAATAAAAAAAATTAATTAAAAATAAAATCATGTTATAGAACATTAAATCTGCAATGTAAGATTAATTGATGGCATGAAGCGCACATGTGAAGAAACAGAGATAGCCAGGAATGAACTTGCTGCACATCCTTGCTTGCATTATAACTTTATTAATCAGAATTTGTTAAAATTTTCTAAGTCGAAGGAACTATCACTTGTATTGAGATGGCCCTTTCTTGGATCTCATTACAAACTTTAGATTTTCCCCGCCTTTTCCCCCCGGAGGCAAGATAATTCTTCCATTGTGAGTGTAAATGTAATAAGAATTTCAGTGTGGCATAAATATAATTAAATAAGAGGAAAAAGTACAAAAATAATATTGCGTCCACCAAGATTTGGACTTGTGACCTCCAATAACTTAGATTTATAAGTTAGCACTTGAATTAGAATGCAAAAGTGCATTTATAAGAGCAAAAAAATAAATCTAAAAAGAACTGTATGTACTATTCTACTATTTTATAAAATTCAGTGCGAGGCTTCTCCGCTCTCTCTTAATGAAAAGACCATGTAAATACAAAAGATAATGCTACAACGGAAACCTCCAAATAGAATATTTTAGAAGCACATTCTGGCACATGAGGAATAAAAGAACAATAAAAATAAGTCTGAACGAGTCGTCTAGCCAAAAGGACATCGAAGACCCCGACCATGAAGCGTTAGATAGCACTCTTAACTGAAAAGGCCCACTTTTAACCCCATTCCCAAGTTGGGCCGACTTTGTCCCCGCATAATCTAGAAGGAATGGTGGAAGCTGGTTGATTAGATATTCGTTTGGGTGATGAAGACCTCCTGAACCTCGTTAGGAACCTTAATGTTCCAGACTCTGCCCGAGCAGTGGGAGCTCACCGGCCCTGAAGAGTCCTGGGCCGCCAAATACAGTTGAGGAAACAATGACCCCAAAGGGAAGGTCAAACACCACTTATCTTCCCAGAATTTTATCGCTCCCGTCCCTAACCTCCCTAGTGGTAGCCAGGAAAAAAATGTCTTTACTGTCATCATTCCTTTCAAAAGGAGATGTTGTTGCCATGTTAGCACACTTGTCCATCCACCAACTCGTGCGTAGTCTGTAATTGTGTGAGACAAGTGTTGCCCGCCCGGGTCCTGAAACAATCTCTATCACCACCTGAGGAGTAAAGCTTTGTTGACATCACGAAGATTAATGAGCCCCAACCCATAAAACTCCTTGCGCATGCATACCCGCTTCCAATTGACGTGGGAGAAACCCTTCCTCTCTCCATGCAACCCATTCCAAAGGAATTTCCTTTTGAGAGAATCAATGTTCATTTCCACCCACCCCGGTAAAAGGAAAAAAGATAGGAAGTAAGTAGGACTAGCGGAAAGTACCACATTAATCATACTTATCCTACCAACCAACGAGAGCAACTTTCCTTCCTGTCAGCCAATCTTTTCTGCACCTTTTTTATTAGCGATAACTATTGAGGTTTGTTGAGCTTCCCTGTGAAACGTAGTAATCCTAGGTAGGTGATGGGTAAACTCCTAACGGGGTAGTTAAAAATCAATGAGAGGAGGAAGCTATTGGCAGAAATGTCCCCTAGAAAGATTTTGCTCTCTTGGATAATTAATGGTAAGTTCTGACCACTTTTCATAGCATAGCAAGATCCATTTGAGGATCATTGCCTGCGCCAAATGCTCCCTCACAAATATTAAAGAGTCATTGTAACACTCTGTTGCTAGAATACGTACCCAGATACGTGTCCCAATTTTTCGCTCGTATTATTCTATTTTTCTCATATTTTACATTGTGTTTGACCATATTTTGTGGGCCAGAGCCCAGTCCAATTCTGGACCCTGAGCCCAGCCCGATCCCTATACCTCGACTCATTTATTTATTATTTTATTTTTTCTTTTTTTCTTTTCTTCCTTTTCTTTTTTCCTTGCTCTTTTCTCCTTTTTTTTCTTTTTCCCTCACCTTCTGCTCTCTTCTCCTGTCTTCCTTTTTCTGCTCCTTTCTTCTGCCTCTCTCCCTTCTCTCACTCTCTCACACTCTCTTCTCTCCTCTTACCCTAGCCCCAGCTTTACTACTGCAGCACCACTTTCTCTGCCTCCTCTGCCACCGGCCCCTGCTGTCGTTACTTGTTTTGTTCACCAACCCCTTCCTCCCCTACTGCCGACACCGTACCCTTTTCTCTTATGGTCTATATTAGATACTTAATCGAATCCACATAGCTTATCCCCATAGCCGATCAGTATCAAGTCATTGAGTCTGCATCATTTTTTGCATCATACATGCACAAACAACCCATTGAGATCAGTGATAAAATTACACAAAACAAAGCCACCATGAGATACGAGTTGATGATAGGAATAGATTAAATACTTTTAATATTGGTGATGTTGTTCAAAAGTTGCATGCTTGTAGTTTTGATCCATTTCAAATCTTGATGAAACTGAACGATGTTATTTCTATTATAGATCTCCCTATAGATTTTGGCACCAGTTCTACTTTTAATATTGATTGCTTAGTGGATTATAAAGGTCTTATAAATATTATCCCACTTATTGATGAGCCTTCCCATGAGCCTATTTTCGAGAGCTCCGTCCTTTCACCACTATCAGATATTTTACTCTATACAGCATGTCAAGTTGGTAAACTCTTAGATGATAAAATTATCACAATCCAAGTTGACGAAATTCGAAAATATCTGATTTGGGCAGGAAAAGTCCCAAAGTACAATTGATGATACATGGATAGACCGAATTGAAGATTGATAATCTTCATGAAATTTTGAAAAAGTATGAAAGCACCTTTACTTCTAATTCGACGGAGTCGAGTTCTCTCCAACACAGGGAGAATGATGCGGACATTAAGCCACATGTATGGCACGTATATCACTAGTGGAGAAGATGGCTCATTCCAATTTTTTAGTAGTAAACTCTATGTATTTTAGTTTCTTTGTTTTAGAGTTGCATTTTAATAGGAGTGTAGTTTCTAAAATTTGAAATTGTAATTTTATTGATTAAGAGTTTTAATTTGAGTTGTATTCAATTTTGTACAAGCCTATAAAAGACCTTTTGTATCAAAAATATGCAATACAATGAAATTATGAAAGTTTTTTTTCAAATTAGTGTGAATTGTGATCTCTACCAAATTTCTCTCTTTGTGTGTGAAGCCTTAGAGAAACTCTAAATTAGTGATGTGAAATTCTAACTGGCCTATCTCTTTTCTTTTCTCTTTCTCCCTGTAACACCCCATTCCCGAAATACGTACTTAGTTACGTATTCAGATTCTTGATCGTATTTTTCAATTTACTTTCCATATTTATTTTGTCTTATGATTATATATACGATCGTTTTGCATTGGATCCAGATTCGTGAACTCAGAGAGAGCCCTAGTCTGAACCGGGGACCCGATCTCAGTGTATTACTCAATTTGGCCTTTTGGGGAGTCAGATTTGATCGATTTAAGTTTCAAACATCATTTTCCAATATTTTATATTTTTTCATAATTTTCTGAAAATTTTCCGAATTAAATTGTAAAATCTTCAATCAGTGTCGACCAGTTTTACTAGTCGATTCCAGGATTATTAATTTACAAATGAAGTTGAATTTCTAAAATCCGCTTTCACATTATTTCTTATAATCATATTTTCTACCTTAATATATTTTTAGAGATTTTTCTGAATTTATCAAACTTCGGCCGGATTTTGTGTGAGAAACTGTTTAAATGAAATTACGAGGATCGACGAATTGATGCTTGGACACATTCGAACAATCATGTCATGCAAAAATCCCCCTTAATTGTTAAATGAGCTTCCCACATGGTACATGTTGATATCTGCTAACCAGTTGATTATTTTGGTTAGGGTATTATTGATAGCTTGTTCCTCGTGTCTTGTTGTCCTCAAAAAATCTTCAAATCCGTGTCGATCAGTATCGCTGGTCGATTTTAGGATTTTTAATTTACAAATGGAGTTAATATCTAAAATCCACTTTAACATTTTTTTTAGAATCATATTTTCTACCGTAAAATATTTTTCGAGATTTTCTGAATTTATCAAAACTCGGCCGGATTTGGTGTCAGACGGTATCGCCGTTGGATTCAAGAATTTAAGAATTTTTAATCTTGAATAGTCGATATCTTTCGATATTATTATAATATTATTATTTTTGTAATCTTTTCATTTCTTTCTTTCTTTCTTTTCCTTTTCTTTTTTCTCCCATCACCCACCTGCCGACC